>KQ030498.1:851346-1027873 GCA_000956045.1 Hirsutella minnesotensis 3608
CAGCAGGTGACGCAGCTGCGCGGGCGTGACGGCCTCGCCGTCGTCGTGAGCGTCCTGCCCGGGCGTCGGAGGCGGCTCTCGCAGCGACTGGACGGACCACGTCGGCCGGGAGAGCATTTCTTGCATCGACGACGGTGTCTGCTTGGCGGCGAGCGACGAGGTTGCGCGCGGGTGCGAGGGAGGGCGGGCGAGGCGCTGCAGCAGTGTGTGGCAGCGCACGCGAGGCGCCATTGCGGAGGGGAATGCGCCGCAGAGATTGGGCGTCTTGGAGAGGATTCGGTATCGGATGAGGATTCGATTCGAGGTTGCTGAGCTTGTCAACGTGCTTAAGTGTCGGCTTTGGCTGGGGATTCGGTGTTATTTTATCTGCGCAGTGTTAACAGGGGACCTTTGACAGAGTGACGGATAGTGGATCAAACAAGTATCTCTCTATCTCCCTCCAGCACCACCCCAGATGCAGGGTCCAAGCTCTCGGGCACTGGGCGGCGTGGTCGTTCCAGGTGCCCCCACTAGCGTCATGGCCTCTCGAGGTACCGCGCGTCACCGACTGCCAAGGCCGGTCCAACACCACCTTTTGCCATTCAACCCCCAGCCCAAGGCAACATTGAAACGCATCACATCACGTGGCCATCGAGTCCCAAGTCCGTCAAGATCATCATCGAGCACGCCGAGTCGATTCGAGTTCCTCTTTGCCCTCGTCCCGCGACCCCGAATCTCCCAAACGGCTACCCCGCGCCGCCACTTCGAGCCCCGTCGAAACGCTTTCAAACGAATTGCCATTGCACCTTGGTTCTCTGAAACCGCATAGCCAGTGTCACCATGGCTCAAGACCCGCGCGCCCTTCTTCAAAAGGTTCGCCGAAAACGATCCCGAGAGCTACAAAGGACAGTTTCTCTGACAGACCGCTCGTCGATAGGCCGAACAGACGGTCAAGAGCGCCGGCGGCGGCTTCAGCTTCTTTGGCGGCCGCGAAGACAAGTATCAGAATGCCGCCGACTTGTATATACAGGCTGCCAACGCCTTCAAGATGCAGAAGCAAAGTGCGTCGCTCGCTCTCACGGGACCACGGCTGCCGCCCGGTCGGCCGCCGCCCCCTCGGCCGAGGACATGTTGACGCTGACCACGAGGGGCCTCACCCGACATCGATGTAGACATTGACGCCGGCAAGGCTTTTGAGCTGGCCGCGCAAATACAGACCAGCAAGCTGAACGAGCCCGACGATGCCGCGAATACCCTCGTCGACGCCTTCAAGGCCTACCGCAAGGACGATCCCCACGCTGCCGTGCGGTGCCTCAACGTGTCCGTCGATCGCTACTGCGCAAAGGGTAACTTTCGAAGAGCGGCCTCGCACAAGGAGCAAATGGGCGAACTGTACGAGCAGGACCTCGGCGACGCCAAGAGTGCGCTCGAGTGCTACGAGGCTGCCGCCGGATGGTACGAGGGCGATAACGCGAATGCGTACGTATACACACATATGCTCCCCCCTGTTCGCAGCGCATGACGACGGACACTGCTTTGAGCGGAATCTCGGTTGAGCCTGACATGGTCCATGTGCGAGATGTGCTGACGCCCGCGCCGTAGACTCGCCAACAAGCTTTGGCTCAAAGTGGCCGACGTGTCGGCCCTCGACGGCGACTACTACAAGGCAATTGATAACTTTGAAAAGGTTGCGGAGCAGTCCATCAACAACAACCTCATGAGATACAGCGTCAAGGAGTACTTCCTCAAGGCCGGCATCTGCCACCTGGCCAGCGGGGATCTCGTGGCGGCGCAGCGGGCGATTGAGCGGTACTCGGAGATGGACCCCGGGTTCGCGACGCAGCGCGAGTGCATGCTGCTCAGAGACTTGTGCGAGGCCATCGAGGCCAAGAGCCAAGAGCAATTCACCGACAAGATCTTTCTCTACGATCAGGTCAGCAAGCTGGACAAGTGGAAGACGAATCTCCTGGTCAGAGTCAAGGACTCGATCGAGGAGGCCGAGGACGAGTTTGCTTGAACGAGAATGCACGATATATCTGGCGGGGACGAGGCGACGGGATCAGCATTGTCAGTAGACCAGGAATTGCAAGTTTTCGTCTTCACAACCGAGTACGACTTTTTGTTTCTGTCGCTTGTTACTTGGGAGCGGCGTGTCACGTAGGCGCAACGGCGCGCGTATCCTGGCCGTCGGCAAATGACCGTGACATGGCGGCCTTGACTCGTGAATAAGGCGAGTGAAAGCTCTGCTCGAGTTCCAACCTGGCCTTTCGGAACGCGGCAGAGTAGTAGAAGCGGTCCGTCACGTCGTGGCCGAGGTCAACCGGCGTTGCTCGTCCGGGACCCGGCGCAGGGGCTCGGACGGTGGTGGACCCGACAGGGCCCGGCAGTCAGGGATCGGGGCTGATGGCGAGGGGACTTGATCATGTTGCAGTGTTTTTTTCTCCGGACTCTCTTCCGCAATTCCCTGCACCGACAGGGAGCAAGGGCCAGCCGGGGCTGGACTTTTGGAAAGACGGTGAAAGCGCGGCCGGCGGCTTACTGTACGTACGCACTGTACGGACGCCACGATCCAGGGTGGGGCCGCCCCTCTCCTGGACCTGGGCCGGAGAAAACGGCGCGAAGCGGCAAAAGGCGCACATGGAAGGGGGCCAGTCGCCGGTGGGATAAGTTATATTTTTCTTTTCTCATCGGCATGGTCTACCGCACACGGCTCGACATCCGAAGTTGCTAAAAAAAGGAGACGGCCCAGGCGGCGGGAAAAAAAAGGGGTCCGGTTCAGGGGTCCTTCTTGGTCTTGTTCATGCCGGCAGCCGTTGCTTGTCTCCGGTTGCGCCGAGGGCTTGGGCACAAGCTAATTTTCGTTCCTTGACGAATCTGCAGACTGCTCACCGTGGGTGACAGTTGCTAAGATGTGTGCAAAAGTTGTCACTGTGCTCAACAGAGGGCTTGAGAGAGTCCAAGCTTACCGCGCCGCCACTCTTGTTATTCCCCTGGCACCGGTTGTGCAGCCCAGGGGAGCCAACAAGTCATGCGTCGTTCGCGCGTCGTATGAGCTTACCGCCGTACCCGAGTGACGGATCAGTGGAAACGTAAGACGCCTTGCAAGTTGCAGGTCTTTGCATGCGGCCTGCTGCGTGACGTGCAGCAACCTTCAGCTTACCCTCAACCACACTTGACGCACGTTCCAACGGCCGGCCTCCTCCGCGCAGGCAGCCTGCCGTCTCCGGGACTGCGCCGAAAGAATCAGTGGGCCGGAAAATTTTCCTTTCCTCGAGGCTTCAGGTTGTATTGTGCTGTATGCAGTCGGACTCAGCCGCTCCTCCTGCAATGTGGAGAACAAGGCGGGCAGTTGGTTAAACCGCTGATACGTTCCATCGTCCCGGATCGTCTCCAGTCATGTTGTCCAGATCGTTCCCGATCCACCCTATGGTTGCTAAAAGGCGAGGCTGTAAAAATAGCTTGCTTGGGAGTCTCTGTTGATCCCCTCCCAACAGCCCGGCCTATCGCTTTGCCCGCCGAGAGCCGGATGGTAAAAGTTGCTTTCTGTTCGTGTAGCTCTTGTTTCGTCGCGTGCCCAAAACACCATGCAGTTGTAAAGGCGAAATCCTAGAGTGCTCTCTCGATATGCCCGTCAGCGCAAAGTATGCCTCAGAGCTCGGATTATTTCACCGGCCAAGACGGCGAAAGCTGCCCTGCCGTAATAAAAACAAATTAATACCCCCTTGCCAAATCGGACGCCCGATAGACTTCCCGCGCTGCGGCAGCACAATAAGCGACGCTCATGGACAGACTCCCGCGAGTGCGAGCGGGTCCGTTTTTGCGTGGACCCGTCTCCATCCTCAAGGCCCGCCGTCGCCAACTCGCGATTCCTCGCCCTGAACTGACAATGGCCAGCCAATCGTAATCGGGATAGCGACCAAGTGTCCGATCCGTATGCTGTCAACGCCGAGTTTACGGACCATCGCCGGGGATGCCCTTTGAGCTCGATGCTTTCCATGCTCACCACCAAGTCGTCACCTCATCGTACGATGGACCGCATGGACGAGAAAGAATCGACTCTTCGGCAAGTGAGACCTGGGCTGGACTCGAGCACGAATCCTGCATGCAGAGCGGCCCCATCCTCCCACAGTGGATACTCGTAGGAATTGCTGTCGGCCTGCCGGGCGGCCCGTCGGTGGCCGCTCTCTTGCGACTCAGGGCGCAAACCAGCTCAAGCGCGGCGCGGGAATCGACCAGACTGGACTGCCGCCCCGTTCATGACGATGGGTGGCCACAATTCTGGACACATATTGGACCCTGTTTCGCGGTATCGACAAAGCTCTGGAAGCAAGGCCGCAGCACATGAAGTCGACTGTGGAGTCTCCATGCCCGCCCCTCGGCTTCAAACGGCCGTATGTTGTCTTGCCAGCGGTGCATACGAGGTAAGATGCCTCGGAGTTTGTCGAGGTCTTTGCCACAGTCCGAATTGCCGTCGCATTGCCTGCGCCGTTGTAAATCTCTGAAGCTCCATGGTTACGTTGTGTAAAGTTGCGTCTCGGTATAAATGAATGCGTTCGGCACTTGAGCCCTCCGTGTTTCCTGACTTGAAGGTTCATTCATTGCATGCTTTGGGTGCTCGCCCTCCCTTTCCCTTTGTCGTAGCGACACGTAATATACGGGCGTGTGCTATCCGTTCCGAAGATGACGATTCACGGAAGTTGGAGCTCAAGGCTCAAGTCGGTCAAGTTCGAATTCGATACCACTGCTGCGGATCTCGCCGCAAACGATCCGGCTCTCCACGACATTGTGTTCGAAAACCCGCTGCCATTCGACATCCCGGGAGTTCCTAGAAGATGCGTCTTTGAATCCCCTCGGTCCACATGCTCTTGCCGTCGCAGCTCCGAGACGCCCAGTAGTGACGGTGCAGCATTCGCCAAAGCGCCGAAAAACCAACCCTCGAAAGATCAAGGACCTGACTTTATTACGGCACTGAATACATCTAGCTTGAAGCCGACCCAAGAACATGTCCGACGTGGACGTCTCGTCGGCGAAAGTTGTGACTTGGACTCGATGGTCACATGCCGGTCCAAAGTCGCTGCCTTGATCTCGACGGCTTGGGCGATGGTCCGGTCACAACAGGATGATACTTCGGAGGTCGAATTCAACATGATCTTGCCAGAAAGATCTTCCGATAGTCATGTCGTCCTCGTATCTTTGGATCGACATCGTCCCATTGCCGATATCTTGACAGACGCCGCTACACGCCTCGAGCAGCTCTCATCCAATCCAACGAGTGAACGACAGCAGTCATCAGAAGAGACCAGGGGCGAGCTCTCACCCTCCAAATCAGTCCTTGTCGTTCGTGACAGCAACACTTGCCTGGACGGAGCGGTGATTCGGGATTTTTCCCTGGTCTTGGACTGTATCGTTGATCAGCGCGCACAAGAGTTAATATTCACTGCCATATTTGACGAAGCTCGTGTTCAGCGGAAATCGGTTCGATTCGTCCTTAGCGACCTCGAGCATATTGTTTGGCAGATGCTCCAGGCCCAAGCCACGGGGCTTTGTCTGCGAGATCTCGAGACGGTGGGCCCCGTCAGTCAACGCGCCATGCGACGCTTGAACAGACCGTGAGTATCCCCAACGCAGGACGAGATGAGCTTTGCTGATATGACGATTCCTCAGATTGCAGCCAAAGTTCGACTGCTTGTTACACCACATGATTCTCCGCCACGTTGTCGAGCGCCCCGAGGCCGACGCAGTTGACGCTTGGGATGGCCGCCTGACGTACGCTCAACTGGAGGAGCAGAGCAACTGCCTGGCAAATCACCTCGTCAACCTCGGAGTGGGACCCGAAACATTTGTCCCCATCATCTTCGAAAAGTCCAAAATGCGGATCGTGGCCACGCTGGCAGTCATCAAGGCCGGAGGGGCTTTCATGCCGCTCGATCCGAGGCTGCCCCAAGCGCGGCTGCATACCATGGTAGTCGACGCTGGATCCTGGATTGCTATCACCTCGGAAACTTGCCGCGGCAGGATGCCCACTGGTGTTGAAGAGGTCGTATTGAACGAGACACGCTTGGTCGAAATGGCGACCTCTCACTCCCAGGGAGCCTGCGCCTCCAAGACTTCAGCAAGTCCGGACAACGCACTATATCTCATGTTCACGAGCGGATCCACGGGCAAGCCAAAAGGTGTCGTCATCAGCCACGCCTCGTTTTGCTCCAGCGCGAGCGGCTTCAAAGATGCGATTCAACTTTCATCGCCAAACCGTCGATCACTCCACTTTGCCTCGTCTGGGTTCGATGCCTCCATTATGGAAACCCTTGTCACGTTATTGGTCGGCGCATGCATTTGCATACCTTCGGACGAGGAACGCCTCGACAATGTTGCGAAATGCATTGCCGATTTCCAAGTCGACTGGGCCTTCCTGACGCCGACAGTCGCCAGACTTCTCCGACCCGAGGATGTCCCTGGCCTAAAGACCCTTTGCCTTGGTGGTGAGGCCCTTCCCAAAGACCTTGTCGAGATTTGGGGCGACAAGGTCTCGGTCGTCAATGCGTATGGGCCGACTGAGTGTTCCATCGTTGCCGTCGTAAGCGATCCGATACCCAAAGCGTCGCAGGCTATATCGCTTGGAAGACCCAGAGGTTGTGCGGCGTGGATCCTGAATGATGAAGGGACCAAGATACAGTCTTTCAACACCACTGGAGAGATTGTCCTCGAGGGCCCTGGGGTGGCTCGGGGCTACCTCAACGACGAGTTCAAAACCGCAGCTGTATTTGGAGATAACGCACCCTTCCTGGACGGTATCGCAGGATCCACGGCTCGGTTTTACAAGACGGGAGACCTCGGACGCATGAACCCTGATGGAACAATTGATTACTTTGGCCGAAAGGATACTCAGGTCAAGATAAACGGGCAGAGGATCGAGATTGGTGAGATCGAGCACCACGTCAAAAGTTGGATGAACCGCCGAGATGAAGTCGACGATGTGGATGTTGTCGTTGAGCTGTTGCGACCGGGAAATGGTTCCAGGACGCTCTTGGTGGCCTTTGTCGGACCTGGCCAAGACGCGACCGCAAATCGGACTCCTCCGCGTGGCGCCATTCTCGAAAGCTCACATGCTACCAGCCGGGATATCTTCAAGAGAGCCAGGGGCATGAAGGGTGCACTCCTGGACAAGCTCACAGCGTACATGATACCAGGCACGATCTTGCCTTGTGATGGTATTCCACGAATGGCGTCCGGCAAGACAGACCGAAAGACGCTTCGCCACGCAGGAAATGCACTCACCGCGGCACAAATCAAGCAGATGCAGCTGTCTGTGAGCAGTGACGATGTTCCCAAGTCTGTAAGCAGTTACGGAAGCGTCAGACGTGCCCCCGAAAACGAGAAGTTTGGGAGTTCCGACAGCACTCTTGACACAGACGCCTGGCCCATGAGTACCGACGGTGCCGCCACGCCTGCTACATCCGATATATCCGACGTTTCTACCAATGTAGAAGCGGTCTTGACGACAGGCGAGCAGCTTATGCGTGGCATCTGGGCTCAGATCTTGGAATTGCCAGAGGACTCGATTCTTGCGGACGACGATTTCTTCATGCTGGGAGGCGATTCCATCGGCCTGATTAAAATAGTTGCTGCTTGTCGCCTGACTGGTGTTAGCACCAGCGTTTCGGCCCTCTCAGAATGCACACTCCTCCATGAAATGGGAAAGATATGTGAGCCGTCAAGGTGCGAGAAAGCATGGACTCCGTCAAAGCGAAGAGCGGCTTTCGGCATGGTCGAGCCAGAGTTGGCGGATTCTCTGTGCGAAGAGGCCGCAATCCATTGTGACGTCGACCTTGACCTCATCGAGGACATCTACCCTTGCACGGGTATGCAAGAGGAATTGATGGTGGCAAATGTCATGCACCCCGGCGTTTCTGTTGGGCGATTTATTCACAGGTTGCCGGACGACATTGATATCGAGAGGTTCAAGACGTCCTGGCAGACTGTCCACAAAGAGACACCGATTCTGCGAACTCGCTTCACGAACGCCGCATCAGCTGGATCGCTCCAAGTCGTCATCGATGAGCCGATCGCGTGGCGTCACGCTCGCAGTCTCGAGTCGTACGTAGAAGCAGACGATGCAGAGGCAATGTTGCCGGGTTCAGCTTTATCCAGATTCGCCCTGATCTTCAGAAGCCAGAAAGAAGTGTACTTCGTCTGGACGATGCACCACATGCTCTATGATGGCTGGTCCGTTTCTCTAATTTGCAAGCGAGTCAATGTCGTTTATAATGGAGTTGCAACAACACCTGCATCTGACTTCCGGGAGTTCGTTGCGTATTCGGAGGGACTAGATAAGGAGCGCACCACGAGGTATTGGCAGAAGCAGCTCAAGGGTGTCACAGCGTCCGCGTTTCCTGGATCAACAAGGCCCAACCATGCTTGCCGAGCGAGCTCCATCTTCAAAGACAAGCTTGAACTACCCCAGCAGAAGGAGCAACTCAAGGCAACAATGTCAACTATGATTCAGGCTGCTTGGGCCATCATGATATCTCACCAGTCTAACACCAACGACGTTCTCTTCGGTTCGACGATATCCGGACGAAATGCTCCAGTCGAAGGTATCGATAATATTGAGGGTCCAACCTTGGCCACTGTTCCTATAAGGTTGAGACTCTGCCCCGAAAGCAGAGCCGTCGAATTCCTGCACCTGGTCCGAGATCATTATATCGAGATGATACCGTACGAGCAGACAGGACTGAAGCATATCCGGTCCATCAGCGAAGACGCGGCGCGAGCATGCGACTTTCAGAATTTGCTAGTCATTCAATCCAGTTCCGTCTGGGAGGAAAATGCGGAACCCCTTGGCCCGCCTTCTCACAAGGGTGAAGATGCCACTGTGCCACTTCTCTGCCAGGTTTGGTTGTCGCCGAAAGCAATCGACTTCGACGTGATCTTTGACGAAGAAATCACATCCCGTGAGCACGTCGCAAACGCAATAAGTACCGTCAAGGAGGTTTTGATGAAACTTTTCCAGCTTTCGGACACATCGTCGATGCGTTTAGCAGATGTTCAGCCGAGAAGAGCGCCAGATTCCGTCGAGGACCTCGATGGGCAGGCGGCCTCCCCATTAGCAGTACAGGAAACGATTCATGGTTTGATCCAAGAAGTTTCGGCGAATCGAAACGAAGATGAAGCGCTTTGCGCATCGGGATTCTCCATGTCCTACAAGGAACTCGACAAGCTGTCGTCTAAGCTGGCACTACATCTCCTCCAAATGGGCATCCGAAGCGGCGTCATATTACCTCTGTGCTTCGAAAAGTCAGTCTCGACAGTAATCGCCATGCTTGCAGCTCTCAAGACTGGATCAGCCTTCGTTTTGTTGGACCCCAGTCAGCCTCAGAAAAGGTTGGAAGAGCTCGTATCTCAGGTCGAAGCACATCATGTGCTCATGTCGCCTCTTCAGGCTGCGTCTAGATCTTTCGGAGATTCCGTAAGACACGAAGTCCTTGACATGAACCTCCTCAGCAACTTGCCATCAGTCAAAGCTGGGCAACTTCCAAAGGTATCGCCAGACGAGCTCGCCTACATGATCTTTACCAGCGGGTCAACTGGTCGGCCAAAGGGTGTGATGATCTCTCATTCCGCGTTTGCATCAAGCTCCACCGCGTACGCCCAAGCTTTGGGGCTCGAATCTGGAAGGCGCGTATTGCAGTTTTCGTCTTACAGCTTCGACGCCAGCCTGAATGAGATCCTGGTTGTATTGATGCATGGCGGAGTAGTTTGTGTCGCCAGCGACACAGAACGAGTCGAGGATCTGGCAGGATTCATACGAAGAGAACGGGTTGATTGGGCCATCCTGACTCCGTCCGTTGCCAGGCTTCTTTCCCCGAACGACGTTCCTCAACTCGAGACTCTAGATCTCGGCGGAGAGGCACCAGATCAAGCACTCTTGGCCAGATGGCATCATGCAGGCGTTCGCGTGTTCAACGTGTACGGTCCTGCTGAGGGCGCCGGAACATCTCTGTCTCAAAGGTATCGTGACGACATCGACGCGCGTGCCATCGGTCGGCCTATGGGTTGCCGAGTGTGGATCGTTGAACCGGACGACCACGATAAGCTGCTGAAGCGTGGCGACACTGGGGAGCTGCTGCTGGAGGGCCCCATTCTGGCAAGCGGCTATTTCAAGGATCCTGAGAAGACTGCGAAATCGTTCATATCAAATCCGGTATGGGCCATGCGTTCAGACTGTCAGTCGATGCCAAGGCGTATGTATAAGACTGGGGACTTGGTCTTCACCAACGGAGATGGTAGTCTTATTTATGTTGGTCGAAAGGACCTTCAAGTCAAGCATCACGGTAAGCTGGGTTCCATACCGCAGGCATCATGGAGTACCTGAGCGAAACTGACGAAGTACTGTTTGCAGGCCAACGCATTGAACTCGGCGACATCGAGACTAATCTTGCGACATGCCAGGGCATCGAGAGCTGTGCAGTCTTCTATCCTTCGTCAGGGCCGTTTGGGAAACAGTTGACTGCCATTGTCAAGTTTGAGACCAAGAACGAGATCCGAGACCGGGCTCGTTGCGCGAGAGCCGATTTGGCAGCAAAGCTTCCCAGCAGTATGATCCCGGCGTACTGGCTGGAAATGACAGCCTTCACTGGCGAGGGGAAATCATTGCCCCTGAGCCTATCTGGTAAAATCGATCGCCGTCTGATCACCAGTCGGCTCGAGCAGCTTTCCACAGCCGAGGCAGCAAAGGCTTTCGCAATGTTTGACCACGACGAGTCACAAGACAACGTTGGCGGTGAAAGTATATGCGAGGGTGAGCAGCCGGCGTACGCACTGGCGCAAAAGATTCACACTATGCTGCCTTCAAGAGTGCGAATCAGCTTGGCAAATCGAAATGAATCAGAAAGCCCTGCACAGTCGACTTTCGAAGATCTGGTATTGCAGTCGTCGGGTCTCGATTCTCTCAACATGATGTCGCTCATGTACTTTATCGCCAGAGAGTTCAAGGCAAACATCAGCATGCAACTCCTTATGGACAAGAACACGACAATACGGAAGCTCGCCGAGCGAATTCGGAATTCGCAAGCTGTTTTTTCGACAAGAAGCCCCGACTCTGACCATTTGACGGAAGAAGACACGGCCACGGTCGATGTTTTAGCCGAGATTGACAGACACGACTCGCAGATCGCCGCTATTCAGCAGCGTCATCGAGCTCAGCAAAGTGCCGTTGCTCTTGTGCCAGCCGGGAACGTGGATAATTCGATGACGGTGCTGCTGACCGGAGGTAATGGATTCATTGGCACCCAAGTTCTCCGCCAGCTTCTCGAGAACCGTTTGGTCAAGACGGTCATCGCCGTGGTGCGCGGACAGACAGTCGAGAGCGCCAGGAACCGCACGATCGAGGCGGCTCGCCGAGCGTTGTGGTGGACTGATCTGCACGCCGAGAAACTGCAAGTCTGGTCAGGAGATTTGTCGCTTCCTAGATTGGGCCTCGATGACTCGAATTGGGATGCTCTCAATACTGGTCTAGTCGACGTTATAATTCACAACGGGGCGGCTGTGCACTGGGCAAAGAGCTATGCGGCTCTTGAAGCCGCCAACGTAAGGTCAGCCGTTGAACTACTTGGCCTCGCTGCGAAAGCTCCGCGGATGAAGTTTGTATACGTCACTGGGGGCCGCGATGGTGATTCACCAGAGGACACTGATGAGGCGGTTGCCAGAGAGCTGTCCGGCGCCGATGCCGTAGGATACAGCCAGACCAAGTTTGTGGCCGAGGTTCTGACCAAGAGAGCTGCTCAACGCTGCCGTGCAATCTGCGGCGTAGACAGATTTTCGGTAATCAGCCCTGGCCTAGTCATTGGGACACCCACCGAAGGCGTTGCGAATGTGGACGACTATATCTGGCGACTGGCAGCCGCATGCATCAGGCTCGGCAGCTACAGCGCAACCCAGGCAGACACATGGGTTCAAATGGCCGACGCAACGACCATGGCGGCAGCGATAGTCAACGCAGGTCTCGAATCGCAAGTGCCAGGAGCGACACCTCGTGTCGTCAGGCACGTTAGGGACGGAATGAGATGGAAAGATTTCTGGGCAGTCTTGATGAGCATGGGCTACCAACTTGAAGCCCGTAACGCTGAAGAGTGGTTAACGGCCGCGCGCAACGATATCGAATTGTGCAAAGAGTCACATCCGCTATGGCCTTTGGCGCATATGCTGGAGAGCCAAGTGATGCAAGAAGATGGGCCGGACACGGCCAGTGAAATAGGAGAGACGCCCGAAAGGCTCAAGATGGCCGTGAAAAGAAACGCCGAGTTTCTGGCGTCAGTGGGATGGCTTCCATCGCCGGCAGACGACGCCCGATGCTTCGTGCAGGCGAAGTCAGTTGATGGTACTTTTTCGAGATCAAGGGTATAGATAAAATGGGATCTTGTAAAATAGGATGGGAAAAGCAGGTTTATGCGGGTTTTTGGTTCTATACGGAGTATGGGGTTGGCCTGAGGCTTGAATCACAGTTCTTTCCTTGATGCCGCATCGGAGGTCAGTCGTCGCAGCAGCTTCGTCTGGACTTGCCTCGTTTGCTTTAGTGATGTTATTAAACCAATCAGAGAGCTGTACGCTGATACCGGCGCCCCACTGCATCTTTTTGCGGGGCCGAGAGGACCCCTCCAAAAATTCACTCCTGACGTTGTGAGTCAATGTATGCCCGGAAACGCAGGACCAACTCCGCTGCCGACCGACCTACCTTGCTAAATAAAGGTGGAAGAAGCCTTCTCCGCGACGGCGTTGCTCATCCAAGGCCGCGCCCGTCCTATCTGGAGATAAGTTGCGCTGTCTGGTTTAATGCCAACCGCCATCGTCAGCTCTCTTTTCACTTCTCCCCTTCTTTCAGCACCGGCTGCGACTTTCACCCGCCTTCACTTTCGTCTCCGATCCATCACACCCCGCCAACGGCTAACGCTCTTATTTTCGCCCCGCGTTCATTCTCGCAGAGGATTCGCCAAGATGGCGAGCGATGCTTCGTTCGAAAGTCTGGCTGCCCGCTTCCAGCACCTCCCACTGATTGACAAGCACCCGGGCTGCTTCCCTGACATCAACCCCGTCGACGTCTACCGAGCTCACATCACGACCATACTGCACGACATCACCGGCGTCGACAGAAGCATCATCTACCCTGCGTTACAATGGACCGCCACCTTGGAGAAGGGAGACCTGATGCTCGCGATTCCTGCGCTTAGAGTCAAGGGCAAGCCAGACGAGCTAGGCAAACAGTGGCTGGAGAAGGTAAGTGCTCCTGGCTGGGCCACGTTCTCAAGATCTCGGGCCTTCGCTGATCTCCTATCTACAGTGGCCTGAGTCGCCTCTTGTCGAGAAGCCTGTGCAAAATGGGCCATTCATTCCCTTCTTTTTCAAGCCGGGCCCACTCACAAAGACAGTCATCCCCATGGCCCTTTCGCACCGGTCGGACTTTGGCTCCAACTCGTCTATTGGCCTCAAGGATCAAAGCGACCCTTCAAAAGGCCGGCAGCGCATGATCGTCGAGTTCTCTAGTCCAAACATTGCCAAGCCGTTCCATGCCGGCCATCTTCGGAGTACAATCATTGGCGGCTTTCTCTCCAACCTCTACAGATGTGCCGGTTGGGACGTCGTCGCCATCAACTACCTCGGAGATTGGGGTAAGCAATACGGTGTGCTCGCTCTGGGCTACGAGAAGTACGGCAACGAGGCGGATCTGGAACAGGACCCAATCAACCACCTCTTCCAGGTCTATGTAAAGATCAGCAGGGATGTGGCAGAGGAAAAGGATCAGGCCGAGAAACTTAAGATCGAGGGCAAAGAGGCAGATGCTCAACAGCTTCTGGATAACGGCCTCGACGAACAGGCTCGCAAATATTTCAAGAAAATGACTGAAGGCGACGACGACGCGCTCACCTTGTGGCGCCGGTTCCGTGAGTTCAGCATCAAGCGTTACCGCGAGACCTATGCGCGACTCAACATTCACTTTGACGAGTATTCTGGAGAAAGCAAGGTTTCCGAGGCGGACATGCAGCAGGCTGCTGAGAAGATGAAGGAAATCGGCCTCGCCGAGGAACACGAAGGTGCTCTGTTGATTGACTTTGTCAAGAACATTCCCGGCAAGGAGGGCAAGCAGTTGGGCAAGGCCGTTCTCCGAAAGAAGGACGGCACAGCTCTGTATGTGCCTCCATGATATTGACACCTTAACTTGTCTGTTCTAACTTCAAGTCCCAGGTACCTGACACGAGACATTTCCGAGCTCATGAATCGTCACAAAACGTACCAGTTTGATCGCATGATCTACGTCATTGCGTCAGAACAGGATCTTCACGTCAAGCAGTTTTTCAAGGCAGTTAGCATGATGGGGCATCAAGATATTGCCGCCAAGTGTCAGCACATCAACTTCGGGCTGGTTCTTGGAATGAGTACCCGTAAAGGTTAGTTTCCACCATTCATGCCCTCATATATTCTCCCTTCTACGAAAGTCACGCAGCATAAGCTGACCATGATTGATAAATTAGGTACCGTCAAGTTCCTCGATGTAGGTCTCCATTCTCAACTTGGCACCCTGCTTCCACACTCGTTACAGCTCTTACTTGGTCTCCCGTCTGCTAACGAGCGATGACTATAGGACATCCTCAGAGATGTAGGCGATCACATGCACGAGACGATGAAGAAGAACGAGGAAAAGTATAGCCAGGTGGAGAACCCAGCTAAGACTGCTGATATCCTGGGCATCTCTTCGTAAGCAGTGCGCCGCGATAGAAAGTAAGTTCTTGGCTGACAATTGAATAGGGTCATGGTCCAAGATATGCTGGGGAAGCGGTAGGTTCAGCATTGAATGAAGCCAAGCACGCGAGCCATCGGGTTGCTGACGTGATGCTAGTATCAATAACTACAAGTTTGACTTGCAGAGGATGACGAGCTTCGAGGGCGACACCGGTCCAGTAAGGCTTTCGTCTTGTCTTGCAAGGTCATTCTGCTGACGCGATGTAGTATCTCCAATATGCCCACGCTCGACTTTGCTCAATCACGCGCAAAGCTGGCCTGTCTGAAGAGGAAATTGCCTCGGCAGATTTATCTTTACTCGCTGAACCGATTGCCGTCGATCTTGTTCGAGTTGTTGGTCAATGGCCTGATGTTGTGCAGAACACATTGAAGACGTTGGAGCCCACGACCATTTTGACGTAAGCCTGCCCTATCGATGAACTATACAGGTACTTGACTAACTTTGTTCAGCTACCTCTTCAAGATGACTCACATTTTGAGCTCGAGCTACGGTCAACTGCGGATCGTTGGCAGCGAGCCCGAGGTCATGAAAGCACGAATGGCACTGTATGATGCCGCTCGCGTGGTCCTGTACAATGGCATGAAGCTACTCGGCTTGAGCCCCGTTGAGAGGATGTAGATGCGACCGGGCGCAATCACAGCCTTGAGCAAGACGTTTAACGATGGACCACTGGTCCTGCGCTTGGGAGCTGATGTCAGGCGTTTTTATTACATTTTCGGTTCCCACGTGGCGTCGAACAAGGCCGTACCGGCAGATAGAGAGTATTCGTAGTATTGTCCAAAAACAGACAAGATGATCTAGGGCCTCGAGTTCCTAGCCTAGACATGTCCTTGCTCGCACCATTATGAAGTCACTGGTCTACATGATTGCAGACTTCGAACCTTTCAAATCCGTTCCTCGCTAGCTGACATGGACGCCCCTGTCTCGGTTTATGTTGTCCGAGCACAAGTAGGACGCGCAACACCTGGGGAACGGCGACTCGCCCGATTTGCCAGCCAAAAATACTTTTTAAAAGCTTAGGCTGCTGCTTCGTTATGCCTTGCTGTCCAAGTTGTCCTTTGGCATCTAAAGGGTCGAGAGCTTTCCCGTCAAGAACACGCAGTGCCCAGCATGATTGTATCATCCGACATGTCGCGAGTACCAGGACACAGCCTCGGATACCTGGGGATCAAGCCAATATGCCACTGGAGCTTGCAAGAGCGTTATTTTGCAGCCGAGGACTCTTAATTACGATTCGGGACATGATGGCATGGTGCAGTAAAGTGTCTATTGCGAATGAACTGATTATTGGAAAGATGCAAGTCCAGATCCCCGACGCCGCTCCAAATGGTCCCCCGATAGACCTAAAATTGCCACTTGTCTGATCTGACAGCCGCCGTGGCGCAGCTTTTGGGCACCGTATAAGTGCGATTGGGATCACGCTCCCATGTACGAGAACCGTCCCGGCTGACCTTGATGTACTTATACTCAACGACAGCCCCAGCCACAAGGGGAATGGTCTGCTTCCAGAGCGGCCTCTGGGGCGTGTATTCTGAAGCGTCGAGCGCAACGGCCTTGTCCGTGTTCCAATTTCCTAATGCTTCATTGTTACCAACAATCTTGACTGTCTGACCAAAGTCTGTCACGACAAGTTGTTCAAACGTTACGGCAACGGAGGCAGCGGGCTTACAGTCGCCAGAGGTTGTCGTCGTGGTCGACGAGGTGGTTGTGGGCGAAGGGAGTCCTGCTTTGGGCGTCTGGGATGGTGGAAAGGAAGTCGCCGTGGGAGGGGAATAAGAGCCGACCACCGACGTTGCGGAGCATGCGCTAGGTACTCCCTTTCCTCCGTTTCCTGACCAAGGAGGCGGCAAGACGCCGGCCCTGCGGTCAGCAGCCGTAAGAAAGGCAGCATAGGACCAAGTGAGGTCTCTCGCAGAAAGGGGTTTCCCATCATCTTTGGAAAACTGTTCCGCCATGGACCCGTCACTTGCTGTGAAGCTGGCGACTACATCCACGAAGCCGTCTGCGTATGCAGATACGGCCTTGAGGATGGCGGCGTAGGTAGATGATCGACTCAAATGAGTGCCTTTGGCGACACCAGGAACCAGATCCTGGAAGAATCCCAGCGAGACATCCGTAATCGTGATAGATCCCGACTTCTTCCACACGTATATAGCATCATAGAGCTGCTCCGCTGCGGCCAATGTTGCAAGATACCAGGGCTGTCCACCGTAGTAGACGTCCTCGATATATCTTCCGACTGCGACAGCTTGACCCTTGCTAGCACCCTGATTGATCTTGTAGCTCCGGAAAGAGTCGACAGTGACCTTGTGGTTGGACAGGGCCTTATCACTACACGGCTGGAACGTGGCAGCTTCGCAGTCGAGCTTGGCGTCGAAGTTGTGGATGGATCCCAGAATCGTATTGACATCTTTGCCAGCCCGACCATCATTGACGTTGACTAATGAGAGGTTAACATATGCCTCCTAAGTTAAAGAGTTTGGCGAAGGCTGCCGACGTACTATTGGCGTCTAGATAGCCACCTGAAGGGACCCAGAAGCTCTGCAGAAAGCAGAGAACTTGTGGCGCGACAGCCGAGAAGGTTTCACTTGGCTTTCCGAGAGCAGTAGCCAAACTACTTCCTTCGACGAGTGCTTTGTAGCAATTGGTCAGGATCACTCGGTATTTGAACCGGCAGTGAAAGATCTACTTACCACGATATTGGCTAGAGGTGGTGAAGAAGGAACTGCCTTCAACCTCTTCCCACAAGTCGAAGCCAGTTTGATTCCTTGAATGGTCAGCACTGAAGGTCGAGTCCAGGGGGGCAGCTCCAAACATACCAATACTGGGCCACGTAATTGAGGTCATTTCGGACAATTGGCCAAATTATTTCTGACACTGTCGAAGTATAGTCATTCTGGATCAGCCAGTTGGCATATGTGATCAAGGTAATGGCCCTGAGCGCCGGGCCGTCCCTTTGCGGTCGACCTTAACTCTGTTAGTCTCGAGCTTTGCGCGACGAAGCACAGGCATACCCCAGTTGCCGTTGAATGAGGTCAAGTTCGCCTCAAACTTTGGTTCTGCCAGCCCTTTGCCATCCGAAAGGGAGCCCGAAAGGTTGGGTGTGGTCTGAAGCCTAGCTTGAGCGGCTATGAACTGCTCAATGTGCTTCTGAAGACCGGCATCATAGTTATTGATGAATCTATCGACGAGAACCTTGAAGACCAGAGAGCTATCCCTTGTCCACGTGAAGAAGTCTGTGGGCGTCAATGAGCCGAGGCCATGGTCGCCGTGATGGATCATTTCACTTACAGTCCGGATCCGCAGTGCTGGGGGAGGCAATCACGGCGCCCGGACCAACCCCCTTTACGTTACAGCCATCGGGGCCAATGTTGCAGAAGAGTTTTTGCAGAGCAATAGGCTGCTGAATCTGAACAAAGGAGTCGACGGAGCGACTAAGCAATGCGGGCTGCCGATCCGATCCGAGCCGCCCGAGGACGGCCTGGACGGCGACGGAGCCGAGCAGGAGAGCAGTCGAAGCAAATTGCATGACGGGCCGAGCCAAGATAGCCGTGTCGTTGATGGACCACAGAGCCGGTGCACCATGAGCGAGGACTTCCATGGCAACTTATAAGAATTCCATCAGACGGACAAACCACCATCCGTCTGTGGAGATGCCGAGCTCTGTAAAGGACCGAAATGATGGGCTGGGGTCTTGGCCTGGTAGACGCCGGTAAGGCAGGCAGGACGCCAGGGGCCGGATACAGAAACTACCTAGGCTGGGTAGGTGATCGGAAGGGGCACGGAGTCGAAATGACGGAGGCTAGCCAGTGAGAGGGCCGAGATGAAGGCAATGCGGTTCGTAGCTCTCTTGGAAGGGAGCTTCATGTGCCTACATGGTCAGGTAACCAAGGCCCGGGGACTGCCTGACAATGACAGGGGTGAGGAGGAAGCTATGTGCCAATGGGTAGCATGACAGGCGCGGCGTAATTTACGACGAGGACGACAGAAACGAAGCAAGAGCGAGACAGTGCTCAAAAAGAGAGCAGCAAGACTGACGCGGGCACCGCTTGCCGATGCTACAGTAGGCTTAGACCCGGCGCCTCGTGAGAAGGTGTCGTCCAGCGCCAGCCAATGGCAGCGTCGTCTGCCCTCCGCGCGCCGGCACGAAGAGGGTGTAGGGGAAGGGGCAACCCGCAGCGATTCACCGGCATGATGCCGCTTGCCTGCCGCTCGCTTCTAATGGATGGTCTTTCCCATTTCCCCTTCAGGTACGGAGTTCCGATCCTGGGGCATCTCGGAGCGGCCAAGGCGCCGTTGCTGTGCTCGACGTCGTCGGGGAGTACTAGGGGGGCCTAAAAGTCGGCCCCCCGCACTTGATTCTCAAGCACGGGGGGTCAATTGACCAGGAAAGGGTGCGCTGACCGGGAAACGGAACGTAGCTACTTCTTTTCCACGCCAAATTGTGTGTAATGGTAGGTAGACTATTTTAGCTGCAAACCCTTCGTACTAGCATCAAGTCTCCCCACCTATTCTACTAAGAATGTGAAGCTATCGCGTAACGGTCGGTAGGGCGACGAGATGCGTCGCGTCGCCGCAACTTCGCAATATCGCCAAAACTCCAATTTAATTCCAATCGCGCTCAAACTATCACGATGTCTTCTGATTGCGATGAGGAGTCTGCCATTGATAGGTGGATTAATTCGGATACAGGGAAGACAATCTTTTCGAAGAATACTGCGGAAAACCTCGAGACGCGCACCGTTGCGGCGGCCGAGCTATTCCAAGAGGGTTATTACCCTACGATTAAGGCTGCCGCTATTGCGCTGTGTGTGCCGTATAAACGACTCTGGTCTCGTATAAAGGGGCATCACCCGGTGAGTAAGAATGGAGGCAACTTCACGCTACTACAGCCGGAAGAAGAGGCCGAGGTGATATGTTGGGCACATCGTCGGATTATTCAAGGTCACCACATTCAGCGGCGATCGCTTCAACAGCACGCCAACACTATTCTGCGTGCTAAGGAGAGAGAGACGAGGGCATCGCGATCTTGGGCTCAACGCTTCATGCGACGGCATAGGGATATATTCCACCGCCGGAGGGCAGTCTCTAGAGACGCTAAACGTAAAGCTATGCAAGACCGGGCTAGCGTTGATGCCTTCTTTAAGGCTTGGTCTAACTTTATCGCCGATCACGGCATCAAACGCGACAACATCTGGAACTTCGACGAGACCGGCTTTATGGTTGGCTACCTCCAGAAGGGGACATTCCTGTGGACTTTCAACGAAATAGACAAGCCCGTATTAACTGACGCACACGATACTGTCTCTGTGACCGCAATTGAGGCTATATCTGCCTCTGGAGAGGTGATTCCGTCGTTCCTAATTCTCCCAGGCGTTCAAATCCCAGTCCGCTGGGTCGACAACGACCTCGACGGCGATACAATTATCACGACTAGTCCGAAGGGGTATACTAATGATATTATCGCGATCGAATGGATTAAACACTTCGAGCTTCACACGAGGCCCCGGGTCAAGACCGATACGAGGCTAATCCTTATGGACGGCTGTGATAATCACTTCACAGTGGAGATAGTTCACTTTTGTCACGATCACAATATCGAGCTCTTCCCGTTGCCGCCGCATCTCACGCATTATCTCCAACCCCTAGATGTTGGTGTTTTCCGCTCGTATAAACACTGGCATCAACAAGTGTTGTATCGCGAGATCGCCGACGGCGCTGCCGACTTTAATAAGACCGACTTCCTGTATCATCTTCAAGAGATTCGCACACGATCCTTTAAGAAACACACGATACTCTCATCCTGGGAAAAATGCGGCCTTTTCCCGTACAATCCGGCGATAGTTCTTGATCAGCTTCAAGATGCGTTATCTTCATTGACTCAGGATGTGGATAAGCAAGATCTTCCCGGCGCTGTAGGCGCCGGGAAATATGACGAGAATATCATAAGGGCACTCGAAGCGGCGGTCACACCAAGGGGCACGCGTTGTGCCCCTGCGCCGCGCACGCCCCTAACGAAGCCACTATTCGATTGGAATAGCGTCACAACACCAAAGCACAGCTTGATGCTCCTTGCGCAGCTTCAGCAGTACGTGAAGATACGGATCGAGGGATGCCTCGAGTCTGATGTGCCGTTGACCCCGTCAGTCAGGCATGTTCTTTCGAAGGCCAATCGCGCTGGGCGCATTCTCGCTCTGAATGGCATTATGGCCACGTCTGAGATGGCTATCATCAAAGAGAAGCAGCTGCGGCGATCTACGTTAAAAGAAGGCACCCAAGTTGTTGCCCGCTTCGGCCCCCTAAGTGTCCACGATGCTCGGGTGCGGGTGGCTCGCGATGAATATAACCGGCGCGCTTCACAAGAAGATGAGGCGCGCCGGATACGAAAAAAGAGGTCTCGTGAAGAGGTTCCCTTCGTGAGAAGATGGATGCGCGATCTTAGAAGCGTTGCTCGGAATAGTGTCACGAAGTGGAGGTTATCGGAGATGCGGCGACGAGGCGGCCTTACGAAGGCGGACTTCCGCGCGTATTTAGATAACCCGGAACAGCTCTGCTTACATTATCGCCTTTTTCGCGAGCTCAAGCACAAAGGAAAGATCGTGAATAGTTTCACCTGGCCCGAGGAATATGACGTCGATATTATTGACGATGCGGTGCTATTGCTCGCCACAGAGTATCACGATCGCGTTAGCAGCCGTAAGGCGCTTTCTCTCGAGGTTGACGGCATTGAGATTACTCAAATCCATGATATAGAGGCAGAAGGCGATGAGAACGAGGTTATCAAAGTTGAAGATGCTAACGAGGCAGCCCCGAGTGCGGATGCCCTCATTTGATAATATTCTTGTAGATAATTAGGTTGACGGGGTGTATGCGCTTACGGGGGGAAAACGATACTTCAATCGCTCTATTTTTACTATGAGAAATTGGCTTTTTCTATGTACCCCGATTTTCCCGGTCAGCGCACCCTTTCCTGGTCAATTGACCCCCCGTGCTTGAGAATCAAGTGCGGGGGGCCGACTTTTAGGCCCCCCTAGTAGGTAGATCGCGGAGCAAAAGACCAATGTCAAGCCGGCATCTGGATCAATCTGGAAGGTAGCTACGGGAAATATTGGTTCGTCTCTCCTCCATGGCTTGGCACACAGTCACGAGACTCAAACATATCCACAGCCTCGTCGTCAACGAGAGCAGACTGTGTGTATCCATGTCGCGCATGGATACAATACACACTCTGCGGATACATGTGCATGTGCGGGCCGTTGAATCCATCTCTCCATGTTTCAAGAGACTAAACATGCTCTCGCATATCTCTTCTCGATCGCGCCTGTACTCGGGGGCACGGGTCACGCGTGACAAGGACAGGCCGGCCCGCCATAGAATTGGCTTCTCTGCGCCACGAAGTACCATTGCTCGGGAATTGGATCTCGGCTGGAAAGCTCGAAGTGCTCCGACCTGAAGCAGCAAGAAACGTGTTTTCACATGGCATCGTTCAAGTCCGACAAGCTCGGGTTCTCCCGGAGACTAGGATGGTAATGATGAATGCACATCATCCCATCCCGCCGACATTTCGGGCTACAGGACAGTCAGTCTGCAGTTCGACGTTGCCTATGGCAGCAGTGCCGGAGCCTCTTGAGCGCGTACGACGGGACAGCAGACGCACGCGCATCAAAGTATGCAAGTTCTGTAGGCACGCCATGGTTTTCCCCAACCTCACTGGCCGACGGCCTTGGAAAAGAGGGTTGGAATATAGCGCCTCACGATGCAGAAACCACAACGCTCAAGCCGTCTTGCGACGACGAACGAGGCAGTCAAAGATCGTGTTGTTCTAGGACCTGTCGATAGGAAATTGACACCATAGCAAGTTGATGGCTCCATGAAGTTATCGAGCTGCACGGCAGTCGACCCTGACCACGAAGGCAAGGGACCGCCGGGCACAGATCCGTGATGTTTATTAAAAGAAGCGCCGCGAATGCAAAGAAAATCTCAGTTATTTATTCTTGGCCGGTGCCCGCTGCGTCACGTGCGCTTGAGCCCCACGCACATGGCGGGGCAGCGTAATTCCGTCCCGTGTACAACTCATTGCCCATTACCTAACTCCAGCTACCAAGTACTTTGGCGCAGTTGACCTCCATCCTTCACGCGCTCCAAGCTCCCATCCCCGAAACCACAGACGAACATCATGGACGCTGCCACGATTGAAGAGACCAACCGGATTCGGTTGTCTCTTGGGATGAAGCCACTGCCTGTTCCTGGCGCTCAACCATCTCAACAGGTACAACTGAGCGATGAATCCGATGGCGACGGAGAGGCCGCGAGCACACTCGAAACCCGTCAGGCGCAAGCTTACGACAACTACAAAGAGCACCTAGAGGCAGAGGCCGCCAGGAAGCGGCGCGAGGCAAAGGCAGCTGCTGTCCGGAAGGCTCGTGAAGCCGCCCAACGGTTCGCGCTCTTGGACGGAAAGGGTCTTGGCGACGACAAAAAAGGAGAGGATTTGGACGCCAAGTCATGGCTCACAGGTCAAAAGAAGCGCCAAAAGAAGATTGAAAAGGCTCGCAAGCTGGAAGAAGAACTTGCCGCGGCTGAAGCCGCCGCCGCCGCCGCAGTGCGATACACTTCCAAGGATTTAGCGGGCATCAAGGTCGCGCATGACAGCTCCGCATTCCTGGAAGGAAACGAGCAAATCCTCACCCTTAAAGATACCACTATTGATCAGAACGAGGAGGAGGGGGATGAACTGGAAAATGTTGACCTTCGAGAGGGCGAACGACTGACTGAAAGGCTTGACTTGAAGAAGAGGAGGCCTGGCTACGATCCAAATGACGAGGATGAGGGCGAACGGGGCATACTTGCACAATACGATGAAGAGATCAACGGGAAAAGGTCCAAAAAGTTTACCCTGGATGCGGATGGGGCCATCGCCGAGCTTTCTGACATTCTGGGTGATTCGGCTCCGAAGGCGAGTAAAATTCAGTCCGTCAGCCTTGACGACATTATAGGTGAGCCGCTCTCTGTCATCGGCCAACACCGTGGCCTCGCTAACGATGTCATAGGTGATGCTCCCATCTCATCGGATTACTTGGCACCTTCCGAAATCAAGATCAAAAAGCCCAAGAAGAAGAAGTCAAAGGGTACCAGACAGAAGCCCCCAGACGACGATGATATCTTCCCCCTGGAGCCAGCCCAGGTCGACGCGAATGCCATGGAACTAGACGGCACGGACAATGTGAGAATGAAGCGTAAAATGGACGAAGACGCATTCATCGACGATGACGACCTTCAAGCATCTCTCTCGATTCAGCGCAAGCAGGCACTCAAAAAGCGCAAGAAAATTAGCCCAGAGGACATCGCCAAGCAACTTAAAGAACAGGGCGAGGAACCGGAGCGGCCAGAAACCGGCCAGAATGAGGGCCTTGTCATTGGGGAGATCTCTGAATTTGTGGCCGGCCTCAGTAAAAATGACGAAGACGAGAAACCAAAAGTCAAGCGCCAAAAGACAGTCGAAATTAATCGAGACGAACCGCTTGATGAATACAGATCTTATCGCGATCAGATCATGGACGACGCAGGCGAGCTCGGAGGAGCCAAGACCTCCAATTCAGAAGGCGAGATTGATGGCAATGGTGTCGAAGACAAGCCGATCGAAGAGGAGAAGTCGGTCGGCCACGGCATGGGCTCGGCGCTTGCGTTACTTCGAGAGCGAGGCCTAATCGCGGAGTCCAAAGGAGAAGAGACTCACGAAAGCCAGCGTGCGCGGCAAGAGTTTTTGCGGCAGAAGAAACTGCTGGAAGAAGAGCTGGAAGAAAAGGCTCGCCAACAAAGGGAGCGTGACCGGACGAGCGGCAGACTAGATCGCATGTCACGGGCCGACAGGGAAGAATATGCGCGCCAGCAGAATCAATCGCGCGACCAGCAGCACGCCCGGCGGATTGCAGAGTTGATCTCTTCCTCGTACAGACCCGCCGTCAACATTAAATACGTGGATGAGCATGGAAGACCCCTGGACATCAAGGAGGCTTTCAAACATCTCAGCCATCAGTTCCACGGAAAGGGCAGCGGCAAAGGCAAGACAGAAAAGAAGCTCAAGCAGATTGAAGACGAGAAGCGACGCGAATCTCAGAGTCTTTTCGACGCGAATCAGGGAGGAGGCATGAGCGCAGCGACGACGCAACAGCTCAAGAAACGGAAGGAAGCCGGCGTACGACTCGGTTGATGCGAGATACCCAAACCAAGCGAATGTACCCTTGCCACAAGATTGAAGAACGGTTCGAAGAAAAGGTGCACATCCCTGCTTCTACAAATTATCCATTAGTGTTTGCACTTTGCTCTACTGACACCGCTGTGTGATTTTCTTAGCCATGATAGATGTCACGAGGTTTGTCTTTGTTTGTGGCCGGCACAACGCGCCCGTCTCACCCTACACCTCCGTCGTTGTGATTACGTCTTACAGCTTGTCGCAGCCTTTTCTCGACTCGATGTGCCGCTGACCTGGTCTTGACGCCCGCAAAGGGACTACGCCGTCCATACTTGGGATTGACATCACTGCATCCTGTCCGAATACGAATGCACTTTGAGTCCATCTTCAAGCGCCATCCTCAAGCGCCTGCAAGTAAGGACCGACAGCACTGATGTTCTTGTGTGTAAGTCGTAGAAGTCTATGAACGATTTGACAAAGGACTATAGCGCACTAGGTAGGTAGTCATTGTGTACCATTGCGTCTAGTAATCAGGTAGGGACGACCATCTAGGACCAAAGAATAAACAGACAAAACACCATGATCCCTAAAATTCCCGAGTATACCGACCGTATATGTCCAATTACATGAAGATTCAAGCCAAACTCCGTCATCGTGTTCCCGTATTTATAGCAAATGGACCCTTGCGCCTATTCCCCGCCCATGATATTCAACCTGTTGCATCCAGTTGCCCAGACGGACAGTGACGTTGGCCACGGCGTCGAGCTTGAGCGTGCCGCCGAGCGCCTGTCTGAGCTTGTCGAGCCCGACATGGCCGGCGGACCACTGCACGGGCAGCCGCGGCGTCCGCGAAAGGCCGGGCTTCGCGTCAAACGGCACGCCGTCGACGATTTGCCCGACGGGTTCGGTGTGGTTGTAAAAGGCCGTGGCGTTGATGTGCAGAATATGCACCGTATTGTGCCTGAGCGGCGAGGCAAGAGTGAAGGCCGCGGTGGACGAAAGGATGTGGAATGATGCCTCTCTTATGAATCCATGACCAACATCTTCACCGCTGCCATCGTCGGGGAGCTTGAGTCGGGGAGCATCAAACGTGACGCTAATATTAGACAGAGCTTGACCCAGTAGCGGGACTGTTGGAACGGAACGGCGATGGGTCTTGATATCGATGCTGGTGTTCTTGCCTGATATGTAATCGGAAAGTAACTTGCGACCGACTTCCTGCCCACCCGCTCGGCCGAATGTCGTTGGATCCCAGGTCGCGGTCACAGTGATGCCGGTGTTGTTGCCTTGGCGCAGATCGACGTCCTTCACAACGGCTTCTCCCATGATAAAGCCATCCTTGACGACGTGGACGCTGATAAAGGGGACTCTGGCCGTGTAGGGTGTCACATTGGTCAGGTTGACCTTGGCCTCGAGGGTGATGCCCGTCTTGGAGGTGTTCACGACCCGCAAGTCCCCAACCTGGGGATCCAGTGCGTGGAGGTTGTCTCCAGGAATGTCTGAAGGGTCGACCATTAGCGACAAGATCTCCGAGGCTCGCGAGGTGTTCGTAAAGGTGCGTTCAATTGCGCAAACATGACTGTGACATCTCCAACGGACATACACGTTTAGTAAATTGAGGACGGACGTTTTACTGGAATCTTGCCCTTTGCGGGAATGCCTCTCAAGACCAGCTTGCCCAGCACTGTCGAGACTCTCACGTCTACCAAAGACTGAACGTCAAGGGTTATGTCGTCGTCACCAAAGAGAAGCTTCTGCATGATGTCGCCAAAGACGTCGCTGTCGACAATGTCAATGGGCGCATTGACGACCCGAGAGGTGATTGTGATGATGTCTTCATCCTCAGGGTCGGATCTGATGCTGGATTTCGCCTCTTGCCAGTGCGCTAAGTGCAGTTCGCCGAATTTCCGACCATGGAAGATCAGATCGCCGTCCGCTTTGAGACCGTCGACATTGAGATCCACCTTCACCTCTGCTGGCAATGCTGCCACGACGCGAACAGTGCCGGAAACCTGAGGCTTGCCACTTGGATCATTGGGATCCGCAAAGGGGCTGGGTAGCTTGAAGTTGACATCGGTGAGCGAGAAGTTGCGGATGAGACTGTCAAAATTTTGACCACTGAACTCGATTGGTACGACGATGCTCTCAAGCAAAGAACCGAACCAACCTGGCAGATTGGATTCTGCTGGTATCTTGCCGCGAACCAGTACTTTTGCGCTTTCGCCACGCAAATAGTGATTTACAAAATTATCAAGTGGAGACAATTTGGTCTTTGGGCAAGGTCGAATGAGCGAGTCGGGGATCTGGCGGACGACTCCGCTTGCCCTGGCTAAAATGTCCGCCTCGGGTCGCACATGTATGACATCCGTGACAGCCGTGGCAACTTCGACGTTGGCTTCAGATGCGTCGCAGTTCGGCACGAGGACTTGGAGGCCGAGAGATGGAATATCCAGGCCTAATGGATAGTCATTGTGCAAGATCATGGAGACATTGGCACCGACCCCTTTCTGTCCTTTGTGCCCGATGGGCGCATCGAAAAAGGTGAGGTTTTGAATCTTGTATTCTGGGATGGATGGGATTTGCTTGGCTGCGCGAGCGTTAGCCCAGATCTCTGGAGGTTGGAGAATGCTTATTATTTTAAAGTCTTTTCCCCAAAATACAGGGACGCAAAGGTGCGGTAGAGCGATTGACCTTCAAAAACCATTGACTCCACCATGTTGTGTGAACCCAACGGAAAGATGCCAGACTTAAGGCGCAGTGCAGCAGCGCCCGTCAGTTTGACTGTCTCCAGCTTGCCATCCAGCCACTCATTGACCATTTTCCGCAGAATCTCGGCATCGCCAGGGACAATGTCAGCCACAAAGTCCAGTTCATTATTGTGCCCATCAACGAGATCGAGGATAAGTGGTGGGACAACGGCAGTGCCGAACAAGGCGTTCTGATAGTGAGGCAGGCGCACATCCACCTTTGTGCTTTCAGCCTCGAGTTTCCTCATGATGCCCGTCACGAATCGACCAATACGCCGGGCATTGTCGTCAGAGACGCGTGAGGCGTCCAGGCGAACGTTGGCTTGGATTCGTGCGCGCACGCCATCGGCTGTTAGGGACTCGAGGAACAGGCTGGTCGGCTCGAGTACGGCAGCATTCTCGACATATTGCTTGACAGCCGGCGGGGTGAGGAAACCAAGGACGATGATGACGACGACAAGAGCGGCCAGGACGAGGATGGCGATGATTGATGGCCACCTCCATCGACTTTTGACTTTGGCAAGCTTCTTGTTGACTGCTGGCGTCGGGTCGTCATGCTCTTCGGTGTCGTTGTCGTGATGCTGCCACTCAGAAAGTAAACGTGTCGATTCTTGAGGCTGTTCGTCCTCGACCTCCCGAGGGAGCAAGGGTGATCGTTCGGTGCTGGGCATCGTGGTGCGGGCTAGAGCTGCAAGGTGATGTTGAGCATTTCAGGTTGCTCGTCTCGCGCAGAGACTGAGACGTGCGGCTTTCTGCGAAGCGTACTGTATCTTGCTACTCAGCGGGTGCGTAGAAGATGGGGTTGGATGTGTGCGGTTGTGGATGACAGCAGGGAGTTTTGGAGGGTGCCACAGAGACATGAGGCACAAAAGGTCCCGTGAGCCACGTCGCCAAGTGCCGAGCACTGGAGCCCTGGAGGCGTTGTCACGCCCCTCAGTCTCACCCATAACGCCGCGGTCGGGCGCTGAGTTCCGCAATGGTAGGTCTCAGGTAGCTGTTGATTGGACGATTCTGCTAGGGATGAGGGTGCCTTACCCATTGGGGAATGGGGAATTTCTTACCTAAGGCAGTTCGCCGGATCTCGCATGTATCCACGCAATGATTGCAGGTATCGATTCCCTTGATTGGTGAATACCTGTAAGGGGGTCACTTCGCAGGGGCGCGACGCTGCGACTGTACTGTAAGCAGCCCCGGCCGACAGTCGTACTGTAGGTGCCTTGCTACCTTGATTCCGGGGGGCCGAGGTCGGCCTCCAGAGTTTCGGAGCATCGACGAACCATTCAACCGCACCCCTCAAAGTAGAGATCCGGCTTTCATCAAGGCATCACTGGGGAACGTTCACTTTAAGCCGAGCACGCCAGAGACGAAGCACAGTTAACTGCAGGAGGTACCACCAAGTAACTAATTTGAAGAACCTCCAGCCGGTTACCCGGACAATCAGAAATTAAGCCACACGATCTTGGATCACTGAGTTTCTCAAAAAGTTTTATTCTAGTGTCCGCGAACTGATAATCGTGAATCACATTCAGATGGATATCCGAGGGATTCCAGTGCATGGCGGTACGACTAATGTGGAAGAGAGCGCTAAGATATTCGGGTGCCTTGGCCTAGCGGCCCGAGAAACTCCAACTCGCTCCACCAGAAAGCTCACGGTGCGCCGACCAATCAGAGCGCTCTGCATACCGCCCAATAATTTTCTTGCTGGCGGCAGGCGCAGGCTTGCCGGCTCGGATTCCAACATCAATACCATCCTCTGCCAGCTTTTGGCCGTCCTCGAACTCAACGACATACTGTCACCGCCGCTTCTCTTCTCCATCGCCCGCCTCACCTGCTCTAGACATCTTCCAAGCTCGGCATCAATATAGCAGAATCATGGCCGACGAAGAACGTGCTGCCGGGAAGCGGTCACGCTTTGATCAGACTGAGCCGGAACCTAGAAGGCCGTCTCGCTTCGATCGACGATCCCGCTCTCCGCCAACCCGTCGCTCCGAGGGTCGAGATCGCAGCCCGCTCTCCAGAGATGGCGCATCGGATGCCACAAAGTCCCCTGTCGATCCGGCAGCTGCGGCTGGTAAGGCGTCCATCGCAGGGCTCGTCGAGCTTCTGTCGCGCTCTCAAAGATTCTTCAGCCATCATGAAATGCTAATAACAACCCAACAGCCGCCGCCGCCGCTCGAATCAACGCACAACTGCAGGCCCGAAAAGGTATCCAGCATGTTGATGTGCCCCCCATCAATAAGCCGGATCAAGGCCCATCGCCCCCTGCGTCTCTCAAGACAGCCACGTCCTCGGGAGGCGCTGGTACGACCCGCAAAATCGACGGCGAGATGTACGTCTCAGACGGAGACTACATCAAGGATATTGAAGTAAATGATCTACGGAACCGATATACAATCACCAAGAGCTCTACTCAGAAAATGGTAATTCCTCTTGATGCTCCACTGATTCTGCAGACTTTTAGCCCAGGCGTCTGCCATGCCTAAGTCGTTGGGCGCGCCTTGCGCGCGCGGCACATAGCTCGTATGCCTTCTCCTGTCTCTGCTCCTACTGACACCCTATTCCCCTAGATTAAAGAAGAAACCGGCGCTGGTACGCATCGCCCCTAGCCTGGCTACGATACGATATGTGTTGACCCTTCGACCAGACGTGACAACGCGTGGCAGCTACTACCCGAACAAGAATATGGCTACTGCAGCTGTAAGCTTTGCCCTCGTCTCTTGAGAAAGCGATGCTGATGCCTTGCAGAATCCCCCGCTTTACCTTCACGTCACCAGTACAACGAAGGAGGGCCTCGAGGCCGCTGTTGCCAAGATCGAAGAGCTGATTCATCAAGAGCTCCCGCAACTAGTTGATGAGAGACGTTTCCGGCGGCGTGACCAGGAGCAGCCGCAAGTTGAGCGTGACGAGTATGGTCGAGTATGTTTACGCACCAAGCACCATGGACCTGTTTTTCGGCTTGGAGAAACCAGAACTACAGGCTAATACTACTATAGCGCAAGTGGCCAGAGGAGAAGATCCCGGTTGGCCTGGATCCAGTGCCTGGATTTAATCTTCGCGCCCAGATTGTCGGCTCCGGCGGCTCATATGTCAAGCACATTCAGTCCGAAACTGGCTGTCGAGTGCAGATCAAGGGGCGTGGCTCGGGCTACGTCGAAATCGCTACCAATGCCGAGAGCGATGAGGAAATGTTCCTCCATGTGACGTACGGTTTCGTCTGGGTTGTTTGGGTGTCCTCATAGCTAACTCCTTACCAGTGGTCCCGACCTTAAAATGGTTGAGAAAGCCAAGGAGCTCTGCGAGGACCTCGTTGCCAACGTGAGGGAGCAATACGAGGAATTCAAGGTCAGACCTCCACGTAGTCACGATCGCGGTTACGGAGATCACTATCGTGGCGGAGGCAGATCTCAGGACCAGTCATCATACTCGTCATACGGTCGATCTGGATCGGATCATGGCGCGAACTCGGCGAGTTCCGGAGGCGCGGGTACCAACGGCTCGGGGGCTGCTCCGGACTGGTCTCAGTATGCCGCGCAATACTACAGTAACGGCCAAGATCCGTACGCGGCATACGGAGGCTATCAAAAGTAAGTCATACATGCGCGAGACGTGTAGTGAGTCGTTATTCATCTAATCAATTGCAGCTACCTCGCTTGGTATCAATATTATTATCAGCAGCAACCTCAAGCGGCGGCGCCTGGACAGACGGCACCTGGCTCTACGACAGCTCCTCCTCCACCGAGCGAGGCTGCTCCTCCGCCTCCGCCCTCTGATGTGCCGCCTCCTCCTCCCGGGGCTTCATCGTCGGCGCCGCCTCCTCCTCCATCATACCCTCCCGCAAGTGGAGGCGGTTACAATGCGGTAAGCATGACTTGATAAGTCGAACCGTTATTTCCTAACTCACGCATTCACAGGTTCCTCCTCCGCCAGGGCTTTAAGTTTACGGATGAGACGAAACGTTCGAGCCTTCGCTTGGTCGGTGAGATTGGTTTTCCATCAACGGCTTGGAGTTGGATATCGGCTGACGTCGGGACAGAACATGAGGGACCCGGCTCAGCTATTCGAATAGGTGTCGTATTTGAGTTTGTGAAAGGCAGCAGCGCGCGCTAGTAATACATTACCTCGCCGTCAACAGGAGTTAAGACGAAGCTAATTGGCCGTGTGCAGAAGCGTGCCTGGCAGCTCCTAGCCGCTCGACAATATTGAAGGGGGGAGCCTTGTCTCGTGCAAACAAGCCGCGGTGGACGATGCCACGCTCTGACCATGGCCAGCTGAACTGAGCATATGTACATCAAATTGGAATAACGGGGGTATGATTATGTCGTCCCTTATTGAGCTTCAAACACTAGTGGCCTTGCAAGGTGTCTTCATGGATTACTCTGGAAGGCGTCTACCAACTCGTAAGACGATAGATGAAAATGGTTCGAATGCAAGATTCAACAAGATTAGCGTGCGCCTTGATGAGCCAGAAGCAAACACGAAGTCTCGTAGTTCCCCAACTGATGCATGGCAGGCCGACTGGTGTCCGTAGTGGATCCCCGCCAACCGGCGTCGTCCCCGCGTCTTATCGATAGGGTCACCGCCCGAGTCCCTTGTTGTCCTGGATCGCTACGTGGGGAGAGCTCTCGCGGCGGCGGCGACTCTGTCATCGCCATCAGCGAGCCGACCTCGGCAAGGTCAAAGGCAAGCTCGCCATTAATATATCTCGCGACTCAATATGAGCCATCAGAGGTCCCCGTCACACGACCTGGTCAAAGAACCTCACCATGTCTCGGTCAAGGTCCTAAGGCAAGCAAGCACGCGAGGCACGCGACGAAGGCTGTTACTGGACCTTCTAACTCGACCGTTTCCAGGCTCTCACGCCCGTCGCTCGTGACGCAGTATCCCACGGAGGCGCCTCTTTCTAATCCATCGACATTGTCCACGCTCTCTCCCGCGTCCCTGGCCTATCGGACAGATGCGGACACCGATGCGGCACCGTTCCTCCTCAGCCCCATCCTCAACCTCCCCGTGTCCTTTGGGTCTGCGTATGTGGGCGAGACTTTCAGCTGCACCCTGTGCGCCAACAATGACCTCCCGATTGAGTCCACCAAGAAGGTCTGCGATGTGCGCATGTCCGCCGAGATGAAGACGCCGGGCGTTGGCGCCGCACACACGCTAGACTTGACTCCCGAGGACGACGGCAGTGGCAGAGACCTCTTGCCCGGTGGAACGCTTCAGAAGGTGGTGTCATTCGACCTCAAGGACGAGGGGAACCATGTCCTCGCCGTCACGGTGAGCTACTACGAGGCGTCCGAGACCAGCGGTAGGACAAGGACGTTTCGGAAGCTATATCAGTTCATTTGCAAGCCATCCCTCATCGTGCGGACCAAGGTCGGACCGCTGGGGACTGACGAGCAAGGGCGGAGGAAATGGGCCCTGGAGGCACAGCTCGAAAACTGCAGCGAGGACGTGGTGCAGCTGGAAAAGGTGATGATGGAGCTCGACAAGGGCTACCATTATGGGGACTGCAACTGGGAAACGAGCGGTGGCGACAAGCCCGTGCTGCACCCGGGAGAGGTCGAGCAAGTGTGCTTCGTGATTGGAGAGGAGCAAGCCGAAGATGCTGAACCGCCTGCCGACGGTAGAGTCGTTTTTGGTGTTCTCGGCATAGGCTGGCGTGGGCAGATGGGCAACAGGGGGTTTCTTTCCACCGGCAGGCTTGGGACGCGAGTGGCTCGATGACGATACGTTGTCCCCTATGCCTTGAAACCGGGAGACTTTCCCCAGGAGAGGAGCTCAACGAGCCATGCCCTGTGCTGGTCACATGGTTGCAGGACGTCACTTGACGACAGAGCGCCGGCGAAGGCAACACGGATACGACAGGATCGGCAAGGTGGACACCGAATGCCTCGAATCCGTACCTGAGCCACCAACCTAGCAACGAAACTGCAATCGCCGCTACAATGAGCAAGCAACGGCATGCGCCACTGACGAAGGGATGACGATGGGCCGCGAATATCGGGCAAGTTGGCTATTCTTTCACATCTTGTTCCAACGTGTCATGACGGCAAGCAAGGGCTTTGCAGACGGTCGATTGGTCCGTGACGCACGGCAATGAGCACGGAGCACCGTGACTGGCGCCGGCGGACCCTCGGGCGGTTGGGGCTTTGCAGGCTGGAACTGATCAAGCCGTTTGTAGCAGGTGAGCCGAGATCTGGGGCCCCGGATGGTCCTGGGCAGAGGCGGCGCTGCCGAAGGTGGGGACGAATGTCTAGAACTCGGAGGCTTGTCTCGGGCTCGGGCACGTTGACAGGAAACGTGACTGGAAGTGGCGTAGAAACAAGAGGTTAGCCTGGCACACGTACGTAGGCATGGCATCAAGGCTGGTGTCTCTCAAGACTTGACAGTGGCATCGTATCCCTTTCCGCCCGGTGCATCTGGGAAAGAGGAGTGACAGTGCTCTGAAGAAGGAAGCCAGAGACGAATCTAGGCTAATCACAAAAGCCCGTTGAGACTAGAGAAGCAAGACGCAGGTCGGGTGACAGGTGTCAGTCCGGGACATCTCTCCACCAGTTCTGGCACCGTCAATTGACAACTGAGGGCTCGTTGATTTGCCGCTCGAACAGCAGCTAAACCATCTCAACCGCACGTTATGGCCTGACAAGGTATCCGGACGGTCCGAAAGGCCCGAGATGGCAGATTCTCTCTCTCTCTCTCTCTCTCTCTCTCTCTCTTCTCCTACTGTACGTATCCTCCGTGGCGTTCTTGTCCCAAAAGAAGAAAATGGCTTTCCCTCCCGGTGCCGGACGCCAAGCTCGACAAGCACCTAAAAAAGGAAGGAAAACGTGGCTGCGCCCAATGTGGCCGTCTTGCGTCCACAAAAGACACATGTTCCCCTGGCGGCGCTATGACGACAGCCCACCCGTCCCTTCTCACCCCCATGGCGGTCTGGACCATTCGCTCTTTGTGTCCTTTGGTGGCGTATTCGCCGTCGGACCCCAGGGTCGCGCGCGAGCCTTCTTCATCAGAAAGCCCGTCTCTGCCTTTATTGCCACCGGGGGGGGGGGGGCCATGTGGCGACGACGAGGTTTGGTGTTTTCCCATGATTTGGTGCGTTGCTCCCGCTTGTACGTATGCGAGTCGGTGGTCTGTAGCTCCCGAGTACATGCGTGCGTACTTCGTAGTTTGTGCAGCAAGGTCGCTTCTCACCCCTCGGGCCCCTTGCACAAGATCGGCATGGGTGTTCCGAATGCCGAAGGCGCACCTTCATTGGCAGGATTGGGAGCAAGAAGGAAGGAAGGATTGATGTCGTGGATGCCGCCGGGGCTCTGGGGGGCGTGCAGGGACGTGGCCCGGCCTATGCATGTACTCGGTATCACCATGGGTCCATCTGAGGGCGCATTCACTTTGTCTCGGAAACTCGAGAGCTTGCTGGACTAGTGGATGCCTCTCTTTTGCAATCTGGGGAAGCTGCCCATACAGTAGATGGCAGCATCCTGTGACGGATCGGGCCTGCGCCCAGGACGTTCTTCGGCTGTTCATTTCTACTACGAAGATTTATTCAGCTGCTCTGAGGTACGTATACAGGTAGGCGCCAATGATCCCAGTCCCGAATCTGCAAGCTGCAAGCCCCTGATCGCCCGCAGCCTGCAGGCGCCAATCCTCCGATTTTTTGCTTCTGCTCACATGTCCCTTGCCAAGTACCTCGCGAGGCTGGCTTTTGGCAGAGCCTTTTTTGTTTTGCCAATAATTTACTTGGTACTCTGTACTGTAGTCTCGGCTTCTGCTCCGCATCTTGCTGAGGGAAAAAGCACGGACAGGCGGTGAGGAAGCCATGAGGTTTCGGGCCGCTCGTCCCACCGAGTCGGCACAGCAGAAGGGCCCTTTGTTATTGATTCATCGATACTACAGTTATTTAGCCGCCGCAGACCAGATGGCCGGCCGACTAGCATCTGGCATGGAATACAGAAGAATCCATTGTCTCCGATCGATCGTTTGGCGTCATCTCCAGCTTCCCACTGGCGTGTTGATTCGAGGCAAAGCCGGTGCAGGCTGGAACAACGTCACAGTGTGCCAAGTCACTTGGTCGCGTGCGGCAACTCGGGCAGTCAATGTTCGACTGCCGCAAACGCATCGAAAGCGAAGCAAATGAGCGCTTCCTTCTTTCGGAAGTCACTACATTGAGGCTCCGCGACCGTGACTTGTTTGTGCCAGCCGCAACGAGCAAGGATCATGGCGCGAACACCGGGGTCGCAGTAGGAGAGGACAGGCAACACAGGATAGGAGAGTTTTCGAGGTGGGTTCTCGCCATTGTTTCTTATTGCTTTATTGTACTGCGCCCCAGCCATGGCCGAATCAAGCAATAACAGTTGCAGCTTTCTGGCCGCGCTGAGCCAATCTCTCTGGGCTCTGCCCTGACATGACGGGATCACGCAGCCACGGGGTGCAGCCAGTCACCCACTGCGGAGGGCTCTAGTCGCCGATTAAAAGAGTCAAACGTTTACTCTTGTTTTCCCAAGACAAGGGCGGCGCCGTGCTTGACGCATTGATTTTGTCATTGCCGTGGCACAATGTCTGCCTCACCTCATGTGCAGCACTGTACGAAGTATAGCCGCACAATAACTCACAGCATTTGATGCATGCATGGTTGCGCAGCGGGTGCAAGGCACAAACGGCCCTAACATTTAGTGCCTACCTTAGGTAGTACAGTAGAGGTGCTGCATCCAGCGGCCGGGCATGGAATGGCCAGATGCAGCGGGCCCGTGCGGTGACTGCATCAGGCGAGTTTGGATGGCCAAGTTACCTCATTGTGCCTGCTGCTGCTGCCAAGGGGGCCGGCCAATTGCGGGGAGGTGCCGCCGTGCGCCCTGCAAGGTACGGATACCTTCTGCCCAGGGTTCATTGTTACGTACGTAAGTACCTTGTACCTCGTACGTGCTGCCTCTAGAGTGCAGCGAGCGCCGGGCTCGTCGTTGCACCGCAGCGAACCCGGAAGCTGCCCTGGTTGGGAGGCAACGTGAAGCCACCAAGACGGCAGCGTTGGCCGACGAGCCATGCCGGGTTGGCGGATTTGCGGCGCTCGACGCCAAGGCCCAGCAGGCACAGACGGGTGAGGAGGGAGATTGAACGCGGTCGAGCCGGCGTGCCGCCACTCTCTCGGGCCATTGGGTGGGCTTTTCTGTGCTGTTTTTTTTCTCCGACTCCGTGTCCCTTGCTGCGCAGACACCGTATCTTGGGTCAGGCCGCTTGGGTGTCATCAACTTGGGCGCTGGTTATGCCGAGCGTTTGTGGCTCGACGCCCCGGCGCTCCAATGGCCCGGCTCGGGCTTCCTTCAAGTCTTGTTGGGCGACTTGAACCTTACGTAAAGCTTACTACGCAAATATATGCCTAAGAGGAGCGTGTTGGCCGTTGAAAGCAAGGCGACGAGCTGCGCTGGGTTAGCTACTGCAACTGCTATCAAGACCATTGACCTTGGATGATGCTGTGATGCTCTAATGGGGCGCATTCACGAAACACGGGCTCACGATGCATTACCCAAAGGGCGATATCCATTCAGCGCGGGCATGTCTCACTGTTTTTGTCCCTACGCAGCTACCAACTTTGGTCCTTAGGTACTGGTAGCTCCACGGACACTACAGGCCGCGGAGTGAAAGCTGCCTCCACCACGGCTCCATGTACCCACACAAACAGCCGTGCGGGCGTCCATCTGTGCTGGCTGGCTGGCCTCGCTCTTCTCCACTGGGGGGTCCTACGTGGGTACTACAGTGGCTTCAATGTTGCCCACAGAGTTGTAGCAGCTGGTGTGCCCGAATGTGCGTGCAGTGCAGTGACTTGGGGAGGGAATGTCGTTGGCGCCCAGGGCGACCTGTCGGCCACGCTGACCCCGTGCCTTCCGGCAGGTCACTGCCCTACGGCGGTACCCGCAAATCGAGTGGTGGCTCGGGCGCAAGCGCGCAACGGGTTTGGTGCAGATGAGTCGAGTCCCCTATTCCCACGGGCAGCTCCAAGTCACTCACCAGACGGACCAGCGCCCATCGCCCTGGAGCGGTTTGCCGTCTGGTACGCCATCCGCTTCTGGTACAGTGCTGTAGGCGGCCTGCCACCACTAGGTACCACCACTAAACCGGGCACCTCGACGCCGAGCTGGACGTGCTAGCGAGATCCTCTTCGCTGCGCATTGCCAATCTCTGTTGCCTTGCAGGTTCCATTGTGTTTTTTCGCCATCTCCTATTCATCCCCTTTTCCTCAAAACCATCATCCTCCCGCCCGCGCCCCGCCCTCCGCCTCCTCACCCTCCTCGATCCCGTCTCGTCATTCTTCTTTTCCCCTTCCTTTTCCCCATTGTTTTCCACGTTTTGTGTCGCCCTCTCTCTTCCTTCCCGCCACCCTCACAGCTGCCACCCGCCATTCAGCTGCGTCTGTCATCCGAAATCAGTGCCGCCCGGCAAGGGGAAAAAAACGCCCTGGCCACCAAGACAACAATCCCTCGTCCCCGTTTCGGAGCCGGCCACCCAGCTCAGTCCCCTCCACCAGCCAATCCGCACCCCCTGTCATTGTTGCACCGCTTCGCCTCACAGCTGCGGCAGACGGCAGCATCGTCTATATCCGCCGTTACGACATCGATTCCGCGACTCCAAACACGCGCTCGGGTCGATCCTCGCGCTTGAGCCCTTTGCCTGCAGCGTGCAGCCGGGTGCATTCTAACAAGAGAGCGTCCATTGACCGGAGCCGTAACGGCCGCTCTGAGATCCCCGCCGCGACGCCCCCCTCAAAGGCTCGTGTTCCGACAACAGAACCTTTTTCCATCCCCCCTCCCCTTTTTTCCATCCTCGAACTTCCGCACCCCTCACCGGAACCCAAGTTACTCGAGCTTGCACGCCCTCCAGATTGTCTTCCGATTGTCTGCTTAATTCACTGGTCGATACCCCAGCATCGAGCAAACCGAGAAAAAAATATACAAGGAGAGAGGGAAGGGAGCCCTCCCCTCCGCCTCCCTCCCACCGGGCACCCTCCTTTCTCGATCGCGTCCCAGATCCCGAGGCCGCACGAATTTGACATGTCATGGAGGAATCGTCCACTCCGCTAGCCGACTATTTCTGGATCGCCGGAGTAGCGACCATATCCTACGACGATGCACCGCAGTCGGCCCACCTCCCTGTCGGATCGACCATTTGCGAGCATGGCGAGCCAGACGAAAACTCCTTCAGCAGCCAACCTAAGAGCGCGGCAGCAAGGCATTCACGTCAGAGCTCTGCAAATCGCATATCAAAGGTCTCGGCCGATGCCCGCTTCTCCATCAACACCCTCGACGAGCTCGACGGTAATACTAGGAGCAACAGGAGCAGTGCCACGATAAAGCCCGTTAGAACCCCGAGCACCAATGGCGCCTCCAACAATGTCGCGTCTCTGGAAGGTGGCCATGTGCTCCACATGGGAGACTTCGATTTCGACTCGGCGCTCCTCAAGTTTGCCGCCGAACGCGAAAACTTCCTCGACGATCTGTCCTTCTCGGCCGGCGCCAAGACACAGTCCAGGCCTCCCATGATCAACCCAAGGGCCGAGCGCATACGCGCTGACGACTCGTCGGGAAATGGGAGGATGAGCCCGTTGAAGAGTATCAAGGGTAGCATCCGTCGCAAAATCAGCTTCAAGGACATGAACAGCGTGCGCAAACAGCCCAGTAACGCCAGGCAAAGCCCTTCGAACAGACCAGGTTTGGCCGTCCCGCGGAATCGCCTTTCTCATCCCTCTCAGCATACTGACAGACATACGGCAGCGTCTGTACGGACAACCAAGAGGTTGAGCAATTACAACTCCGTCATCCCCCCTCCAGAGCCACTCAACACCGATCCCGATATGCACCCTCTCAAGAGACGGTTCGAGCCTGTCTTGTTGGATCGATACCCGCCCAAAGCTGCCATTGAGGAAGTTCCCAAACGCGGCAGATTTCCCGACTATGTGCCAATGTTTGCCTTTCCGAACGACATTCAGATCGTATCGTCCGACGATCGCCCTCGATCAACGTGGCACGGCTTCACCATGACTTCGGATGATAATTCCAAGCTCTACGGCATTACAATTATTATATGGACAGCCTTGACAGCCGACGTGGCAGACGAAATCGAAACAAAATGCGAGCGCTGGCGTCAGAACCACATGTCCAACGAAGAGCGAGAATTGGCTGCTAGTCTCGGAGTTCGGTTGGCTGGCGAGCGGTCCCATCTCTCCCAGCTTCTCGCCAAACTGCCCACAATTCCATCAGGATCTCCCGCTCGCGACAGGCTGGAAGACGAAATCGGCACCGTCGAGGAAAAAATAGCTCTCATGACAGACATGCTTAGACCCCTGAGACACGGCGCGGCTTCAAAAATCGAGGGTCTCACTGCTGGCGAGAGCGGATTGTGGATCCCTCGCGCGTATGGCATTCTCGGTAGGGACGCTGCGAACATGGGCTTCTGGAAGGAATGGCTCAAATCTATTCTTGTCCCCATGACCGATGGCAGTGTTTTGCGAATCCCTGCCAGCTCGCCAAAGATCGGCCGCTGGCAGCCCTTGGAGCGCTATGTCGTTAACCTTTGCACCGAGGCCTTCAGCCCCTTGGGGTCCAAAACGCAGGTAGAGCTCGGCGTGAGGGAGCTGAGGCTCTACTCGCGCAAAGAGGGCAGCAATGAGTTGCCTGGGTCAAGAACCGTTGACCTCTATGCACTCTTCCGATGCTTGTCGCTGGAGAACATTGTTGCACTGTTCGAGTACGCCATGTCAGAATCTCGCATCATATTTCTTTCATCTCATACCAGCATGCTTCATCTGGCGTGTCATGCTTTGGCAAACTTGCTGTATCCCTTCAAATGGGCTAGCATTTTCATCCCTGTTTTACCTGCGCGACTCATCTCCGCCCTCGAGGCCCCCTGTCCATACATTGTCGGTGTGGAACGTCGGTACGAGAAGATCGAGCTGCCAGAGGATGACTACGTCGTCGTCGACCTCGATCAGGACACCATTGACGCGACTGCACAGCCGCACCGGTTGCCAAGGCCGCATCGACGGAAGCTCATGTTGCTGCTACAAGTTGCCGCGCCGCACGCATTGCGCTACGGCGTCTCTGTTGGTCCTCCCCCTTACGCCATTGAGTCGTTTCCCTACGACTCCTTTTCCTCCGAGAATGGGTCCGTCTTCTCTCCAACACCGCCACCGGCAAGCCTCGGCAGATGGGTTTCCCAAAACTCGTCGAGCTTTGCAGAGCCCGATCCTGCCGATCAAGTACAAACGCCCGTCTTCAACGCCTTTACAGTCTCGTCGGCGGACAGCGCGAAGCACGATCGACCCGGGACTGGCAAGTCCAACAGGACCAGCCCGCAGTCTTCCGTTTCTCCCGCCTCCGCCAAGTTCCCGCCGATGCCAACCACCCCTCTGTCTCGCAGCGACTCTGGCTTTGCGCTGACGGCCACGCTCCGTGAGAAAAGATCGGGGCACTTTGGGGATGAAAAGGGTCGCCGCAGCTCATCCTTCGGCTTGGAGAAGTTCCAGCCACCGCAACGGGCGGGCGTACCCTTCCTCAACGGCCATCAGCCCAATGCTTCCATTTCGGGCCTCTCGGTCGACTCTCAGTCCTCATTTGGAGGTGGTTATGCACCATCCACGTACGCGCAGTCGACTCTGGCTGCCTCGACCATTATGCCGAACATGCAGATTCAGCCCGTTCGAAACACGGAGTCGACGGTTTGGGTTGAAGGCCACTGCTTCGACTACAATGTGCGAGACTCGTCGTGCATCTGCACTATTTGCGATGAGCGATCGGACGGGGATGGTATATATCAGTGCGGCTCGTGCAAGACTATGGCACATGGCAGATGTCTAGGCCAAGTCTCACTGGTCTGCCCTGAAGCCTTCCACGCGGACCGCGTCAGGGCCGCCTTTGTGCGGTGCATGGCCAGTCTGCTATATACCTATCGCAAGCATCTCGGCCGACCATCAAAACAGCAAAAGACCAACGGTCAGCTGTTCGCCTTCGACATGGATGGATTCATCAAAGGTCTTCCGTACGATCAGCAGGATTACGCCACGATGCTGCGCGACACACAAGGTACGCTTGCGATTGGATATTCCCTTTTCCATTCAGACGATCCAATCGCAGCCTCTGTATGCTAATGGCACATGTGAGCAGCCTTTAATGAGTTTATTCATATGCGAGAAACAACTCCGCCGACGGATCCAACAATACGGCTCTTTGACGAAATCATCATGGCCAAGAAGGCTCGAGGCCGACCAGGACTTCAGTCCGGTCTCTCACGCCTCTCCACAATTCGTGCGTCTCATGGCGCACCAGGCAGTTCGTGGAACATGGCACCGCCGTCGAGGCCTGCGGCGAACAAACCTCCGTCCTTCCTGACGGATACGTCCGATCACATCTGGCGCACGGCGTCCGTCACCTTACCCAAGGGCGCATTCCCCGGCGAATACCGCTCCGTCGTCACTCGAGTCCCGTCTCGCCTCGACCGCTCTCTCATGCGAGAGCCGCGCACAATTCAAGGCGTGCCTCGCGTCGAACAGCGGGGTACCCGTGGCCTCGTTCGCAAGCAAGTACCCAGCATGCTCGGCATGACGCCTCCTGCATGAGGTAACGATCCGATATGCCATCATTACCGCCACATCATCCCGCCGGTTGTTCGGAGCCCGGGCACCTCGGAACCGGCTTGCAACTGAGCATCTTTTGAGCCACAGATTTGGCACAACGTCTAGCAAAACGAAAAGCTACAAAGAGACGTCATTTTGTACATTACAGTCACTCTTCGCACATTGTCGCCCATGTGCAACCCTGTACTTTCTGTACTTTATCGATTCAAAGATACACATGTCTGTTCTTTGAGGGGGGAACAAAGAGGGGACTTTTGAGGCTTTCCAAGTGTCGCGACAGGGCACGGATCGGCCAGAGGCAACGTCGCAAGAAGCAATGGCAAGAGGTGCACTTGTCGGCAATGGGCCTGTTGCCCTTGAGATTTTCTTCGGGCGCGAGGGGTTTGGCCAGGCGGCCAGACTTGGCGGTTGGACATTTATGTCGAAGTCGAAGTGTGTAGCATTTGTACCATAGTCGAAACTAAAGTGACGACTGGCGACTCGAGCATGTTACAGCTTGTCCAATGCGACTAAGAAAAACATAGCAATATCATGGCTAACAGAGGCGATCCGAAATTTTGATATAGAATCGCATCATTGGTATCTCGTGGTGTCTATCGATGTAGTTATCTAAACCCATCCTGCTGACCCGTTGGACGCCGGGCTTCAAGTCGCCGCTCAGACCTAGAGGAAAACTATCATGCGACTGGAGTCTGCTTGTCAAAAGTCCTCCAGCATACGAAGTACAGCTACTCCATCTACTTGGCCGATTTCGCTCTCCTCACGGGCGGCTTTCTCTGGCCTCGGTTGGCCCTTGGCTTGGTAACCTGAGGTCCCGTGGCCGCCTTTGCCTTGAGACCCTCCCAATTTATCTCTCGCAGAATATCACCCGCGAGGTCTTGGTAGCTCAAATGGCCACGTGGAAGGTCCTTGACGCAATAATTCTCCACGGCGGGTGCATTTTGTATCTTTTGCAGCCCGGCGACACCGAAATGTGTATTCGACGTCCGGTACAGGAAGTCTAGGATAAAATCCTTTTCCGAGTACACGTTGATTAAACGACCTGATACGACGCTTTTCAGGGTCAACCAGACCCGGCTCTCAGATGGGGCGGGTGCACCCATCATGACAACAGAGTCCACCAAGCCAAACTGCCGACGTTCAGCTAGCAACATGAGGCATGTGTAGATGGCGCGTGACGCCAAACCATATCCGATGAGAGAAACCGAGCGTTCTCCTTGGAATTTGTGCCTTGCGATGGCGTCGGCGAGAATAGATCCGGCTTTTTCAGCACGCACCATTCCAATGCTCCATGGGTTGTCGATGATCTTGCTGACTTTGAGCAGTGAAATGGGCCACGAAGACGTGAAAAGACTCGGGTGCACTACTCCGTTATCAGTAAATGCCGATGCAGAGAGGGAATATTGTTAGCCCACCTGAACGCGATGTGATCTCCTTCTTGGCGCTGGCCCAAGCCGTACTCTTGATGACCGTCTGGAGCGCGGCCCCCAATTTGGTAAGGGAATCGACGTCCCATCGCATTTCGTACGTCTCTGCTTCGTGGCCAAGGCAACGCCACGGTTCGGCAACATCGTTCTCAGTAGAGAGACAACCGCTCACGGCAACTGTCAGATGAAGTCTTCGATCTTCGGCCGGAGTGTCGGTCGCATTACGATATTCGGCCCGCCCATTTTCGTTTAGACGAAGAAACGCGAAGTCCGGGATTTCTCGGCAGAAGCTCTCAAGCATCTTCTCTATTGGTCTATTGGCGTTGATCCCGAAAAGGTTCCCAAGGGGACTGCCAGGTTCCGACATGGGTCCCAACAGCCCTGTGACGGCGCGGGCTGGCAAGCCGAAACAGTTCCTTACTCTGGCAACGTTATCTGGCTTGAGTCGCCCAGTCAGACTGTCATTATGGCCGAGGGAATTTCCCAGGCTGGCTTTCCATGAGCGATGATTTCTGCTCTCCTCTGGCTTTTTGCCGGTTTCGGCATTTTCCAACGACTGGAGCGCTGCTTTGGCAAGTATCTGGGAAACTCGCAACTCCTCCCTCTGATACCACTCGCGAGTAAGGTCCAACGATGAGGCGAGATGAAGCAAAAAGATGCGAGAATTTGCATTGTACTCTTTCAGCGACAATGTGAGCAACATAAGGACTTGCAAGAGGGTTCTTCGCTTTTCTTCGTCACCAGCAGATAAAGTAGTCGGGATCGGTGGGAAGAGGGCCGCAAGCTTGCGGTCCCTGGGGCTTGAGTTCACCAAAGGTTTTTGAAAGCTTGAAGGCGAATCTGGGTTCCGTCAGCATTTCTTGGAAAAAGGTATGTAGCTTTAAACAAGAAAGATAGCTCGAGCCTCCTACCGTCGAATGGGCCGCGGCTGCTGCGACCAGTTATGGCACCACCGCGTGCAGTATTTCCGCGTGAGCCTCCTCTCTGGGCGCGGCCGCCCCGTCCTCGAAACGCATTCTGGGGCCCAGGGGCCTCGCGGACGAACATTTCGCGAGTTCGCCGGATGATTTCGCCTTGCCATTTCCGAAATGAGTCAATGGCTTCCTTCCTGAGTTCACGAAGATGAGGCGTCATGGTCTCCCTTTCTTCTCTTTCAAGAGTCTCGTGGGCCCTTGCGTAAGACTTTGACTGGGCCCCTGCCGTTTTTGAAGGGGACGAAATGGGTTCGGGTGCCTTGTCTTCCTTATTTTCGCCCTGGCGATGGTATATGGCAAGAGAAAGCTGGTGGTGGCCACCCTGTTCATCAGGAAGAGGGCTGGCAGAGCGAGAATCGAAATTGACACTGATATCGTCATGCATTTTCTCCGTTATGGCGCAGACAAGAACATTGACCTCATTCTTCTCGACCGCAGTGATGACACCGGTCAAGTCGGCCTGGCGTCGAAACGGCTGGTAACCGCCACCACGGCTTCCTCGTCCCATGCTTGCGATTTGCAGTGGCGAAAGCGCCGGCCAGCTGTCTATTCGGCTAATCAGAGATCATCAAACGACTCGAGCCTGACAAAGAAGCTCAGGTCTGACGCGAGAGGAGACGTGGGCTTGTAGGCGGCGATGGGCTGCGGCGAGGAGAGCAGCGGTGCAGGCTGAGAGGATGAGAGCAGCATCGAAGCAGAGGGCAATGAAGGCGAAGGAATGAGAATGGCAGCTCGAGGTTATGTCTTCTTCTCACAGCCCGACGGAGCTGGTTGAAGCGAAATAGCAACTTCCTGGGCTTCACGAATGCTGGCTGGGTGAGTTGTCTCCGTCGTAGCTGAAATGCTCGGTGCAAATTGGGAGCGGCGTGCGTTTGCTGGCAGGCAGACAATTTGATTGAACACTTGCCATGGCAGTGAACAGGCAGGTCGCCAGCACCTGGCTTGTAGTTGCTGGGCAGCTGTTCAGTCCATGAACACGGGGTTTGAGTGGCTGCTGGGGCCGGGAAGACCGGTGAATGAACTGAGCAGGAAGAAGCAGGTACCATGGGCCAAGGGCGCAGTTCAGAGCAGTAATAGCTGTAAAGAGGGACTGGACTATGGCAACTTGCCCCAACATGGGACGAGATGGTTCGGGACACGATGGGTAAGTGCAAGTGCGAGGCTGCTCCTGCGTTCGCTGCTCTTTCCTTACTGCACCTGAAGCCTGGAGAACAGTGGTCGTGCTTGCCATTGCGTTTCGCTGAAGTGAGCGAGGCTCAGACGAGCACAGGCAAGTGCGGCCTCAGGCATTGTGCGCTGCTTCAAACCGAACAGGAAACCGAACAGGACTGTCGAGGGCCGAGTCGAGGCACCTTGTCTGTGCTGCGATGTTCCTGGCCGCGATTCGCAGTCTGCCATCGTCGCAGAATTGCCCTCAGGGTGAGACGGTGCTCCTTCTGCACTCATCACGCGTTTCATATATATGCTCTCGGAGAGTTCCTCGAATCTCGGAGCAGAGTCGCATATGACATCGTTTAGCAGACATCACAGCTCCACGGGCCTCGCCGTTGTTCATCATCCGTTTGCCTGACGAGCACGTGCATTCCTTGCACAAAGACTGGACTCAATCGGTAACATGTGTCGCACAGAGCCGTGGCATCCAAGGTGGTGGTCAAACGATACTCGGCCAACATCTTCCTCGTCCCGATTGACACGGGGGAGTTCTCAAGGTCCCTGGCACAGCATCAAAACCTCCAAACAAATCAGTGACTCTTGCTGCAATATAGTCCTGCGGGAACTCTTCGAGATGGCGGCTTGGTATGTCTCTCCTCGTGGGTCTTCTCAGCATCGATTCATTCTTTAATCATTCCACCACATCGCTTTCAAGACGGCCTTTCGGAGAACAAATGCATCTTTAAATGCACATTTCAGTCGCCCAACTCATGGTATCTGGCATGGGAAGGCATGGCAAACTCTGGTATCGAATGGCCACAAGTCGGGCACAGGATATTGCCTGTGTCCTCCCACATGGGGCCTATTTCTGATTCCTGAAAACCAACATCCTCCGGATCGCCATCTCGTTCGTCATAGGAGACGTTTGTAACTCTCCAGGGTTGCAGTACCTCATCTTGCTTCTTGAACATGATGCCGATGTCTCGGCCGGCTCCCCTCTTGCCTTCGGTAGCTCCCACCACCATATTGGCAGCGCAGACGTTTATCAGCTGGAGATTCCACCGCTGTCCTTCATCGCTTCGTGTGCGGCGGAGCAATGGCAGCAAGGCTTCGGCAACGAGCTTTTGCGCAATATCCTCAACATCCGCTGCGAGGTCAAAGACAAAGCTGGGTAAAGGGCAGGATCGCGACAGACGACTAAAACTGCGCTCTTGACCCTCATCCCCACGGCCCTCGCTCGAGGCCTGCCTGTTGGGCCAGGACCGAACCGACAGACGTAAAGTCTTTGGTCTTGCAATCCACCTTTGTGCTCCTTCCGTGTCGATCCGGTCTCTCTGAACGAGATCAATTCTCATCCTGCGCACCAAGGAGCAAGAGAGCTTGTGCAGCTGTTCAGTGATCTGGCCCATCGTCTCCAATCCTTTGTATGTATCTTCTATGCTGACTTGGGAGGGGATAGAGCTCGCCTCCTTGACTTCCGTCGGGTCTACGCCGTGAAGAAGACCCCATACACGAGATCCGATCCCCTTTTCCGCACCCGACCCACCAAGAAGATTTTCGAGAAAGCTAGGTGAGATGCTTGAATGCTGTCGGACAGCAGCAACGGTCAAGGAGGGCTCGAAAGAGTGAGAGTCCGTATCTAACCCGTGCCCGAGGACGTGGTTTTCTAGTAAAAGTGACGTCTTAAAACCGATTCCCGGTACTGATCTGACGTTGAGGTCGTCCATAAACTCCAACACTTGATCGTCTTCACGAGCAAGCAGTGTTGTCTGGTTTCGGGGCTTATTACGGCTACCCACAAGCTTGCTCAGCAGCTTGTTGGTGGCAATACCACATGTAGAAGTATACCCAAAGTCTGTCTCCAACTTGCCGCGCAGGTAAAGCGCAAGATGAGAGCCGAGCAGGAGGCGTAAGTAGACGGGGTCGTCGAGCTGTGAGCTCGAGGCAGGCGGGCCCAGGACGCAGCCCGCGACAGAAGTCAAGTCGCAACTAAACCCTTGCTCTGGGTCTTGCCTACTTAGACAGAAGAATGAGTTGGCCAAAGAGAGGCGGTTCAAGCAAGTGATGTTGTAGTTGATGATGTCGGTGACATCTGGATCTGTTAGCAATCTCTCGGCAGACACGGTGAGAACATGACATGATGGTGATGGCCGGTTACTCATACCCATAAATACCTCGTCGAAACCAAGGCGCTCCGCCTTGTCGTTCCATGAGTGGGACCGAAGAAAGTTGAAGAGGATCTTGCTGGTGTCGCGGAACGGCGTCAAGTCCTCGCCTTCGACTATGACGAGGTCCGGGCACAGCTTCCGGGCCTCGGAGACGAGCATGAGCTTCCGAACACCCCTCTTGCGGGCATTGTAGTTGCACGTCGCGAGAATGTTCTTCTGCTTGATCCCCAGGGGCCGAGACTTTAAGGATGGCTCTCTATTCTCCAAGACTTGGGCATAAAAGCAGTCATAGTCCTTGGCGAAGTATGAGCAGGCGGCGACAACGTTGGATGTTGGAGATTATTCACCGTCCGTACGCGGACGAGGAGGAGATGAGGGACTGGTACTCACGAATTGCAAGATGATGCGATCGTCTCGGCGCCTCGGCGGTTTCTTTGACGGCGGGTCCATGATGTGGCCTGGAGAATCGGCACAGAAGGACGAGCAAGGACATGTTTCAGCTACAGGCGGAGAGCGGGTGCGCTTCAAGCTCTTGCGCGACTATCATTTGGTCGATGCCGTGTTGCGTGGCGCATCACTCAGCTACGGGCCAGTCGTCCTTTCTCCTGGCATAATGTATCCGGCAGTCGGTTCCAGGAGATGATCTAGACGACGGTAGTGATTTGTCTGGCCGTCGGATTCACCATCGTAAAATGACTGGGCCCTGCTGACAAAGTCCGGCACATGCAACGGGCAACTTATACGAAGTGCCGCCTACCCTAGACGATATTTTGATGAGCGATTTTGGCACGGCCATAGCTCCACGCATGCATGCTTGGATGTTTCTGTCATGAAATGCAAGGTTGAATACTTTCGTGTAATATTTATTTCTAAACAAAAAGATCTGCGTCTTTGTCACTGGGATCTAACCCCTAGCTATTGGTAAGAGGTTGAATACTTTCGTGTAATATTCATGTTTATTTCTAAACAAAAAGAACTGCATCAATGTCACCGGGATCTGACCCCTAGCTGTTGTTAAGAGGTTGAATGGATCAAGACAATCTCACTCACCAAGTTAAATTGAATGTCGGGGGTGTTCCATGGCTCTCACGATTCCACCAATCCAGGAATCTCACAGTCGGCGCACCTAGGGCGATATTTGGCTCATCAACGGTGATCAGTCCCCAGACAATGGCAAATGTATCAAAATAGACCAATCGTACGTAAGGCTAGCAGAGACGTGTGCTCTAAAGATAGTATGGCAGCCGATTCCTTGCCGCATGGAAGCTGTTGTAAGCATCAAGTAATTTTTGACAAATTGTATCCGACGCCGCACGCAAGTCACGCCACGCCAGTGAAGAAGGCCAGGAAGGTCACGAATAGCTCCACTGTCTTCGTTCAGATCCGCCCCTTATTTACCACGAGTCCTTCGATGGCCGCTATTTTTGTGGTCAGTTCGGCCATGCATCTCGGGCTCGGGGAAAAACTTACAGACAGCTGCCCAAAGCCGATTCTCGGCCTCCGGAAAGACGAGAGACCTTGGCCCGTAAAAGACTTCGTCGGCAACCTCTTCCGCATGCCTGGGCAAGCAATGCATAAACTTCCAACCTTCCTTGGCGCCGCCTCGCTGAGCAAGCTCATTGGTGATTTGGTAACCAGAAAAGGCATCCAGTCTCTTCTGTTTCTCGCTCTCTTGACCCATGGAGATCCATGTATCGGTGACAAGAACGTCAGCATCCTTGATCGCCTCTTCAGGCACCGTCGTCTCCAAGAGTCTCCCGGGGGAGCTCACGCCGTCAGCAGCGGACGTGATGACGTGTCTCATTGAGTTTGGGATTCCGTAGCCTTTGGGGGACGCCACCGCAATGTCGACGCCCATTTTTACACAACCTGTGGCTAGGTCAAACAGGACATTATTGGAATCACCAACCCACGCCACCTTGAGACCGTTCAGACCCAAGCCAGGTACCGAAGATTGAGAGGAAGGAAAAGCCTCATGTATGGTGAGAAAGTCGGCAATAGTCTGGAGGGGATGGAAGTCGTCCGAGAGGGCGTTGATAACGGGAACACTCGAGTGCTTGGCCAAGCCAGTCACGTCCGAGTGGGGGCCGACTCTGGCGACCATGCACGATGTCATTGATGAAATGACGACGGACGTGTCGTACAATGACTCATTTACCTACGGAGACTTGTCAGTCCAGACAGACATTGAAGGGCTTCACCGGCGCGTCGTACACCAAGCTGAATGTCATCTTTGCCGAGAAACATGGGATGGCCTCCCATCATGGTGACGGCAGCCTCAGTCGACACCCTGGTTCGAGTGGATCGCTTGCTGAACATCATGGCGACCGTCTTGCCGGCGAGCGCCCTGGTGAGCTCGGCTGGGGCCTGGGAGGCCTTGGCAGCCTTTTTGCGCGAGGCGGCATTGCGGACAAGGGCGGCGAATTCATTGGGCGTCAGATCGCCAATGGACATGAGATGCCTCGGGCTCGAGGGCTGTGAAGAGTAAAGGCGTCTCTGGAGGCCATTGGCGGCGCCACGGGCAGCCCGAAATGCGCAGGTCTTCATGGCGATGACTGAGAGGCGTGAGGAGGTGGTAGGGTGAGTGGAGCGCAGAGGAGCTATTCAAAGATTGTGGTACAAAGTAGAGGAGAGAGAGCGGGCACGATAGCTTGAAGCTCGGGAGAGCGAGTTTGTCTCACGTCACGGCGCCCTATGTTCCTGCGTAAGCCAAGGCGGGTGAGCGGCAGCGCAATGAGAGCGTTTGCACCAAGTACACACATGCGACTGTCCGAGCCGGAGCTTTCGAGAGGTTGGAGTCATGCATAAAATTGTCTTATCGCCAGATACGCGGCACAGATTGGCACAGCTCTGTAATGGAGAGGAACCATACTGCAATGACATATGGGTACCCGTAAGTACCTCTTACTTCTTACATAATTAAAAACTGGACGCCTAGACAAGAAAATCATCACTAAGAAGACCTATCTAATTTTATCGCCTTTGCATTGGAGGCTGAATAGTAGTACTGGCTATGTATATCCCAGAGTCGCGTGCAGTTGCAGATTGTGCCTCGAACAAGCCGTGTGGGGTAACGCACAACTCCCGCTACAGACCCATCAAAAGTGGAGCCGACACGGCAAGAGCTTACAGTACTGTACTTGTGGCTGGATCAATATGGGGTTGAATTGCACGATACTTCGTACGTAGTAGCCATTTCCAGAAGCATGAATGTCAGAGACATCTATTCTACAAAAATGCCGAGTTCATGAATTGGCAAAGACGCTGTCGATTGAAAATAGAGACCAGCCTGTTTCGATACAAGCTACAAATAAGAGAACCATGTTTGCATGCTGCTGAAAAGGAAAGAGCGTTGAGCAGCCCAACCGCTCAACCGCTTTAACAGTAAGCTCTTGCCGATCAAATTGCAAGAGGAAGGCACGTGAGTGATTACTGCTGCTTCAAGGTCGTCGCCTTGCAGTTTGTACCCTGTTTCTCTGGAACATGGAAGGTAAGATATCGGAAGGAAGGCAGGACTCAGCAGCGAAACCGGAGCGATTGCGACGAAGCTTCAGAATCGTCTTATGTAAGAGATTGAGCGCGTTCAAACACTTACTCATATTGACGTCTTCTCTTGCCCACGCTCGTCCATCCCCCAGCAGCCTTGGGCCGAAACGAGAATGCCACACCACAGACGAGCAAAAGCTAATCGCCATACGCGCGCTCAGGTCGAGCATATGACGCCAGTGATGCCTCGAGGTGCTCTGCATGGAACACCTAAACGCCCAGTCCATGGAAGCAGACGACAGCCGTGATTGGCGAGCTCGTCACGGTGGCGCCGCCAACTAGCCAGGGCGCGAGCGCTTACAAGCTCACCATGCATATGCAGTCGTCTTCTTGGACGCCGCCGCCGCTGCCCAAAGGAATCCCATGGCGACAGACGCTCTCTTGCTCATTCTCGTCGCCTTTCAGCAGCGAACAGCCGGCGCCTCGACGTTGGCGAGAGGCCCAACTAGCAGCTCGTTGCAGCGCTAGCGGCGCTTGTTCCGCCTGGCGGCAGAGGAAGCATGACTCTTGTCAAACATCTCCAAGCCGGCCGCCGGCTGATAACGGATATTAATACCAGCCCCGCACCCGTCGTTACATCCGCCGTGCGGTCCCATCTTTCCGTGGTTGCGTCCATCTTCTCCTCAAGGCTCAAGATGCCTGATTCGTGACGCTCCACTGCTTGAAACCCGCCCTGGTCAGACGGCTCTCAAGCGCTCCTCGCCACGCTTGTCGACTGTCGGTGACGGAACCAACAGGTACCAGCTCGGTCCATTGAGCCTCCTCACCTTCGTCCGACTTTACGTCGCCCCCTCTTTCCGGCTACAGCTTACAACCAACATCCCGTCCTTTTTCCCGGCCAAAGGCAAGCATCATGGCCTCGCCGCAACAGGGCAGCGGCTCCAAGAGGCCTCGACTGTCTCTTCAGACCAAGTCGCCTTCTGCCGCCACGGCCAGAGTCGTCAAAGCATATTCCATCAATCCTAGCGATCCCACCACTTTCAACACCCTCTCCAATGCCTATGTCACGGCCATCGAGAGATCCTGCTCGATGCTGTCTGAGCCCATCACCGCAATCAATACGCTTCAGGCCTTTACCCTTGATACGCCAGTAGACCCCAAGAGTGCTAAACCACGTGTCGTCACTCCCTACGTTACAAGATTCTCTGGTACGGCCTTGACTGCCGTCCCCGTCTCACCTTCTGAACTGCATCTGCCCTTGCCCAGTACCATGACGGCGACACCCCCTCTTTCGGCTGAGATATCAGAACCAGCTACTCCGAGCATTTTCACTTTCTCTTCTGTCGATGTCGCCCTCACACGCGGCCGTGACGTCTTGGGTATCTCGGACGCTACTCGTTTTCGCTCGGTTGCAGCTCCCGTGCTACCGGCCGAACTTGGCTCGCATCCGCCGTATTCCCATCCTCGGAGCCTACACAGCATACTTCGAAATTCCCCCTTGCCTCCCAGGACGGCGATTCCTCCCCCCTCACCGAGGAGGCAATCTCTGCGATTGCAGGAAAAAGCGGCGAAACGGGTTGGATACAATAGCCCCCTGACTCAAGAAATCGTCACAAACAAATACACCAAGTCTCACATAGAACTTCTCAGCGAGGAAGCTTCTCCTAGTTCGCCATTCTCGCCAATGGACTCTGCCACATTACCGAATCTACCACTGTCGTTTACGGCCAATGAAGTCCGAGACGGCGGCCGGACTCCAAACCCCTTCAACAGCTTGGAAAGCGATGCCGGCGGGCTTGAGGAGGGCTTTTCTACAACGCCAGAGCCAACTGGCACCCGCAAACGCAGGAGGACAGAGAAGAAACGACAATGGGTGTGGACGATTGGGCAGGACGACGAAGAAGATGGCATGGCTCGAAGCGGAATTGGAACTTCAGACCCGAACAACCCAGCAGGACTCCCTCACTCTACTGAAGTATTCGCGACCGATATCGCAGAGGTTCGGTATCTTGAGACGCCCACACCCAGCGTTGAAAGCGCGAGCTCAGTCATCGAATCGATAGATGCGAGCATGTCAGACACCGGCAGCATCAATTCTACAGATGATGGGGGGTCTGAGTCGGATGCACCTGGAGAATTCGAGCTTGATCTGAAAACACCGACTGCCCCGCCCCGAACCGGGACCAGTGCGACGCTTCAACGGGACACACCCATCCCTGAAATATGCCGCAAGGGAGACACTCCTGTGCCACCGGAGCTAGCTTGAGATTCATGCGGAGTTGCTAATACGGTACAGATGGTTTATGGCGCATAATCTCTGCATAGGACTGGGTCAGAGTTAGGGGTACAGCTCAAAGGCACCTTGCCTGGGCTACGATTACGACTTTACGACTCTTTACGATCAACTGTACATGTCGGGCTACACATTACGTCCCGCACATATGAGAGAAGGGGCATTGCCTGTTCCTGTTAGAGAGCACCTTTTGACGTAGTGAAGCGAAAGCTACGATTGTCTCTCAAACCCCAATTACCCCCGGTGATTGACCAAGAGCCTCGAAAGATTGGACAGCTTAACTTGCCACGTCGCGGTCTGACTTCCGCGGAATTGTATCTGGACAATTCATTCCTGACCAAAGGGGACACGAACATGCAGATGAGCTCACGACGTGAAATTGGTGACTTACGAGACCCTATTGTGAGTTGAAGATGCTGCCTCGTATGATTATGAGCTTCCGCCATTACAGCCGCAATTTCATGGTGGACCCTCCCAGATCAGTGGCGAAGCAGAAAGAAATCGGCCGAGATTGGCCTGACGCATTTTCAATCACGAGAATCAATCATACCGGTCAAAGTCATGGTTGGAGGCATATTGCGCAAAGACATTAGAGAATCAGGTGACTGATCAAGTGGCTCTACTCGCAATCAACCTGGCGGGCTCGAAAAAGATTGTGATTCCTTGATTAGCCATCCGAACGGCGATCGGCAGTTGAAAATCAGGTGCTATGCGTGACTGTTTCGGCAAAGACTCCTGGGATAACTTGTTGGGGTAATCTGGCAGCCCCGTGAATGATGGACCTCGGAACGTACCGACAAACCTTTACGTCGCACACTTCGAACGATTCCATCAGCCCAGGTGCTCTTTAAGCCGAAGAAGCTGATTCTCCTGTAGAAGTGGCAAGATGGCAAAGAAAACGCAAGGCCGAGGAAAAAGTGCTTGTACGCGCGTCACGGAAAAGCCGTCCATTCGAGTCCCCAGCCAGCTTGATTATGCCAGTCTCGGGAAGAGTTGCGTGAGCACGTTCTGCGGATCTCGAACAGCATGATGCCAGGCTTCTAATCCTGTCTTTGCCCAGACATGATACTTTTCGATTGTGACTCATCAGTTACCGAAACAGGGACCTTGTGTCCTTTGCGGTCCAGTGGGTGCGAGTGGCGGAACTTTGCTTGGCAGCCGCTCTCCAGGGAAGCAACGCTCGACATTTGTCTTCTTCCACTGTACGCATTGAGTTTCGGAAATCGCTCTAACTTCACCGCGCCCAAACAACCTATCTGGACCTTCCGAAAGCTTATTCGAACTTGTCAAGGTGCGTCTTTGGAGTGAACGGTGGTCGGACCTGGGTGATTCCTGCCATGATCCGGGTGTTTGCAACGCAGCTCTTGGATTCAACTCTTCAGATGGATGCAAGGATTAGGGTTCATGTGTATACATGACGTATCCCTACAAGAGGCTCAACTTTTGTCTTACTCCTGGCTTATTAACCCGCCAGCGTGAGAGCTGAGAGCAATTTGAATCACTGACATAAGGTGGACTCGCAGAATTCAGGTCTCCATAATGAAGGTGTTTATGCAAGTTGCTCGGCTTTGCTTTACGACGCCCGAGGGCTGCCTCTCACTTCAACCTGGGAGCGGAGGCCACTTACGTATCAACCGTCGTTTCTCTACTGTAGATACATGATCCGAGGACAATACTGACACTGTCTATTTGACTTTCCACAGCCGTCCCTACCATATAGCCGTTCAAGTATTCAAATGAGGACTGCCTTCAGTGCAGGGCTGGACTATTTGCATTCAGTTTCGTCGTACCGTCGATCACGATACTCATCCCGGCTGTCAGATTCAGCACGTATTTTCCACTTCTAGCTATGATTGCATGCTTCATCCAGTCACGGCCCGAGAAAACCCCACAGGCGAGGCTTGGCCGACCAAGGAGACGACGCGCTCGACTTAGCAAGGGGCACTGCCCAACTGACTAAGGGTCTTTCGGACCTGATGACCAGGCGGAACCATGTCGGAAATGATCAAGTTGTCTTCCCAACGCCCTTGGCGTTCCCCGGGACCAGGTGCCCCAGACCCAAGAATCGGCGCTGAGCCGGTGACATGTGGGAGAGGCGCTCGGTTGACCCTGAAGCTTCCCGTCTGGCCTTGATTTCATCCGTTGAGCTGAATAATTGTCCTGAAGGGGAGGACTCGCCCCCAAGGCAACTTGGATCGCAACGGCGGCCACATGAGGTGCTGCTGCGGATTCACTCTGATTCCATCGATGTCCAAGTCGGCCAAGCCCACCTCGCCTTTGATATCCAAAGGAAAAAGGGGGGCATCACATGAAAGCTGACGAGTCCCGGAATTACCGTTCGGAGGCATGATATGTGAGTTCCCCGGATTTCTGGGCTTTGGAATCAACCGCTCGTGCTTGGCGTCCGAGGCAAGGTGAGTTGGCTTCGTTGACCTGTGAAAGAGGTTCCTTGTCTCGAAAATATCTGTGGAGTTTCCCCTCCAACGTAATATCTCATTTCGTCTATATATTCGGGCCTAAACCCCTTCACCAAATGCTCTCAACTCATTCTCACCACTCGTTCGCCTTACACACCTTTGTGACCCTCTGCAACTTAAGACCCATCAGCTCGGGCCTCAGTCTCCAACGTCTGAGGATAAGTTCGAAAACTCGAAGCCAGAATGAAGTACGCTCTTGTCTTTGCCGGCACGGCCGCTTTGGTCGGAGCCCTGCCTCAGCAAGCCCCCCAAGCCAGCGGAAAGCTGCCTTGGCTCCAGCCCGGCCAGAAGGCCTCCGAATGTGGCAAACCCAACTATGAGGAAGCCGTCTGCGGCACCGAGGAGTACTGCCAGGCAATCGACATTGCAGACTCACGAAACAAGCTGGAGACCGTGTTGAAGAACCAATGGAAGACGACCTACGACTGCTTCCGCGCCCATCAGCCCGATCCCAAGCCCGTCCGTTTCGAGAACAAACTGCCGGAGCCCGACTGCAGCTTCCGTGGATACTGGGAGTCGACCTGCGGCACCATGGAGTACTGCCGGACCATCGACCTCGTCGGACCCGCGTCCAAGGAGCTCCTCTTCAACCGTTGGGAGTCGACGGCCGAGTGCCTCGCCTCCCACGAGAAACTCCCCTGGGTCGAGGCCGACTCCCCCGGCTGCGGCACGCGCGGCTACACCGAGAAGAGGTGCGGGACCGAGGAGTACTGCAAGTCTTTCGACAACAAGGACCTCTTCGGTACCCAACTCGGCAACGATGCCCGCTACAATTCCGCCGAGGAGTGCTTCTCCGTTCACGTCAAGAAGCCTGCTCCCGCTCCGGCCAACGAGGCCCCCAAGGCCGAGTCCGAGGACCGATGGCCTTGGAACACGCCCGAGTGGCGCAAGTGGACCGCCGAAGGCCCCCAAAGCCCTCAACACGCCAGCAAGCCCGAGGAGCACAAGGCTTCCAAGGCCGAGTCCGAGGACCGATGGCCTTGGAACACTCCCGAGTGGCGCGAATGGGCCGCCGAAGGCACCCAGAGCCCTCAACACGCCAGCAAGCCCGAGGAGCACAAGGCTCCCAAACAATCCAAGTCCCATGACAAGGCTCTCCCCGACCCCGGCCCCATCAATAACCGACCTGCTTTCGACTAAGTTCGCTCGACTCGCCTTTCGTTTTGAGAAGGTTGGCATGAGGGAGGCCAAGTCACGCTACTAAAGTGCTGCAACTGGCGTTGAAGTCGCCGAGGCTGCGACTTGTCCCGACTTACTGTCCGTGGTGATGGCAAATTCTGTTGTTTCATCCTGGTTCGCAGTTTGGTGGGACACATCTTCCTTGGCTTCTCGGCTCGATTTGATGGACGCTTGTCAGATACATAGACATAGAAGAAAACCTGAATGCTTATTAGCTTAAATTTGTCTTCGCAACCGTAATTTTCTCATATTTTGAGAGCCCTGCTAACAACAACATGATGTATATCGCCGAGAACCATCAACCCGAGAAGTGTTCGAAGTAGAGTGGCTCTGAGCCAGTTCAGTGACCAAATTTGAGGTACCAACTCTTTCTCCAGTCTCTCTTATAGTCTATGAAAGCCCAAGAAAGGGTTTCTACCATTTGCCATAATTGAGGGTGGCAATCATCATGGCAATGAATTATGCAAGTCCGCGCGGTGAGTCTGGAAGGCGCCGCTTGTCTACATCATATTCACTTCTGATGATCATGGAGATTTCTGTATTACTCTCCCAGTCCGTATAAACTATTGAACCAATATCAAGCAACTCTAAACTGTGTTTGCCTCTTCGCTTCTTGCTGGGCTAGGGGCCCTGTCGCCTTCCTTGGACGCCTTCCCATCGCTTTTCTTCGACTTGAAGAACACTGCGAGGACAAATCCTATGGCAGCCATAGCAATTGCACCGTAATACCCAGCTCTATAGCCTTCGAGAAGCGCCTTTGAGTCCTGCTTACCGCCATTGTTGGAGGTGACGGAGTCGGAGATGACTGTCAACACTGCAACACCGAGCACGGCTCCGCCAACATTGAGGAACATCTGCATTTGCATCGAGCAAATGGTTCAGTAATCTTGACTTGAGATTATAGGGAAGAGTGGTGAGCAGAATACTCACATTGTAGACGCCAGAGACAGTCCCCTGTAGGGCTTCGCTGGCGGTTGCGACAACGGTCACATTTCCGACAAAGTAGACTGTGCCGACGCCGGCAATGTATAGAATCATGCCGGGAAGACAAAGCCGCCAATAGTCATCTCCGGAACCCATTCGGCACAGGAGCACAAGCCCGGCGATGCACAGAGCCCAGCTTCCCAGAAGCAGCTTGCGGGCGCCGACAGGTTGTAGCAGCATTGGAACGACGAAATTGACGGCCATGGCTGTGATGCCGAGGGGAAGGAATCGGACGGCCGTAGAAAGAGCTGAGAATCCAAAGCCTGTAGACGAGTTGAATCAGCATTGTTTATCGAGTAGAATTATGAGGAGCTGCATTTGAGCCATCTGAAAGGAAGTAGCATTTGGGGACCCTGAGACATACTTTGTAGTTGAAGCGTCAGGAGATAATTGCTTCCCTGCCATACGGCATAGGTCAAGGCCGCGGCTGCGCAGCCCAGGACCCTGACTCTGTCCTCGAACATGTATCTGGGAAGTATGGGGTCCGACGAGACTCGAAGCTCGACGAAGACGAAGACGACCAAGAGACAAACGGAGACGACGAGGGTGGCAATGACGTCTGACTTGCCCCATCCGTGCACGTTGCCTGTTGTGAGGCCATATACCAGAAGGATCAGGCCTGAAACGGAGAAGAAGGTGCCTAAGAAGTCGAGGCGTACGTGCAGATTGGACCAGACGTTGTCGTCGACAGACTTGGAACCCGGGAGGCTTTTGGCGAAGAGCAATGCTAGGGCGGCGATCTCAAGAGCTCCTTCGACGATCAGGCTGAGCCAAAATATCTGCAAGGAGCATCTTTTGAGCGTATATTCACCAAAGGTTGGCGCTCATCACTTACCCATTCCCATGTAACCAAGGAAGTAAACAGACCTCCAATGATGGGCCCGAAACTAAATGACATTCTCGTCAGCGCGCGAGGGGGTAAACGAGCCTGGCCATTACGCAGACTCACACGAAGCCCGTGGAACCGGCAGCGCCCCAGGCGCCAAATGCCTTGATGCGGTCTTTGGGGTCCTCGAACGACAAGGCAACCATGGATTGAGCAGAGGGAATAGTGAAGGCAGCGGCTAGTCCTACGCAGGGGATCAGTCTCGTTGCTTCCGGCAAGAGTTCGTCTAAAGAGTCGTCGGGTGCTTTCCTACCTTGAAAGGCCCTGCCCACGACGAGGCCAATCTTGTGGTTGACCAGGCCACAGACAAGCGTGGCGATGTTGAACAGGGTCATGCCGAAAATGAGGACATTGCGATGGCCGAAAATATCGCCTAGTCGACCGCCAGCCATGAGGAAGCCTCCAAACTAGCGAGAGATGGAGTGATTAGATGAGTCTTTTTGGTGTGATTGCTCTTGGGCCAGGAACTTACTGTAAGAGCATATGCTGTAAGTACCCATTGCAGAGATCCGTCATCGTAGCCGAGCTGCTTCTGGATGGTCGGAAGGGCAATGTTTGCCATGCCAATGTTGGCAATGTCGACGAAAAAGACGAGGCATCTGCGGTTTACAATGTCAACTCCTTGTGTGGATTGGCATGCTTCAGGTAGCCTTTGCCATGGAGTTGAGTCTTTTGTCTCGCTGGCAACGACTTACACAATGATGAGGGTCGCAATGGACGCGCCCTTGAAGGGCTTGTCGCCAGCCATTGCGGTATACTGGAATGGACCTTGTTTAAGCTGGGAAACTATTCAATGACGCCACTCTCAAGTGCAACGGAGATGGGATGAGCCAGCGGAATGAATAAAGGTATCGACTTGCGGGCGCATCAGAGTAAAAGGGCGCTCAAGACGCGACTCGGGATAAGAATCGAAACTCGGCCTTGCAACACGCAACTTCTCAAGAGTTCAAGAGCGCCACACGTGCAGCCGTGTCCTGATTATTGTTCGGCCCATCCGTCATTCTTCTTCTCCATGTCCGTCGACGAGACGCCGGCCTTACCACCCTCGACTCACCCCGGTGTCTAGAACCCGTCGAGTCCACCCACTTGGAAAATTTCATCGCGGGCGGCTCGGATACTCATGGGCCATGGCCCGGCCGAACGCAAGGATACGTCATGGGGACCCTCTCTCGTTCCCATAACGTAACACCCATCAACTCACGGCCGGCCCGCGCCGGCGCTTGAGTGTCACCCACCCTCTCCGGTGACAGCGGCTTGATTCGGGCCAAGCTGGTGCAGATCCTCGCATGTTTTGCCGTCCCCCTACCCAAGCATCTTAGCAAGGGGCGCATATTCACTCGACGGAAAAGTGGGCGGATCAACACACGATTAGCTCCCGCGAGTTTAACGGCCATGGGGCCGGGCCCGACCCTTGGCTCTTGGCCTCCATGTGGTTCTCTTCCGGCCGGGGCCCAATTGTTTCGAGGCTTTTGTCCACTCCCATGCCCGATCGTCTCGGCGTGGCCCGATTGATGGCTGTCGCCGATGGACGAATACTGTAGGCCAGTGCAGTCGGAACAAGTGTTCCGCGATGTTTGTCGATGGCAAAGGGGGAGTGGATGCATCATACAAGAATGATTTAATGGTTCTCGAGCATATTGTCCGTTTGGATCGACGGCCTCCGTCGGAACCTTTGGATTTCGAACGGGCCGGCCGCATACATGTGATTGCAGGACCACATATGCAAGCTTAGAAGATTTTTTTTTCACGTCTGGTTTCCAGGATAGCATGACTTATACGTACATGGCATGACAAGCGTGTGGCTGTGGCGTTTGGAGTCGAGTCGATGAGCCGGATTGCCTCGAAAATGGTGGTTTTCGCGAACGACTGGGCCTCTGTTTCTTCGGGCGCATATATAACGGATGAAACCGCCTGTTAATGACAATGCAATGTAGTCAGTCCGGAAAACTGCAAACCGACTGTAATAGCCCAGCCAGTCGAGCAACGCGGTCCGCTCAGACTGGTCGTACCCAGAGCATAATACCCAAATAATACCCAAAAGCCGGTTTGCCAGAATCCGCCCTTCCTTGAAACCCGAGCGGCAAGGAATCTCTCCCCAGGGTCCCGCATTACGTACAGGCAAGATTTTCTTACGAGGAGGCGGGATAATTGGGCCGTCTGGTGAACCCGAGGTGAGGCGTGAGACTTATACGCACGGCGATATAGACAAACTTGTAAGAAGGCAGCCCCGAACAGCCCGATGCTGTAGCTCATTTATTGATCAAGAGCCCCTTTTCCCGACGTAACAGAGACCTGGCATCATACAAGTGTCACGAAGAACGGCTGTCGACTTTCCTTTACTAGATTCTCTGCTTCACAGCTTTGGACGCCTGGCCCATCACAGGGCCGTTATCCTGAATCTCACCGTCGTTTTATACCCCTTGCTTGTCTTGCACATTGCTCTTCGCCCAGACTTGCGACAGTGAAGCAATCATGTCGCTCTACTCGGACGACATGTGCCTCCTCTCTGGCCCGACTGGCCAGCAAGGGAATGGCCTGTCGTCTAGCCCATCGCACCGGACGCGAACATGCATCCCTCGAAGCGTGTACCCCCTGACCAAGAGCCAGGAGGGCATGTGGATTGAGTTCCAAATGGATCCGGCGAGCACAAAATACAACCTCACTTTGGAGTGGGATCTACTCGGCAGGGGATCCGAGGCGACGACGCCCACCATCACAGACGTCCTCCGGGGTACGTTGACTCTTAACGCCCGACAAGATGTTTGGACAGTCTCTAACACGCCATGATATAGTCATTCACAAAGTCACGGCTCGGCATGCCGTCTTGCGTTCCATGATTACCGTCTTTGACGGCAAAGCCTACTTTGAGGAATTCGCCGTCGGCGATGTCGACCCTGACGTCCGCATCGTATACCGCGAGACGTCTGCCATCACAGAAGATGCCATGACACAAGTCTTGAGGACACCGTTTGCCCTCCAGCGCCAGCTGCCGGCTAAATGGGTCATTCTGCAGGACCCCAAGGCCTTTAGAGCCTACCTCGTCGGTCACCACATTGTCGTCGACGGACAGTCCATGACGAATATATCGCGAGAGTTTCTTGAATTGCTTGAGAACCCGGACGCTGTCTTGCCTTCACCTGTGCCGTTTAGCACAATGCACATGGCAGAGGTAAGAAAATATACACAATGAGGCCGTAAAGAGACGGATCGTTGACGAATCTCGTTCATAGCGTGCTTGGGCTCGATCGCAAACATACTTGGACAATCAACAGGTTCTCCTAAGCCAAGCCACGAATCAGAGCCATACGCCATGGCCAGTACAAGCATCACGGCCAGGCAAAAGTGATGATGCCTATCGCCAAATCGACAGCTGGTGCACATTCCCCAAATCCGTGAGTAGCCGCACCATGCTGGTGACATGTCTAGTTATCGACAATGCCTGACGCAATCACAGGAACTCGACGTGTGGAGCAAAATGTTCAAAACCTCCTGGTTCCGAGTCGCGACGGCTCTAGTCGGCCTCCTCGTCATTGACAAGAAGAAGCCGCGCTTCCAGAGAGACGAAGTCATCTCAGTCGGCTTCGGCAGCCGTCCCAAAGACATGGCCGCGTGCGTCGGCCAGTTCGCCAACGCGCTGCCGGTCAAGGTGCCCCTGTGGAAAGCCATGTGCGAGTCCGACGGCAGCTTCAGGGCCCTCGTCGCCGCGGTAGGCAAGAACATCAGCGCGGTGAAGAGGGCTGAGCTGTTCCCGGCCGTCGACGTCGTCCGGTCGTGTCGAGAGCACGGCATCGACTATGAGCCGCCCAAGGTGGCCGTCACTTACTCGCCGAAGCTGGCCAAGTCGGAGTGTCGGCTGTTTCCGGTCGAGGGTTCTTGGGATCTCTTCTTTTGCTTCCTCGAGTATGACGCCGACGTGAAGCTCGGTGTAAGTCAGCTTCGCTACAAGCAAGACCTCGGGACATTTGCTAAATGAGCTTTACTTCAAAGGTCATCTACAATCCTCACGTCTTCTCAGAAACGTCTCTGGCCGGCATGAAGGTTCAGTTCGACCGTCTTGTCGCCCTAAGCAGCATCGAGACCACCAAGCTTGCAGATATGCTCGAATGGCTCCCCAGGTATCCGTGTCTACCAAATGTCTCCGCGACGCCGTCAGTGACACTTCGAAATCCACTACGACACGTTCACCACTGGTTTGACGCACATGCCGAAACCTCTTCCGGTAGTCTGGCGCTTCACTCGGCAGAGCTAGGAAAGTCCATGACATACGGAGAACTATACCGGTCTTCGGAAGACAAGGCTCATTGTACGTATCTGCCGCCTCGGGCACGAAGCTTAATCTATGATGTCCCTGCTGACAGGACGAATATAGTCTTGAGATCTCGCGACGTCAGTCGAGGAGACAAGGTGCTGGTTCACCTTGGGCGCGGCTTTGCTGTGCTCGAGTGGATTCTGGCCATCCTCAAGTGCGGCGCTGCCTTCATCTACCTGGATCCCGATTTCAGTGAACGTCAGCAGACGGCCGTCATGGAGAACAGCAAGCCCAGCATCGTCGTCAACGGCCTCTTGCTACAAGAAGCGAGCGAGTGGCAGCTAACTGGCCAGAACGAGGCGACTGGGTCGCTTGAGGAGTTCAAGTTTGCTACCGCTGATGAGGATCTCGCCTACATGATTTACACCTCCGGTTCCACCGGCGAGCCTAAAGGCGTCATGATTGAGCACGGCAGCTTGGCAGCCTTTGTGCAAGCCTCCAAGGACGTCTTCCAAGTCGGGTTCGGGGCGCGCGTGTTGCAGCTGGCATCCTTCTCCTTTGACGCGTCCATTCTCGAATGGAGCAACGCTCTCTGTACGGGCGCATGTCTCTGCTTCGCCCAGTACCCGAAGCATCTCGTCGGAGAATACCTCGCCGAGGTTATTCAGAAGAACGGCGTCACCTTCATGGAAATCACGCCCACGGCACTCGAGACCCTCCCTCTGGAGCTGGAACTCCCCAGCTTGGAACAAGTGTCCATCGGGGGCGAGGCTCCATCACACGAGATCTTCGCAAAGTGGCATTCTCGAGTCAACTTGGTCAACGCCTATGGGCCGACCGAGGCTGCCATTGCAGTGTCCTTCAACCGCATCGACAAGACGGATGAGTTGCCAGAGATCATCTCCGCCGGCCGCCCGAACCCACAAACAATGGTATACATTTGCGCCGAAGGATTTGGGCCGATCCTCAAGCCCGGTTCAGAGGGCGAGATTTGCGTCTTCGGGCCTCAAATCGCGCGAGGGTACTGCGAGAAGCCAGACATCACGGCTAGGAACTTCGCGATACATCCGGAGAACGGTCAGCGTCTGTATAGAACTGGAGACAAGGGCGTTTTGCAGGAAGATGGCAGCATCCTCGTCCTGGGACGAATCGACCGCGAGCTCAAGGTGCGCGGCTTCCGCATCGCCCCCGAGGAGATTGAAAACGCCGTCTTGAGCGCCGGTGCGGGTGCCCTTGAGACATCGGTCCAGCATTCAGAGAATGGGCTCGAGGTCGTGGCCTTTGTGGCGCCGAGGATCTCTTCCAAGCCTTTGCTGGACGCGCTGAAGAGGATGCTCCCAAGTTACAAGGTCCCGTCCAGGGTCTATGTAGTCGATAGCCTGCCCAAGAACACAAACGGAAAGATTGACCACAAGGCTGTTCAGTCGAGCCGAAGGGACCTGATGCGGGCCAATGCTGCCGAGGGGGTGGGATTCTTGGAGAATGTTGAAGCCGCGACGGGGCTCGTCGATGTTGACACAGTCGAAACCATCGATATCGAGCAGACGGCCGAGGACGAGACGGTAGTCGGACAGATTTGGCAACATCTTCTAGGAGTCTCGTCTCCTCCGCCGATCGACGTCAACTTCTTCGACATCGGAGGCCACAGTCTCCTGGTGCCCAAGCTGCACGAAAAGCTCAAGGCCGCGTTTCCCTCAAAGACGGTCCGACTCGTCGACCTCTTCCACAAGTCCACAATCAAGAGCCAGGCGCTGCTGTTCGGCAGCGGCAAGAAGAAGGCACCGGTGCCCGCCCGTCGAGAGAAGCTCGAGATCATCAAGACGCCCATGACCATGAGCTCCGCGGCCTCAACGATTGACGAGACGCCCATCTTCACGAGAACCGCCGCGACTTCCGTCTCGGATGTCCCCAACATGCCCGAAGTCGCCGTTGTCGGCGTCGCTGGACGCTTCCCTGGCGCCAAGAACGTCAATGACTTTTACGACATGCTCGCCCAAGGACGATCGGGGATCCGCGACGCCGCCGCCGGCGCTGAGCGCGACACCTTGCCCGGTAACGTATGGGTCCCTAGGGCCGGTGTCCTCGACGACATCGAGGACTTTGACAACGACTTCTGGAACTTGACGGAGGAGGAGGCCACCGAGATGGACCCCCAGCAGCGGCTCTTCATGGAGGTGGCCTATGAGGCTCTAACCGACGCGGGCATCGACGGCCGCCACGCGCCGGGAGAACGAATCGGCATCTTCGTCGGCTCGGCGAACCATGCCTATCACCTCCACACCGAGTCCGTCGCCACCGACAGCTTCTTGCGCGAGAACCGAGGCTTCGTGGCGCCTTCAATCTCGGCTCGGACGGCCTACCACCTCAACGTCCGCGGCCCCAACGTCACGATACAAACAAACTGTGCCAGCAGCACCGTGGCCCTGTCCCAAGCGTTCGACGCCATCCGCCTCGGTCGTTGCGACATGGCCATTGTCGGTGGCGTATCGGTCCAACTCTATGAGTGCGTCTTTTCCCCCCTTGTCCTGCCGTCCCCCAAAGGCTCATCGCTAACTTGCTTCGATAGGGGTGGCTACGTCACGCAAAAGGGACAAATCTTTTCCTCGCGAGGAGAGTGTAACCCGTTTGACTCGCGAGCCGACGGCACCGTACCGGCTGATGCCGTGACTGCGGTCGTTTTGAAGCGGTATTCCGCGGCCCTCGCTGACAATACGCCCGTGTATGCCAAGATCCTCGGCACGGGCATCGGATCGGACGGCGCCCTGGACAAGGCGGGCTACCAGGTGCCTTCGCCGCGCGGGCAGGCCGATGTCATCAAGGCGGCTTGGAGCGTCGCCGAGATGTCGCCACAGAAGCTCAAATATGCCGAGTAAGCCAATCCGTCGCCCTTTGCACGTGAAGCAGCACCCGGCCGCAAGACTGACACGGCGTGCCGCCTCTAGGATTCACGGCAGTGGAACTCCTATCGGAGACGCCCTCGAGCTTGAGGGCCTCAGTCTCGCGATGAAGGAGCTCGGCGGCTGCCGTCGCCCGTTCAGTGTAGGATCAACAAAGGGCAACATTGGAAACGCCCAGGTGAGTTTCCCGTGTCTATTGCAGTGGTGCTAGTCGTTCTAACAGGCCGTAGCATTCGTCTGGACTGGTTTCCCTCATCAAGCTCTGCAAGTCCATGCAAGCCGGCGTCGTGCCCGCAACCATGGGCCTCGAGCAGCCGAACCAGATGATTGACCCGCATCTGCCTCTAGTCTTGGCAAAGCAGAAGACTCGTCTCGAGTCGGATGATTTGCTAGCCGTTTCGGCAGCCGGCTGGGGCGGCGTTGACTCACATATCGTTTTGGGATATCCTGATCAGCGCCTCCGCAAGCAGACGACGATTCTGATTCCCGAGACCACTTTCTCGCGCAAGACGCTCAAGGCTCCTCGCCTTGGCAAACAAATAGGAGAAATCGAAACAGCAACTGGATCTTCATTGACAAGCCTCGTCTTCTCAAAGTGTGCCGCCGAGGTTCTTGGTTTCCCGGTGGATGCCAACACGAATCTCAAGAGTTGCGGAATGGACAGCAAATCGTATACTGCCATTGTCAAAGTCGCGTCAGAGCGGCTCGCAGGTCCTATCGTCGGGTACGTCTCTTCACTGCAAGGCTACCTTCTCGCGTACTGACAGTCTTCATAGAGTCAAGGGCCTACTCCTGAAAGAATGCACGCCGGCTGCTCTCGCCCAGATTTACGACGACCAGTCGCGTGATTTGCACCACGGGGGTGTGTCTAAGGCGGTTTTGCAAGTCGGCAAAGACACTACCGTCATCTTGCTTCCGGGTTCCGGCGGCAGCTGTTCTGCTGCTCGGCCGCTGCTGGAACATTTGTCAAAGGAAGTGACAATCGTGGCACTGGAGCATCCCACCCAAGACCCGACGGCGGCTCGCAGCGAAGCATATCTGGAAACCGTGCGAGCCTCTGTGAAGACTCCGGGACTGATCATTGTAGGGATGTCCCTAGGCGGGCTCTCGGCCTTGGAACTCGCGGCTCTTGTTGGCAGACAATTACCCCATCTGACTGTTGGCTTGATTGCTCTCGACAGTCCCTCCATCAGTACTTGGCCTGAGCTTGCAGTAACAGGTCAAGACTTGCTCAAAGTCCGACAGGCCGCTTACATTGGAGCATCAGCCGGTCACGCCGGAGCGCATCCCGAGGCCAAGGCCCAGTGGGAGTCTCTTCCCGCAATGCGGATTCATGAGCTCGACTGCACCCACTTTGATGTATGGGGAAAGCGGGCAACTGAGAGCGCCGCGATTGTCAACACCATGATCGATGACATCACTGTCCGAATCATGGATGACTGAGGTGTTCTCGACAGGCTGGAATTGTTTTCGTGTCCTAAAGGCAGGTGTTCAGGATCAAGCGATGCTTCTTTGTGATTGAATCTTGGAATAGAAGGGTATTTGAGTAAAGTAGACGGCGCGAGCCATTTAAAATTAGACATTGTGCGCGAATACTCGTTGAATTATCCGGTGTCCTAGGGATGCGAGGTTGCAAGCCATCTGATGTATCAGACATTGAATACACTGGTGCCCTGCCTATTACCTTTGGCTGAGATTGAGGGCAGAGAACGACTTCTTGTCGCTCTGCCGGGCGTTCCTTTCATGAAAACCGTGCAAACCTTTATTCGTCTATGTATCCTTGCTTCGCTGGGCGATGAACGTCACGCAATGCTCTACATTCGAGCGGGATTGGGGCTGTTTAAGGGAGTTTTTAGGGGAAACCGTCACCACCGCATGCCGGATCGTATCACAGACGCCACCACTGAGGCGAACACAGAGTTGGCAGAGGAGAATGTCGAGGAGATTAGTGGCTGCCCCTGCTCTTGCTAGCACTTCTCTGCCTCCTCCGGGTCGACCTCTCCTCCACAAATTGTCTACTTGACGCTTCGTCATAGCCGCAAGTATTTACCAAATAGAGCACCCTGGGCGATCCACGTTAGCATTGCCATGTAGAGTTATCCATCCAAGAGTCAGACTCACTGTTCATCGGCAGTTTCTTGCTGCCGAAGGTCCTCAAATCCTTGCTGACTCTCCATCCAAGCGGTGGCCCTCTCCCTTTCGCAAACCCTCTTCACCCAAAGGCGAAAGGTACCGGTGACTGGTCTGTGGTCACTCACTCTGACTTCGTGTCTCCTATATTCCAACTGCTGCACCCTTCCACGGCCGCGGAACAGCAGGCGGTCGCACCAGGCCGGACTTCTTCTCTTTTCGCTGGTGTCGTAATTGTCCGTGCCAACATCGTATTTGTAGGTGGGCGCAAACGTGATTGGCAACTCCTCGAAGGCACGCAGTCGGAATGCCGGATTTCGGCGGCGAGCCATGAGTAGCTGGTCACGCTCCAAGAGCTTCCCCAATTGCTGCTGCTTGACAGCTTTCACCACAGTGTCGCGAGACATGGTGTCTATGCGATAATTGAGGTCGCCGTTCAAGACCACTAGTTCGTGGTCCAAAATCATGGTGCCGTCGCCGCCACCAGTAAAGCAGTCTATTCTGGTGGCTGAATCTCGCTCTGGAGGGAACATGGTGGTGTCCAGTATGGCCGCAATATCATTGTGACGAGAGCTTGACTGAGACTGTCCCGCTGCCAAGTGACAGTTGATGAAACAGAGAGACGTGTCGTCGACTTGAAAGCGAACGACGACCGCGCCCTTATTTCCGTGCAAGCCACCCATGCCTCGTTTTACCTCCGAAGCGCTCAAGTTGCGTATCCTTTCCCTGAGACAAGACTTGACAAAGACGCATGTAAACAAGCCCACGAGAGGTGCCGAATGCAGGAGGTGATAGAGGTTGCCCGTGGGCATGTAGTCGTCCAAGGTTTTCATCAAAAAGTCTCGCCAGTCGCGATATTGATGGCTCATCCGTTCCTGGTCTGTTCCCTCCTTCTTCTTTGATGATTTAAGGAATCTCTTGGCTGTTGCCGTCTTGTCCTCTAGGTCGACCAACTCCTGAAACCCGAATATTAGTATTTCTGGGGAATCACTCGATTGCACCAAGTCTTGGAAAAATGTGGCGTCTCCGTCTGAGTAGCGAAGGCTATGGGGCGTAGAGGCCCCGGCGTTCCAGGTCATGATCATTGCCCGAATTTCATCGAACTCGCAATAATTGACGTCCTTGGACTTCATGTCTTCTTCCAACCAATCATCTTGGAGCAGACCATCCCACGCCTTTAATTTATTATCGGCACCGAGCGAGATGACCTGAATTCGATCGAGGCGATATGAGCTCGCCGGATCAGCCATCAACTTTAGGATGGGTTGCTCGTGCGCCTGCCAGTCTTTTTTGACGACCCACGGGCTTGTGCTCATGTCGTAGACACACATTTTGCCAGTGTTGTACGCCGTCCACATGAATGGTCCAACACCAGCTAGAGAGTTGATCTTCCATGAGCTGATACTTAACACAGCAAGGCATGAGTAGTCGCTGGTTGAGAAGATACTGATCTTGCCGTCAATGTGTCCAAAGAAGGCCTTTCCTGTCTGTGTCTTGACCAGGGTACCAGCAGTAACATCACCAGCACCATCCGCGGAGAGAGGTCTGACAAGAACTTGAAACGCTTTGCTTCCATCAGAGGATGGTGCGAAAACGCGAATCGATTTGCCAGCCGCGTGCCAGAGCTCGTCGCCAACAACCATTGAGAAAGTGTGGCCTCGGGGCAGCTTATTGCTTTGATGAGGATGTCCGGTGAGATTCGGCACACCATCGGCCCCAGGACCCCAAACATGGAATGTGCCCGTTTCGTCAAAAGTCCAGAGCTCGTTGAGGTGCCGATAGATTCGAATAATATCGCAACGCCCGTGCACGCCAGTTCTGTTATTCAGAATGCGTTGAGAAGCAACCTCTACCTCAATGATTTCGCCTAGATTCGTTCCAATCCACACAACGGAACCTTCCACGTCGGCGCTAGGAGCAGGCTTGAAGGCAACAGCAGTTGCCCTGACCCCTTCTGTGTGCGCTAGGCTCATGAGTTGCTCGCCGTCCAAGAGACTCCATACTCGTGTCAATTGGCCACTGGCGCAGACAAGCTCTCCGCAGACGTCGAACGCTCTGGGATCGTATCGTGTCTGGATTTCGTGGCAGCCTTTCTTGATGAAGGGAGGGCGACGATTGGCATTGGAGCCGTCGGGGAACGTCGTCACTAATCCAGCGGGCTCGACTGGATTTGAGTCTGGTTCCAGAGCAAACATGGACGTGGCGGGCTTCGCGGAGGCAGCAGAAGTTGCAATGGGTGACTGGACTGACTTGGGTACGGGCTGTTCTTTCTCAATCCTGGCAGCTTCGACGGCTCTCACATTGACAGTGGGCCTGGCGGGAGGCGGCGGAAACTGTCGAGTATTTGGTTGAGAAGTGGAGCGCTTTGATGCTGGAGGTTTGGCGTGTATGTCATCGTTTACCGCGCTGTTCTGAGCGACTGACCTAGGCGGACGCGGAGGCATTTCAGCCTGAGAGATCGGCGAGGTTTTCAGAAGCGGAGACTCTGGATTAGGTGGTTTAAGGTGATGGGCGAGACGATGGTCGATGGACTGCGGGGAGTTGGGATGTCCCCTTACAGGACTGTGAAAGGTGTGATTTCGCTCCATCCGCCTTGTTACAACAGATGGATGGACAGGAGGAGGCTCAAATCCTTCAGGTCTCGATTTTGGCTCGCCAGTGAAGTGAGTCTGCACACGAGGTCGCGGTCTCGTGGGCAGTTCTGGCGGCGTCCCATCGCTTCCGTCCCCAGGGCTGCTTGGAGGACTGCTGAAGGGAGACGTCTCCTGAGATATGTCTGTTTTCGGAGGAAGGCTGATTTCGCGGGATTCTGGAGGACCTCCGGGCTGCGAGCGGACACCCAGGGACCTACTGGAGCGCGGGACCGGAGGCACCGGTGCCACCTTGGCACCGCCATCTCTTCGTACCTCACCAGAGCGTCGGGGCGGCGGAGGGGATGGAGGGTTTGAGTTGCCAGCGCGAGGAGACTTGGGTCCGACTACTGGAATAAGGGGCGTGAGAGGTCGACTAGGTGGCTTAGTCGGTCCGGGCGAGGCGGCGAGGCCATCGTTAGGGATGACGGTGGCGGGATCGAGGAAAGGAGATCGATCTCCGACTAGGACAGGCGGCGCTCGGGTTTTGACCGGAGATTGTGGCGGTTGAACGGTGACCGCAGGCGTAAGTATCGCAAGGCCTTGCGGCTTGGCCACGGGTATCGGCCTCGTCGAGGGAGGCAGAGGCGCTTGGCCATCGGTCTCTTGGGCGGTCGAGCTTCGTTCGGGTGTGGCAGAGTCTTGCGTCTTGCCGGGCGACTTACCGGGTGAGGTTATGGGAAAGGGAACTGGCTCATGTGCGGACTTAAACGATCTCAGCCTGTCAGGCTTTGGCGCCGGCGATATGGGCCGCTGGTGTGACTGCTCGGGCTGATGCGCCGTGGACATGTTCTCGAAGCGGGCGAGGAGGGAAGACACGGGCTTCTGGCGGCGATTGTCAGCTCAAACAGTACCGAAGCCAACGACGCAGTGAGACACGTACAATTGAAGAGCCATCAGGCCCTTCACCCGCGGGGAGATCCATGATGGAGGCAGGGGGTAGCTTGACGGCGGGGTTCTGGGGTCTCGAAGCCCCCTACCCATGCCCTTTTGCTGCTCTTTGTCGCAATGACATTCAAAGTATGGCCGCAATGCTGGATTTGACCTGGCCCGAGCTCGCCCCGTCGCGCGATGGGTGATTTCTGCTGGGAGCGAGGCTGACAGCGTAGAAGGGCGCGCCCTGGGAATGTCGATTCGCACAATCGACGATGGGAGGCGGCGCGCTTGGTTGGGGAGAGACGGCTCGAGGACGACGAGGACACGGACGGAGGTGGAATGTCTGGCGCTCGTCTTGCATTCTGATGCTGATGGACGGCGACTCGGTGACGAGGCTACGGACTCGGGAACCGTAGCCTCTCTTGCTGTTCCGCGGGGATGCAGGAGAGGCGGTTGATTGATTGTACCAGCTGGGTGGTGGAGGGATGGATTGTGGCATAAGTTGGAGGTCCGTCGAATGCAGTTGGCTGACGTCCTTTGCGACGTCGCAGCTAACTCGTAGCGCGTCCCTGGAGCGAGGTACCCTATTTTTCCGTGCTAGCGCCATGGCTGACTCGAGGCAAGCCGCCGCCCCAATGTCTCTCTTGCACCTTAGCAGAACTGGTCCTCTGTGGATGGATCCAGAAATCAGGGATCGTGGTCTCACGGCCTGAAGCTCTAGATTGCCGCCGTGAACCCTCTTGTGTCTCTTTTGCTTGGGTTTCCCTCAGGGACTGCGCCTTTGCGTCAGGTCGAGACTTGGCTTACTGTACGTCGAGATTGACGCCTGTACTCTTGTGAAGCTACAAAACAAATGACTTGGGCATGGCATATGGTGGAAGCAACTCGGCATCCGTCAATACATTAATTGGTACAGTACGAAGGACAGTAGGTCTAGACGTGAGTATTTCATGGACGCAGGAGGCAGCTCGGCAGGCTCCCGCTAATCACGGCCCGCTGTCCTGCACGGCCCCGCAGTGACATGGCGCCGCGCTCCGGGGCAGGCGGTGGTGCATGTGCTCTCAACCTCGTACGAGGAAGTCGCTGTCTCCACCGCTCAACCGTACGATTGTCGCATTGCGAACTCTGCTCGACAATAATCCATTGCGCCTAATATCAAACGTCACCTGCCGCCAGCCCAGCCTTACGCGCATCATCGACACGGCCATTCGTTACAATGAATACTGTAAGAATGCGCCGTCCTACTCAAGTAAACCCATTGCACTCCACTAACGATTAAGCAGGTCCGGTCTTTCTGGTGCGAAGCCATGTTGTTGTCGCGCCGACGTCTGCATCGCTGACCTACTCCATCACCAACAGGCTCGGATGGGGTTCCCTGTGCGTCGGTGAGTTCAACAGTATATATCCTCCAACATCAAGTGCAGGGACGCTGACTCTTGTTATTTCTCCCAGCCGGCGCCGGGGCTTACGTCTTTGCCAAGCGAGAGATCAACGCCGACCGTCAAGCCAAGCTTGAGCAAGCGCGCAAGAAGAGAAACGACCTCCGTTCGCTCGAATACACCGAGCCCGCGTCTTCCGACTCCTCCACCACGGCCAACGGCGGGCCGGCGCGAACGGACAGTGCGGGCTCGCCGAGCCTCGAGGCCAGCAGTGATCCGGCGCCAACCAGGCATGCGCCTGCCACGGAGTCGGAGCGCGTTGCTGAGAAGAGCAAATACGAGAGCAGTACGACGTATCGCAGCCCCAAAGGCGATCGTTTCTCATAGCCGTGGCCAAGGATTCGCCTCCAAGATTGACCTCTGCCCAGTGAAGGCCATGGCTGACCTTGCCAGGAGTGGACGTTTCTTCAGATTGTATTAGTTTGAACTCCTCATGATACCAGGACACTCAAAGAGATGGCCCAGTGAACAATTTCGCCGTTGGGTGCCTCGAGCGCTTGCTGGCTGTTATTGCGACTTAAAATTCAACTCCACTCGATGCTTGGACAGCCTCGTGAGAACACCACAAATATGCTCGTTGTACCGTAACGCAACTCATCACTGAGAACGTCTCGTTACTGGCCTTGTCTTGCGCCCTTGGACAAACCAGCAAAGTGACAGAGGCGTCAGTCTCTTCTTGCTTCATCTCGTAGCCGGCTCCATGCACTGTGCTGAGGCCGCCGAGGTTTTGCCGTTGTGCTCAGAATCTGGCTTTAGAAGTAGCAGACAGGCCCCTTCTGGAATACGACTGCGGCTGGAGCAAGCTCCCGCCTGCCTTACACCTACGCTTCAACTCTCTTTTTAATTCCCTTTTGTTGGAGATTCCAATCGACCACCTACGCAATCAGCCTTGGAGCGCGCTCCATGCCGCCATGGTATCGACGCCGGAGCTCGCCATCGCCCGAGCCGCGCTCGCGGCCACTCTTTCTCGCGCCGATCCCTCCTCGTTGACGCGCGGCGCCGTTGCCGAGTTCCTCCAGCTGCTCGATAGCACCCTCGACGAGTGTTCGCGTCCCAACGTTCAGGTTTGCCCAATCACCACTTGAGAGCGGCCGCTCTGCCATGTGTTGCTGGCACGATTGCGGGACAGGTCTCGACTAAACTTTTGGCCCGCACAGAAATGCAAGAACTGGATCCTCGCCAACGTGGTCGCCTCGACCGCCCGAGCTGCCACCCTTGGCAGATATCTCGTCGCCCTCTCAGAGAGCATGGAGTTGGACTACGATCGGCCCAGTGTCAAGAGACGGAGGCTCCACGCTCTCTACTTGGTCAGCGATGTTCTACATCACGTCGCTCGCCAGGGGAATCGCGACTTCGCACGAGCTTGGGACGCGCATCTGCCTGCCATGGTAGCTACCACCTCCACCTTTGAGAAATGCCCAAAGCACTTGTCCAAAGTGCGGAATCTCATCAATCTGTGGGAGCAAAGGGATTATTTGTCTGCCAATGTCATCGCCCGCCTCCGTGACTCCTTCTCACGCGCCTCGGATAAGGAATCCGGCACACGGATCCATATGACTTCGGAGGCTCTCAAGCTTGCCAAAGAGGCTCCCTACATCATGCCGTCGTGTCACGGCGATCCGTCGACACCTTGGAACGATCTACCAGCCGCAACTTGGCTTTCCGAAATGGTTCCAAAATCGACCACGCCCATGCGCCCTGCCCTGTGTCGCCCAGTCCAGCTTCAAGCCGGCCCTGCCAAGGAAGCCCTCGTTCACGTTGTCAAGTCCGCAATTTTGGACGCCGAATGTCTATTTCAGAGAGAACCTTTGCGCGAAAAGACAAATGTCGATTTCAATCTACTCGGCGAGGTGCATAGAGCAAATGATTCGGACAATACAGTCTCTGCCGTTGAGACTTACTGGGGCTGGTCACGGAAATTCTGCCAGTCCATGAAGGATGGCAGAAGGCGAGCACACTCCGCACCCTCGAGCTCATCCCGTATGAGTTCCAGGGGCCGGTCTCGCCCCCGGTCTAAGCGACCGAGATACTCGTCGAGCTCATCCCGTATGAGTTCCAGGGACCGGTCTCGCCCCCTGTCTAAGCGACCGAGATACTCGTCGCGCTCACGCAGTCGCCGCGACTCGAAAAGTCCCAGGCGCGGCCGAAGTCGCAGCTCTGACGATTTTCGACATCGCCACTCGGAGCGAGGTCGCCGCACCGACAGCTCATACAGCCGCAGCCGCAGTCCGGCCCCGCGGCGAGGTCGCTCCGACAGACGTCGCTCTTATTCACGATCTCCTTCTCGCTCGAGGACCCACAGTCGCTCGCGGTCCCGATCCAGACCAGACCAGCGCCGGCAATATTCTCCAGTCGGACGTCGAACCGACATTGACCAGCCTGCGCCTCCCCTGCCGCCGCCCAACGCGCCGCATGCTTTTCTTCCGATGCCCTCCGTTCCAGGACACTTCCCAGTTCCGCCGCCTCCACCGCCCATGGGCTATCAAGGTGTTTTCCCGCCGCCTCCGCCGCCTCCGCCACAAGCTTGGGCAACCAACCAGCCCCAGCCAGGCTTTGCACCTCCCCATATGATGGGAGGGTGGGGACAAGGCCCTATTCCGCCATCTCCGCCGCAGCCGCCAATGCCCTACGAACAACAGCAGCACCAGCAGCGCAATGGCCACTGGGGGCGTGATTCCGGTCGCGGGGGCGGAGGCCGCGGTCACAGAGGCCGGGGGAGGGACAGGGGTTCCCGCGGCGGCTACGGCTACGGTTACTGATTGACCTGGATGCGATGTCGTCATCGTCATGCCTCGACATGGAACGCTGAAGCGAGCACAAGCTCGCGTTGGGTCAAAGGCATGTCGATGGATTCAAGTCAAGAGCACCGCTAAGGCTGACCTTAAACCTAACTCAACCGCGGGATCCGATCTGACTTTCCCGCCGGTCAAGGGGACAAGCAGCGAGTCCTGCGAACCCAGTCGCGACAAGCAAAAAATATGGTCGCATCTCGTTATCCTGGACAGGTTGTTCACGTGTCCAGATCAGAAGCAGTGCAAATCATCTTGCCGCAATCCGGCAAGCACGATGAACAGAGCAGGGGTGGCAAGGTCGAAAAAGGAGGGATTCCCAAATCGCGAAGGAAGGAGAAAAAAATCTATCCGAAACGTCCGCCAACGTAGAGGACCTCGTGACGCAACAGTGATTCGTTACATCTACCGCCCCATAGGCAGAGCCCTCGCCTACAAGCCCTGTCCCTTGGCGAATACCATTGCTCTACCCTCACGACCTAAAGGTTTGTCGTAAAGAGGCCAAGGCCAAGTCGAAATGTGCGCTCCTCTTTGCTCCCCCGTTCGACGCTTGCCCCTGCACCGTTTTTTTACCATCTTCAGAAACAAGAAAACCCCGATGCCCGACTCTGTGTGAACTCCCCTTTTCCTACCTACAGCTGGTAAACTGGCAACTGTCATCGGGGAAGACAACCCGAGGGAGATTTTGGTTTGAAAGCAGAATGCACCCGGGACGGGGGCGGCGGAAAGGTGTCAATCAAAGAAATCGTCTCAGTCGGCAGACGTGAGACTGCTTTTTGTTCGCGCAACAAAGCTTTCGACGATGCACAACGTATCATATTATGTGTGTGGCCTCGACAGGACGCGGCAGGCCGTCTATGGTATCGAAGACCATAGACTTGTACATTCGTTGCTCTTGCATTGTTCGTCATACCAACTCCATCGTGCTCACAGCCTCGAAATGCAGTGAGTCAACCATGTTTTGTAATACTCGAATCATGATGGACGATCAACCATCGATCAAGCCCCAGTCCTCAGCATTGCGACTGGTCATGACAGCTCAAGGCCAGTAAATTCTCGATATTGGGGTCGTGCAGAACTGGAATGGCCTGATCATCGACTCCTCGTCGAACCGGTTGAGGTCTGCCGCTCATGACCACTAGCACGTCGACCGGCCGGATCCTGGAGTTTCAGAGAGTCGAGCCGCTTCTGATTGTCCTCGCTCATCGGATCAACCTCATCTACCCGAGCCAGCGTAGTGGCCTGTGCTCGTGGGGGTGCCTCCATCGCGGCGGCGTTCTTGTTGGACGCTCTCTGCTGGTCCGCCCTCTCCCCAAGGGCCGCCCACTTGCGCTCTCTTAGAGCCTCTCGTTCGGCGGCGGTGTTTTGCTGCTCGGTATATTCGTGCGAGCAATCGTCGAAAAGCTGTGGGTTGATTTCCATGAAGAGCTTCATAGCATTGTAGACCATGCCATGAATCGTCCTGTACGTGGTTAGCCAAGATTGTTACAGTAAAAGCGAACCAATCCGACATACCTATTCCAGTGACCCTTGGAGTTTTCGTATAGAGGTGCAAACATGATGGGGAGAATAATTTCGACGTTGTCGCTCACAAGGTTGCAAAAGTACTCGTTGTTCCAGAAGTATAATGCGCGCTCGGCGACTTGGAAATGGGGACTGGCGACAGATTTGGCCAGCTGATGAAACAGAGGTTCCTGGACCTTGGCAAATTCGGCCGGATCCATGACTTCGAAAATGTCTTCGACTTCATTAAGGAACATGACCTCCTTTGTACTATTCACCTTTGGCCAATAGCGCAACAGACCGAGAACAACCTGAGGACAGTTAGCAACGCAAGACCCTGTGTTGATGTGAAAATGCTCGGCAGCGTACCTCTTCCGTCAAAGACGCATCCTTCTCCAGAAATTGAACAATGCAGTAGGCCAGCTGAGGGTGGTACATGCTAAGGCTCTTGGGCTTGTGCAAGGGTAGCAGAACCCGCGTCAAGAAGATTTTGTGCTCCTCTTTGAGTGGCAGGGCGAAGCCGTTGATGATGGAACCCAGAATCTCGAGCAACTCCGCAATGCCATTAAACCTCTCCGTCTCGTACGTGAATTGGAAAAAGACATTGTTGATGGACCGGCGGATGAAAGACCGGAGGTTGAGGAACTTGCCGTAAATGCGATGCAATGTCGTCTTTAGGAAATCGCGCTCACGAGGGTCTTCGGAGTCGAACAGGTCCAACAGTTGCAGTACGAAGCTGTGATCTATGTATGCCTTGGCAATATTGGTGTTGAAGTCCTGGCTCTCGATGAAGCGCAAGAAGAATTCGTATACGACCTGGATATGTGGCCATGCTACCTCGAGAACAGGCTCGTCCTCTTCAGGATCAAAAGCCTCGCCCTGTGGATTGACTGGTGGCGGGATGGGTCGGAAGAGATTCTTGGCAAACATGTCGACCACTCTTGGGTACATTGGCTCCGTAATGACCTGTCGGTTGTTGGCAACGTAATCAAGCAGCTCATGCAAGGCAAGTCGTTTGATCTCCTTGGCCTTCATGTCTCCGCTGGCGTCGTTAAAATCAAAGATGACATTGCATTGGTCAATCTTTTGCATGAATAGCTCTTGTCGCCTGTTTGGGGGAACCTCGTGAAAGCCAGGCAGTTTTTCCAATTCTCTGTGTGCTGAGATGTCGAAGCGCGAAGAGTGTTGTCGCTTGGGCGTTCGCAGGCCCTCGGGTATGGCATCTCGGTTGTCAATACCTCTGTGGATCATGAGAGACTTTTGTCCGGCCTTTGGGGGAGCCAAGTCGTGCGGCATTGTCTCAGCGGCGCCAGGAGGAGGGACATGCTAACGCCAAGTTGTCAGTCGGTACGTTCTGATCTGCGCGAGATACAATGGCAGTGTGAAAACGACGTACGCCTGGAGTGGGGCTGATGACAACCGTGGGAGGTAGCCTCGAGCTGCCACCTCCGTTGGGACTCGAAGCGCCACCCATGGAGCCAAAACGTTCAGGCACGCTGCCTTGCTGGGTGACGTTGGAAAGGTTTGAAGGCTGGCTCGGGACCCCGTGATCGCCTGCGTGGCCACTGTTGGACGGCAGTGGCTTGTTTCGAATATCGTTCAGGGTAGAACTCGAGGAGGTCGGTGTCAAGACGGGAGACTGGTTGGACGAGTCTCTCGAGGAGGGGGACGAAGTGCCATCCTTGGATTCCTTATTCTTCTTGGAGGACTTTGTGGCGTCCTTGCCTCGGGAGAGCTATGGCGGGGGAAAAAGAGACGGCATTGTCAGCGATTCGGGTGGGTTCGGAGATGCGAGGTTTAGCGGGAGGGATGTCACTCACGACTCTTTGGCTGAAGCGTTTCATGTTGAGTGAAAGGCCAGTATCGAGGTCGTCGCAGCTTGAAGATGACTGGCGAGGCCGCGGGGGCGCGATGGATAGGGTCGAGTAAGGGCGCCGAGTGCGATTGAAGGCGGCGAGATGGGCGCACGGAATAGCACGCGTGCGGACCGGCTGGTATCGCGGGCAAGAGGTCTAGAAGAAGAAGAGGCGTCCGAATCCAAGTCGCTTGGTGCCAAAGGTGGCCCGAAGGAGGGGGATTAAAGAGGTGGCGGTGGCCGGCAGGGCTGGCGCGCCGCGAGGGGTGTTGCGACGGTTTACGCCTTGACGACACCCACGTTGCCAGAGCTCAGAGGATGAATGCCAGTTAGAGGTGCGGCGTAGCAGGATATCGATGCGGCTCGTCCGGTGCACGACAGGACGGTCGGTGCAGACGCACGCAATGGCGAGGCCGATGGGTACGTAGTTGATAGCGCTGCTTTGGGGGGTTCCGTCGCCGGGAGATGAAGGGGCGGGATCTCTTTCGACGGCGGCCCAGACGCGCCAAAGGAAAGACGGACGACACGAGGGAGGGGCGGGGCGGCTGCTGTGCCAGAGGGAGTGGGCAGGTCGGCTGACGACAAGGGGTACCAAGGTCCAAGGGGGAAGAGTTGCTGTGGTGCGAGAGATTGCCAAGGTGCCTCTGCAGTCTGCTGGACGCCCGACGAAAGAAAAAAGGAGCCTGCCTGGATGCAGCCAGGGGGATGGAGGAAGAGGGTTGTGGATGTTGTTGAAGAGGGCAATGACGAGCTGTAGCCAGGCAGGTGGAGGAGGTTCCGCGCAGACGGCGGGGGGGGGGAGGCACGCGGTGCTGCAGCACTGCAGAGGTACGGTACCTACCTAAGGTACTTCCAGCTGAAGGTGCCCCGGCGGGAATGGGGGGCATTATCTTGGGTACAGGACGTGCGAATTACCGATACGCATCAAAGGGCCTCTTCCCGCCGAGCCATGGACCGGCCATCAAGTCACTGAACAGCGGCCTCAAAGTACCTCCCCTTAGCGCCTTGGGCTGCTGAAGGGGCCCCACAGCGGTACCTATCCGGAAGTTGGCTCAGCCTCGTCACCTCTGGTCTTATTCGAGTTGACGACTCTCGGGTTGGATCTCACCACACTGATTAGGAGACTGAAGTCTTATTAGGCATCGCAAGCTACATCGTCGACTAGTTGGCAGTGGTCAACGTCTCTCTTTAGACAAACACAATAGAAAAGGAGCAGAGCTTTCTGCTGCTCATGATATACTTTGAAGGCCCGCCAATTACGGAACACTTTTCCCCACGGATCTTGCGGGCCAAGCGTCCACATCTCTGCTTGGCCGAGGTGCGCGTTCTCTCCAGGCATCTCGGGGCACATGGCTGCACGTCTTCATTCATATTCACAGGGTTCCATGAAATGCTACAGTTACGAAGCTCGCAAATTTCACACATGCCGCCGGCTGCCAAATTGCAGATACGAAAGAAATCAAGGTCATGTGCATGCAAAATCTCAGTCATAAAACTTTTTACCTAAGGTAGGCAGGCGCGCGTCCGCCTTGGTGCATCCGACAGTCCACGCCGCACGCCCACTGATCCCTTGAATATCCTGCACGCTGCGAGCTCTTCCGTTTGCCCGAAACAAATCACCAAAACTTGTTCCAGTCCTTGGCTAGCTTATACTTGACGGTGCCATCCTTGTAGTGGTGCTCATTGTCAACTTCGGCGATGCCGCCAGTGAGCTGGTGGATAAAGGCGTCATAATTCTCCGAGTCGCGCATGTGGCACTTGACGCTGCTTTGCTCTGCGTGTGACACGATCGCCGTCAACGTCTTGAAGTTTTTCAGGCAGTATGGGCACTGGTAGTTTGTGTCGTCGTGCGCGGGCCCACGGAGGTGACCGATGAGAGACCTTGCCGTTTTGAATGCCTTGCTGTTCCCCAGTTAGATATGCGCGCGTTCCGTCAATCGAGCACCACAAGCCCAGTTAAGTGACTTACTTGCAGGCTACCTTCGGACAGCGCCATCGCTCTCCGTAAGGGGAATAGTAGTCTGCCGCTCGAAAAGAGGGATGGTCGGGGTGGTCAGGGTCCATGGAGCTGAAGATTGTCGCTTCTAGTTGCGTTCGGACGACATGATGAGCTCGCCCTTGAAAGCCTGGCTTTGGAAGATGTTGGCTATTCGGCTCCTGATTTGGGGCGTCTACTTCGGCTTCATCAACATCAATGCCACTAGATGCGTTGAGTGTGAGGCCCTGTAAGCTCGTGTAGACCTCTGCTTGTGATATGCGAGGCAACTCTCCTTTGATGGCCCAATTGGCGATGTTGGTGTTGATGGGCGCGAGAGACGCTCGAGGCGCAATGACTCCACCGGAGGGAGATTGAGTTGAAGGTTGCTTTGGGATACTCCAGTCCGAGACGCTGGAGTCCGTCGCCCAGCCCGACTTGCCAGGTAATTTGGTCTGATAACCTGTAGGAGGTTTCTCGTTGATCAACCGATCAACGGCGCTGGGGTCAGCGGCACATTGAGTTGGTGTGTGTCGCGAATTCGACTCCGCCAAAGAACACTCTTCCTTATCTCGCCCCCGGGAACCGCCAGCTGAGAAATGGTCGCTCGGTTCCAGCTGCGTGGCCGCTTTCTGACTGTATGAGCCGATAGAGGACTCTGTCTTCGCACTCTTGTCGGCGCAGCTCGGGTTGATGTACTTTGCGAAGCTGCTCTTCATGGGCTGGCCCGTAAGCTCCTGCAAGCTGCGGGAGAAGGCCGTCTTCCTGTTCCGCATCTCATCAATCATCGACGTGTTGAGCCGTGGGCACTGGCCCTGCTCGATGTGGGCTACAAAGGCGAAAAGGCGCGGAAAGGGTCCAGCCTGGCACGCCGGGCACACGATTTGCTGTTCATGAGGATGGAACTGGATAGTCATTGCGTCAGCTTCTTCCAGGGCGAGGTCTGGAATCCACGCCAAGTGTACTTACCTCGAGGGTGTGCTTGATTTCGGCCATCTGCGTCTTGAAGTCGATACCGCAGTGCTTGCAGAAGATATGTCCCGGCGCTCCAGATTCACGCTTAAGCCGCTTGTGCTCCATGAGAGCTTCAAAGGTGGCGAATAGCCGTTTGCATGGTGTGCATGACCACTGCCCGTCACTGCCTAGTTCGCAAGACATCGTAAAGGCTTCAAAGTTGGTGATTCGAGAGGAAATGTGGTGATGTGTGTGTATGGGATGCCGTGGAATGATGAAGAAGTACCTAGAGGTAGGTAGATTTGAAGTATGATGGCAGGTGAGGGATTGGAAAGAGCGAGCTGCCAAAGCAGGAGCCCACCTCGTACCTTGGGCTATATACCTTACCTACGAGGCAAGCAAGCAAGCAAACTTAGCACGTGAATGCCCAGGGAGCCACCCTCGCGCCACAGCCTGTCCTCGACTAATATAGGCATTCCGCCTCATCATCTATCTCGTGAGAGCGCCTTGGAACCTTGAAAGAAGGCGTCACGTTCTGAGCCATTCGCCAGACATTGACATCGGCTAATCTAGCTCCGGGTATATTGCGCCGCCCATGGGTGCCAGTCCGTCATCTTCCTCCATTTCCTGGGCATAGACATTCTCGTCCAGGTCCCTTCCCTCATGATAGTGCAGCTGTGCTGGATATGGCACGCTCCCCGTGGGCGCGAAAACGTCGTCTTCCTCAGGAGCCCGTGCGAAGGCCTTATCCTCTTCCGCCACTTCGCCATCGCTATAAGCCAGTTGGTCAGGATACTCCTCTCCTGGAGCATCCAAGTTTTCATCATCCTCGTCGCCTTCGTAGTCGATGCCACTTTCTGATGAATCGTCGTCGTCGTCGTCACCTTCTATTTCCATCTCTGTCGCCCCTTCCATCGCCTCTGAAGCAGCAGCCGCCGCTTCAGGCCCCGACGTGGCACCCGAGTCCCAGTTTCTGCTTGCATCACCAAATCGGACATTGTATCCGTTGTTTCTCCTCTTGGCAGGTTCGCGACCTCGCAAAACAGTGAGCTCCGCGGTCGTCAAGCGAAGATTCGGAAGAGGGATGTGCATGGTCGCTGACGCAGTCTTGGTCGGCGTTTTGTCGCCGCAGTTGAGAGTTGCGGCAAAGTCCAGGCGCGTCAGTCGTCTCCCGAATTGGATACCGACAAGCTTTGTCTTCATGATGGCTTTGACTTTGGCCCAGAAGCCACCATGATACCAGCCACTGTTGACATCCCAAGTCGGGCGTATGGCTGCCTTATCGAACAACTCCTTGAGCAAGGGATCTGTGATGTCGCACACCTGCCAAACCTTGCCATCGGTGCAATAAGACTGGCCGTCAAACATGTGGCTTTGCCTGTCGTCGTGCGTCGGGTCTTGGCCGGAATCTGGCTGCGATTTCTGAATCGAGCGCCACCCTGCTGGCAGATGGTGATTTCTCCTAGCTAGCTTGAACATGAGCGTCTGATAGATGCGATATTTGGGGTCGGTTCTTGGGTCGATTCCGTACGGCACGACGCCGTCCCTCCACGGCCCGCCCTTGAACTGGTAAGCCGCGTAGTTGAGATACTTTTTCAAGTCGTTCCAGTTCCGCAGCTTATCTCCAAGGTGATTGAGCAGCGATCGTCGAGTCCAGACAGGACGTTCGTCAAAGGCAGACTCTAACTCAGCAATGATCTCCAATGTCCTAGGATCCGTAAGGTCAGGCGGCAGTTGGGGGCCAGACGGGGTCGGATCGTCTGCACCGATAAAATAGCCAACTTGTTTGACCGCCGTCAGGTTGATGGTATCGCCGTCCTCGGTCGCGCGAACATAGGGATTCTGCGAGTAATTGTAGTTGAACGGTAGAGTCATGTGCGTGAACAAGGGTGGCGGGAGAATGTCAACGTTGGGGCCCTTGTCGACGCCGGGCGCAAACTTGAAGGTTTTCATCTGTTGAACTGCGACTCAGGATCAGCATCAACGTATGAAACGAAAGTGCGGGCTGCTTCTTACTGTCTCCAGGCAGGACTTGTTCCACGTATCTTTGGGCAAGGGAAGACTTGGACATATCCCAGTGAAAGTCGGCCAACCCACGAAAGCGGTGCGTATGCTTTATGATGCCAACAGCCTCGATCTCGTATCGATCCGCATTGTCTGCCATCTTGCGACGGAGGACTTTGGGCTCATCCAGCCGAGCTATAGATTGCACCTCACCGGCGCTAGGTTTGGCAGAGGCATCTCCGGCTTCAACATCGCCTTGCCACGGGTCATCGGTTCCGCGCTTCCTCTTGCGACCTGTCCGCTTCGGGACGGTGATTTTGAGAACAACATTGTGTGAGCGCGCATTATGCGACATGATGGAGGGACAGAATGGACTCTCTGGATTCAGATAGAGAGGCAAGGAGCTCCGTAAAGGATCCATAACCTAAGGAGGCGTGAGCAACAGACGCATTCAGGATCAAGGCAAAGCACGGGGAAGACTTACGTGGGATAATGAAGCGACTCGGCCAAAGGCTTTGACAGCGCGGTCGATATTGTTGACAACGGCGGGAATCTCAACAGCTGCGAGACGACGCGGAGCAATGTTGTATCGGGGAGCAACGTCGTCATTATCTTCGAGCTCATCGAGCTCATCGTGTTCTAGGGGAGCGTCAAGGGCCGATTCGGACTCATAGCCATCGGGATCTTGGCTCTGTTCACCACGGGCGAGCAGAGTCTGAGCGGCGCCGGGTTCCGAAGCCATGGCATTTGGTCATAAGATTTCTGGATAAAGGTCTTATGAGACGATGCCTAAAGAGAGGCAGTTCTGTGGCGATGTTCTGGATTTCAGAGATGTACGGAGCTCAGATGATGCCGAGATCCTAAAAGCGCGGACAAAAGCCTTTTAGGCCGTTTGACTGAAGTTACCAGCGGTGACGGGCGAAGCACGAGATGCGTTGCGACCCAAGTGACAATATACGAACGAATGCGAGCTTGATGAAACTCGTCACATTCTGTGAGAGGCGTCGAGAGGCGTCGAAGCACCGAGCACCTGGTACCTGGTACCTGGTACCTGTTTGTCTCTGCACCGATGCCATGGACTGCCGAAGGTGGGCGATTCGCAAGTGCCGTTGTGGCTGCGTCTGCTACAGTACGTGCAGGCAAACCGCCATGATGACCTAAGCGGCTGCGCCTCGACTGGCCAGCACGCGCGCTACGTACATCCATGTCCTTCATCTCCTCCAAACTGCGGCTCGCTCACGTCTTGCTGCTTACCGGTGAGAAAAGGCCCATGATCATGGCAATGGGACCGCCTGCAGGGGCGTGACGCACAAACTCTCTACCGCAAGCCTGAAGCATCCGACAACATACCAAGACGAACCGAGACGAGACGAGACGACCCGGACCCGCCCGAATTGGCGACCGCCCAAAGACCCATCCGCCCCTGGAGGCCAAACGACGAGGGCCAGGGGAAAGCCATGCCCCGGCGCTGGGCGCGCAGAATGGAGCGCGCCTGTTGCACTCTGGGCACCTACGTGCCTGTTCTCTTCGTATACGGACTCACCTCGTGGGCAGTCTGGGTCATAGTTGTCATCGGCAACGTGACGCAACGGAGCAGATGGATCGGTATGCAGCTGCCTCCCTCCCCTATCTTGAAATGGGCCATTCGCCGCGGCGACGTGTGCCATGCGTTCTAGCCGGATCATCTCGAGCCTGAACGGTATGACATCTCCAGTGGTTGACGCCAGCTCAGGTACCTCATCCTCCGTCATCGGCGTCGCCCTCTACATCCTGCTCAACTGGTCGTATACGACGGCCGTCTTTACAAAGCCGGGTTCCACGACAAACGACGATGGCTACGGTCTTCTGCCGACCTCCCAATCACAACCGCCCGCCACTTCCTTTACAGTTAAATCTAGCAACGGCCAGCTGCGCTTCTGCAAAAAATGCCAGGCCCGCAAACCCGATCGTACTCACCATTGCTCGTCATGCCGCCGCTGCGTTCTCAAAATGGACCACCACTGCATTTGGCTGGCTACCTGCATTGGCTTGCGCAATCACAAAGCCTTCCTGCTCTTCCTCTTTTATACTACCTTGTTTAGTCTCTACAGTTTCGCCGTCAGCGGCAGCTGGGTCTGGACAGAAGTCGTGGAGGAATCGGCTCGCTACGTTGACGCCCTCATGCCCGTCAACTTCATCATCTTGAGCGTCATTGGCGGAATCATTGGCATAGTCATTGGCGTCTTTACCATTTGGCACATCATGCTGGCTTGCCGTGGCCAGACGACCATCGAGTTCCTCGAGAAGACTAGATATCTGTCTCCATTGCGCAAAGCTCACCTCCACGCCAATAACCCAGCCAATCAGGTACCCGATGCTGCCCGGGAATTTGTCGATTTCCATGCCAATGCCCTACCGGGTGTGACTCGCCCAGAGGAAGGCGGAGAGGATCGTCCCATAGACGATATGGCTCGGCCGTTGCAAATGTCTTATGAGCAGCGGGAGCGGTTACAGACACGCAAACGATACGAGGAGTACCTTGATGAGCATGACTCAGAAAAGCTTCCCAACGCATTTGATCTCGGATGGAAACGAAATCTGCTCCATCTACTGGGACCCTCACCTTTCTTGTGGCTTCTCCCCATTTGCAATACAACAGGAGACGGCTGGACGTGGGAGGCAAGCCCCAAATGGCTCAAAGCTCACGAGCGTTTACGGCTGGAACGACAACAGCAAAGGGAGCGTGAAATCAATGCGGGGTGGGGAGCTGGTGACGACGACTCTCATGGTCCCGGCGCCGACAGAAGAGTGTGGGTGAATGGGAACGACCCGGAAGCGAATGGCACCCCTGGCGGCACTGTTCGAAGAGCAATGAGCAAGGCAGATCGTGTGCTCGGGCGGGATCCAAATCTATACGCCGATGGTACGCAGGGTGTACGAATGCAACGGCTCAACCCGCGAGGCAAGACGCTCGAAGAAGAACTATACGACACCGACGAGGAAGTAGACGTTGGTGTCGTCGGAGCCGGGGCCGGAGCCGGGGCCGGAGGGGTCCCGCCGCCCTCCGGGAGCCGGGAAGAAGCGGAGCGGCGGGCTCTGGATGTTGTTACCAATGGCCGCGGGTGGGGCCGAGGCGGCGCCAGCGGCATGCTCCGCAAGGCCAGCGCGCAGAGCTCACGCAGTGACGGCGAGCAGGCGGCAACGAGTCCGGGCATACAAGACGATGGGGTAGACTGAGAGCGATGTTTTCAAATCATAGAAAGTGTAAGAGTACATGTTGTGGCTACTTTTCTCGCATTCTTCCTCGAGCTGTATGTAACCTCCGACTCGCCATGCCACTGTGTGTGCTCCCAGCATTGGGGGCTTCGAGCATCGAGTACCGGATGGCTTCGACTATAATGTAGAATAATTCCAAGAACTTTGAGTTTGAGACTGCCACATGTCCCGACTCCTATCCCGTCCGCCACTGCCCCCTTTTAGCCGCCGTTCTCGACTCATTTCCCCTGCCCTCCAGACATTATCCCCCAGACCCCGACGTGCTCCCACATACAATCCATCCAGCAAAAAACAACCTCAAGTGGCTTTTATTCCCGAGCGACGCACGCGACGGCCGTCGTCAGTCGCGCTCCATGGGAATCGCGGGTCCCCAAGTTCATCGGCAGCACGGGGGGTCTCTGTGCAAAGCACCGGCCCCCCTACCCTGTGGCAAAAGAGAGTGCGGACAAGGGTCAGGGGCAAAGCATCGAGGAAGAAGAAACAGGACTGATCTGGCTGTTATGCATGCCTAGACAAATATGGCTCGGCTGCAAAAACACCAAGGGGGTCGCTTTTCAAAGACACAAGGTGCCGGCCGGCTGACGTGCAAAAGGAACAAAACACGAGCGATAACAAAGCATCACATCAGAGGGCGGGGGAGCGTCAAGATCTTTGAGGACCCGAACGGCCAAGCGTACAGACTGCTTGTAACGCTCGCCGTTCTATTTCGCAATGCATAGGCTTTCCAATCCTTTCAGTACAAGTGGTATATGCCCTCGCCCCAGTGATCCCACTCTTCTATCGTCACAGGTTGCGACCGTGTACACAAAACACATGATGCCGACAAGACACATCGCACGCTTCCCTGGCGTGGTGGTATTTTCCTTCCTGTTTTCGTACGCCATTTGAGCAATGAGAGAAAAAGAACCATCTTCAATCGTGACAAGGCTGACCAGAAGCCCGTGTAGCATCAAGCGACAATGGAAATTCGTAAAGGGGAACCCAGCCCCTCCAAAAAGAAAAAGAAAGAACTAAGTCATGCTCGTTCCGGCGTGTCGACGCGCTTGGCATCATCGGCGGCGGTTCGAGAGAAGAGGAGTTTGCCAAAATAGGTAAAGTGAAGAAAATTTGGTAGAAGCAGACAGTAGACACGGCCGTGCGTGTCAGTGAGTGAAACATGAGTCTGGGACAGTGATGGCACTGAGATCACAGGCAATTGGTACCACAAGACAAGTTCGTGAAACAGCGTGACATCAGAGATTGGTATCAACACTGAGTTTCTCGATACTACTCGTCTCAAAAGTGCTTCGTGGGCTGGTGTTGTTGCGGCCAAACACCTTGCCTCCAAATCGGTTGAGCTTGCTTCCATCCTGTGTCGACGGCGGCGCGTCAAAGAGCCTTGTTTCAATAGGATCGACGCGAATGTTACAGAACAAAGTCGAAAAGAGGTACTGATCCCCGGCGTGGTTGAGCAAGGGTAATGTGCGGAATCCCTGCTTGAGGTTCTTGAGTTTCGCAGTATAGGTGGCAATCGCAGCACCATCCTTGCTGTTGTAGCTGTCTCCGTAGCTAGCAAGCTTGACCGACCATCGCACGAAGATGAGCTCGGGATGCTTTGTCGTCACTCGGAATCGGAATTGACCGTCAGAGAAGATGGGATTGAATCCGTTTTCTCGAATCACTTCCGTCTGGAACTTCAGAGGCGAGTCGTGTTCGTACACGAGCGAGCCAGCCTCTTTTTTGTCGCGTTTGTCATTTGCATGGAAGACCTGCACCTCGACATATGGATCCATCGACTTATTGGCAGCGAGGTTGGCGGGTCGCATGAGCTGCTGAGCCGAAATAACGTCGATGGTGAATGACACAATCGAGCGCTCTTTCTTGCCCTCCGCGATGGCCGAGTCAAACGGCCGCACCTGAATATCTCGAAGCTCATTTGGCTTGAGGACATAGCCGGACTCGTCTTTCCCGCCCTCGAACATGGCGTGGTTGAGTTGTGTGCCCAAGTCAAAGGTTTGCCAGTTCAAAGCCGCCATCTGAACGCCGCGGCGCCAATAGATCAACGGATCGAAGTTGCTCGACGCAAATCGCAGCCCATCTGGGTACACTCGCATCAAGTACCGCATATTGTGAATATCGAGGGCCATCTTGGCTTCCTTGGTCCTAGAATGCTTGGCGAAACTGGTCTCCATGAAGGAGAAGATGTGGTTGAACGTCTTGGCCGCTGGCGATTCAAAGCCGAAGAATTTCACACCCGCACAGTAAACGCCCAGCGCACCAAGTACCTTGGTGGTCTTGTTCGCAGATCTGCCAATGGAACCCATCTCGCTGCCACTCTCATTGTCGCTGGTGCTGCTGCTGGCCATGAGCTCCTGCTGAACTTCGCCTTCAGCAATGGTGTTGACGCGACTCTTGCTCACGAGCCGGCGCGCTTGATTACTGGCGGCCAATAAAGGGCTTTGGGGGAGCGACTGGGAAGGTGAGAAAGCAGACTCGGTTGCCGGGGGCTTGGAAGTAGGTGAGCTCAGGCTACTGCCGCGTCTTCGACCTGCGAAGTCTGCTGAAGCGTTGTCATGGTTGCCACCCGGCTTTTTGACCTTGATAAGAACGCGCTCCATGAGCTCCGATGGCGACGGCAGCTTATCGGACGACGGATCTACGGGTTCCGTCACGAGCCTCTGGCCAAAGGCTTCCTTCATGATGTCGACCATGAGCGCCTGCTGGGAAGGACTGCAATGCACCTCGAGTGAGATCCAAAGGGGAAAGCTTGACTTGACAAAGGCGTATTTGTTGATGGTAGTCATGACTTCTTTGAAGCTGATGGCGCTTGTAAGCGTTCGGCCATGAACAACCTGCGGTTGCCCGTCGGAGCCATCCCAGCAGTCCACTTCGACGCATCGACATCCCCGGATAAGTGCCGCAATGTACCCTTCGACACTGGACTGGCCAGCGACTTGACGTCCAAGCAGGTAGGTGTTGTGAGAGCTAGAGATGAAATACTCGTTCATAGGCCGGTCCAGTGTATACTCTTGCGGTTCATCCACGAGCGGCCCATTGAATCGAGACGCCAAGAAGCCCACAAACGCAGCTTCGGACATGATGCTATGGCTGCCATGGTCGAGATCGAGGCCGTCCGCCTCACCCGGCCTGTGTTTGCGAACAAACTTGACAAAGTGCTTTTCCCAAACGGCGGCGTTTTTGTCAATATCCTCGCCCTGAACATCGCGTAGAAAAGCCAAGAACTCGGGCAGAGTGAGGCCAGCCTCGGGTTTGGCGGCGATGCCACGCATGATTTTCCGAATGTCAGTCCTCTGCCTCATCAATCGTACAAAGTTGAGGAACTCGGAGAAATTGAGACGCTCTCGGCGTCGTGCGTCGCAGAGTCGAAAGTTGGACTGGAGGGTGGATTGGGAGCTGTAGATGTGCAGATTGTGGCAAATCTGCATGACGCCCGCAATGTCAAGCTCTTCCAACTCTTCACTTCGTGAGTGATCGCCAAACTGTCTCGCCATCTCGCTTTGCCAATACTGCGCAATGGCCCTGTCGTTGAAGGTCATGAGAGAGGTCATGACCTCTTGACGATGCTTGAGCAAGGCATCGAGGAATGTGGTCCAATTGAAGCACGTCTCGACGTCGTCTGTAATGAGGTGGAGAAATTTGGTTTTCGACTTTTCGGGGGTGGAGTAGAGAATGGAGAACCAGGTAGCCCGCTCGGGCTCCGGAATGTTGAACTCGCGCCCATACTGCTGAATGTCGGAGCCTGTACGGATTTCCCGGATTTCATCTACATGAAGAAACTTGTTTGGTCGTAACCTATCCCACGTGAGCCTGTTGGTCTCTGGTTCGTAAACAAGACGAATGCGCTTAGAACGGTTCTTTTTGGAAACCTTGCGCAGCCAGGTGCCCCTTTGCAGTTGTAGGGGGATCACGGGGCCAGCCATATTGTTGCCACTACCGGATAGTGATCCCGTCGTGCTGTTGGCCGACGACCCTCGAAGCCCTCCATCGAAATACAGGGATCCAACCGAGGCAAAGTCTTCACGCTCGTCCAAGTCCGACTCGGAATCGGTCGAAAGCGTGACGTAGTCAGGGGGGGCCGTGGCGTTGCTGTCGCTGCGACGCCTCAGGTAGCAAGGGCCAACACTACCGTCCCTGCTAGCTGGCGCGGCAGACGACTGCCTTCTACGGCTCGTGATTCTCCTAGAAGCACGGCTTGACAAGCGTCGGATGAGGTTGCTCTTGCCAGAGTTGCCACAAGTACAGCCATTGTTGGCCGCCACAGACGTGACGTTGCTTGTTGGGCCAGCGAAGGCGTTGCCATTGTGCAAGGCGCTATCTGCCACGGGGCTCGAGCTGCCGGCCCAGCCTTGGCCGAGTGAGTTGGCGCTGGTTTTTCGAGAAAGGATAGAGTCTGGCAGTTGGAAATTGGGAGGCAATTGGTCCTCGTCCTTTGGCCGGACGGGATCGGGGGAAGCCTGGATTGATGAGGTCGTGGTTAAGCCTAGTGTTTCCGGTGACATGATGGGTGATGCCTGACGCGGACTGGAAGCGAGGGAGGAAGCACTGATGGCGGAGAAGGGAACACCAGCAGAAGGGGGCGGATAGGTGTAGCATGGACAAGAGTAGTGGTGAGAAGACGGAGGCTGTTGTGGCTGCTGATATTTGGAGGCAGGGAAGCTCGTCTGGACCTGGCTAGGGCGAGAACGGCGAAGATGGGCGGAAAAGGAGGACCTCGGAGGGTCCGCAGGTTGTTGAGAAGTCATTGTGTTTAACTCTGAAGCGCTCGGCATAGCCATGTCTATTTGTAGCATGCGCATGCGATGTGATAGCCTAGGGCGCCACCAGAAGGCTGCGTCGACTTTTATAAGCCCTTGGCAGGTCTTGTATGCATGTTGGGACGGGCCGGGGCAGGAACAGAATGCGGGGAAGATGTCGACTTGGCAGATCTGCGGCGCAATTGCTCACCTGGTCGCGAGGCCAGGGGTGGTATTGGGGGTGCTGGATGGTGATGCGTGTCTCAAAAATGACGGCTGACGATGGCGGGGAGCGGTGATGGCCTCGAAGTAGCAAGGCCACACGAGCACAAGACAGCTACGACGACGGGAGCAGCTCTCTAAACAGACCAGAGAGGGGCCCTGTTGACGATTGCAGGGCCTAGGGCGTCCAGGAGATGGTGGCTCGGGAGCGAATTGGAAGAGACCAGGGCGTAGACTTCGTCGGGGCCAAACAGGCGCCCGTTGTCGCGTCAAGAGAGTCAGGTGGCCGCAGCCCAAGATCGAGAAGGCGGCGGCGGCGGCGGCAGTGGTAGTGGTGGTATTATCTGCAGGTCGCTGGTTTAGGGCACCGGCATGCTGCAGGGCGAGGGACCTCGCGACTTGCGGCAGTGACGGGCAGAAGCGTAGAGATGAAGTTGCAAAACGAGACTATCCAGCAGCCGCGCCTGTCATTAGAGCCCGGCTCCTGTCAGTCGGCCGGGGACATGCGCATGCGACCGGAAGCAGGCCAGGGTCGAGAAAAGGCCAATGCACACGGCGGGCTTCGCAATCGATGCCGAGGAGCGAGGCAAGCCGTCGTCGAAGAGACCAAGATGGTTTATAGTCGCAGAATCGGTCTGCACTGGAGCAGGGACGATGGGGGGATTCGAGGCGCCGGGTTTTGCGCACCCGCAGAGCCGCAGGACAAGTTCTGGCTAGGTACAGCTGCCAAACGCAGCTGGGCAATGCCGGCAGATGAACCGAGACGGTTATTAGTCAGATGGGCGCTGTCGATGCTGCGCGCACAACTTGTTGTCGACGTCGGATGCGAGCAAGGTCGGATGGGACAAGAGTCGCGCCGTCCAAGCAATGGCGGATGGCAGAGGATGGAGACCCAGGCTAGGGTAGTCTCTCGTCGGATCCGAGGGTATTTAAAGGGAGAGCAATCGGCGGCAGCGGTGAAAGGGGAAGAATGGCGTCGGGTCGCCTGGGAGTGCGAGGGTTCGAGCAGCGAGCAGCCGGACGGGGAGAAAGGTGGTTTGGTTTTTGACGTGCAGGACGGCAAGTTGGGCTTGGAGAAGGGGGGAGAGAGTAGCATGGAGCAAGGTGCATGGGATACGGGGGGGGGAAGGTACAGTACGTACCTTGGCAAGGCGCCTCGTACCTTTTTTTTTCTCGTCGGAGTGCGGATGCTGGTGTGGACGATTCGAGGTACGGGGTACGTGAATACAGCGACAAGCACTCGAACCAACGTACGGCGAGACGCACTTGGGTGATGGACAGCTAGGGCGAAGGGGGGCGTGTTGGGTTGAGCAAAGCGGGGCGCGCCAGCGTCTGTACTGCCCGTACAGCGTAGCAAAGCACGGTGACACGCGCCGAGTGACTTGGCCAGGGCCCAGACAGGGCCCGCGCCAGGCTCAAGGAGGGTAGAAGGGGTGAGACTAGTGGCTGCAAGTAGCGAGATGGCGGAGGGGAAGAGACGGAGTTGGGGGAGGCAGGGCCCAGAGCAGTGGGACCGAACAGAAGAGGTGGGGGGTCCCCTCTCAGGTACCTCCCTCGGGTCAGGTAAGGTACCTGCCGCCAGCTCGCAATCCGATGCCAGGGTGTTTTGGCTTGGCACGGGTCTGAGGTACTGGTAGTGCCTTGGGATTTGAAGCTAAGGTACGGAGGTTGGGCACTAAAGTATTCAGACCAGCTTAGGTCACTCGGATTACATAACACCGTGCAAATCAGTTTTCCCCGGTTTTCGCACCGTTTCTTCACTCTACAGCTTGAAAAGCTCTTTCCCTAGTAATTTGTATGGAGGGACGGCTTCACATGCACAACGGCGCAATAGAGAGCTTTGGCATCAAAAGGGGTTTAAAACGGTCAATTGGCCACCTAATTCGCCGGACCTATCACCAATTGAGCTTGCATGGTTCATGCTCAAATGCATCACATCAAAGAAGAAGATTACGTCAAGGGCAACGCTTATTAATACGTGGAAGAAAGCTTGGGCATTGTTCCCGCAAGAGAAGCTACAACGGCTTGTGGAAAGAATACCCGGCAACATCCAATGGGTGCTCTATTTATATGGAAATAACCTATGAAGAAGGCAGCGATCCGCCGGATCTAACCAACCAGCAAAGGGAAGAGCTATATGATGAGATTGAGTTTCTTTTGAGCCAATCGAATCCGATTCTGCCTGGCCTGGAAGCTCTTATAGAAGCTGTGGAAGAAGGCGTTGAGGAAGGTTGGCAATAGGGATAACGTCATAAACCCCAAGTGACCAACTGACGGCAAGACGTTAAAGAGGACGAATTGCCTAATTAGGCAGGGCATGTGGATACAATACTGTATTGTGCTGCACGGTGTTATGTAATCCGAGTGACCTAAGCTGGTCTGAATACTTTAGTGCCCAACCTCCGTACCACGTCAATTCCAGCGCAAAGCCGTCACACTCTGAATTGAAAGCCGGCCGGCCGCCCTGGAGGAACCATTAGGTTTATTGCCTCGTCTGATGATGAGCGGCGCAATACAGTGGCTGTCCGCCGTGGCTTAATCACATAATGCACTTTGTACTGGTACTGACACGCCTTGGAGATGCAAGGCCAGATCGCCAGCACTCGACTCTTCAGCTCATCATCTAACTTACATGACGGCGGGCGTCGGTATCCTGAGCTCCGTGACAAGTCAAGGACAAGGACGAGACAAGGCCTCGAACGCAGTGCTGCACATTGTGAGGCGGCCAGCTAGACCATGGAATCGGACATGGCGCGCGGGTGGCGCCTCGTTAGCTGCCTCTTGCACCTGGGCACACCCATCCACGACGTAATGGCCACCATTGATGAATAGGCGGCGGGATGGCGCACTGGGCCGCGCTCACCAAGCTAGACCGACGGAGAGCAGACCCTTTGGCGACTGGTGATTTGGCCAGGCGTGAATGAGGAACGGGGTTGGCCGAGGGCAATGAAACTTTCGGCGCACTTGGTGCTACACGCACGCGGCCTTTGACAGGACGGGCAGAACGACGCACGCCAAATTACTGTACATGGAACGACGGTAAGGTGACGGAGCTTGGGGGCCCTTGCAACCACTGTAGCTTACCGTGCTGCTCAGTAGGTACCTACAGCAAAAGGGCTCAAAGCAGCCCATTCTTTGCGCAGAGTGGGCAAATTACCCCCATCTACCCCAGCCTTGTTCGAGCGCGCCGCGAGGGCTGCTGCTTGGCATGGCGCAAGGCGTGATGGCTTTGACGGTGGACTTGATTCCTCGTGTTCCCATTCTGGCGCTGATTGTCGAGGCCCCGCGGGACACGCTGGCATGGACCAGAGGAAGCCAAGCCGGAGCCCACGGAAGCGGGAGCGGGAGAAGGGAGTCGTGGGAAGGGGGCCCATAGGCGGGGTGACTAAGTTACAGGATGGAGAGCGAATGTCGAGATGATGATGGGCAATGACGACGATGGCCCCATAGGAAGCCAGAACAGCGAGAAAGGCGACGGGGGGCGTGCGCCTAAGCCACGTCCAAGCCCCCCTCCTCCCCTGCCAGTGCCATCCCAATCCCCCCATGGAATGACAAGGCGGCGGCGGGGCCAAAAGGTGGACACGAGGACCGCAGCACCGCGAGGTTAACCTCGAGGACCCAGCAAGAGCGTCATGTACCGGGTACTTGGACTTCGTCCTGACCCAAGGAGACAGGATATCCGGTGACTTTTTTCTGAGTGGGAGGGAGAAAAGGAGCGCCAGACACCGTCGAAGAAAGAAAAGATGGGACACACGCAGGCAACAAAGGCAACAAACATGAAGCAGGCTAGGGGAACCCTACAGTAGGATTCAGGAACATGCGATGCGGCAGCCTTCAAGCCCACTCGCTCCTCGGCGCATTGCATCGACCAAGGCATACGGCATACGTATTTGTTTTATTATTATTATTTTTAAATAAAAAATCTTGCACACCCTCGCCCACCCCTTCGGCGCGGACCTGTTTTCCAATCCTTTTCGCAGCCCCTAAAGTAAAACAGGGTCCCCCTCCCGGAGATGCGCATCTTGGAGGGAATAAAGACGAGACGACGGGCATAACTTGGGCACGTCCCGGGACGGCGACATCGGAGAAAGAAGGTGGGCGGTTCTGAAGTTGAGGTGTGACAAAGAAAAACGACCCAAGGAAGATCAAAACATATCCAACGCCCAAGGGGCCTTGGTATCGAAAAGCAACTCGTCGCAAAAAGGGATGGCGGCTTGTCAGAGACATGATGACGGGCTTTTGTTGCCCTTGGGGGCGGCGCCGGCGGCTGGGGACGGGGTGCCGTTCGCGCGAATCACAAAAGGCCGTGGTAAGGGAATCGATACATGGAAATTCCAGCCTTCGGCCCCCAATTGATGGACCTCTGGTAGTGCAGTCGCAAATTCATGACTGGCATTTTCCCCTTGCTCTCTGCTCCCTTTCGCATCCTCTTGCGCCGGTCGACCGGCGATCTAAAGCTACAGTCAGGGTCGAAATTAGCCAGTAACTTAGTACCTAGTAACTCAATTCTTTACTTTTTTAAACGATTATATAAAATGAAATAAAATACTTTAGAAATTTTCAAAGAAGTTCTACACAGGTTAATTAATAAAGGTTATAATAAGTATTTTTATGTATATTAAAAAGGCCATTTATAGTAATATAATATTAATTCAAGGTCCAACTAAATAGTAACTCAAGGTGACTAATGACTAACTAGCTGCGAACCCTGGCTACAGTAGATGGGTGCTGAGTCACGGGCTAGATTTTTTTTTTTTCTTAGCCCCTGGCCCTGCGGCATCGGAAGCGGCAAAGGCACGTGCAGAGTAAACTTCGTAACCGACTTCGGCGCGTGGCCAAATACCATCCCGACATAGGAGAAGCCTTCAGTCACCCGGATTGATCAGAGCGTTGCGTCTCTCTGTCATTGGTGACATGGCATCTCTACGCTGCTGCGGCGCTCCTTTGCGTCTGGCTGGAGCTGCCAGACGAGCGCTGCCATTGAGCAACTCCCTTGGGGCCATTCGATGCAATTCATCTCACAGCAGCTCGACGTCTGCCATTGCGTACAAGGCTCTGCGAAACCGATCAGCCCCTCTACCCGTCACCAACTCGCCGCCATCATGGTCAGCACAAGCTGCCGTATCCAACATTCTCTACGAGACTCCTACCCCTTCCATGGCTCCCCCCAAGCGCCACATCCTCAACTGCCTTGTCCAGAACGAGCCGGGTGTCCTATCTCGCCTGTCGGGTATCTTGGCCGCCAGAGGCTTCAACATTGACTCTCTGGTCGTCTGCAATACCGAGGTTGAGGACCTGTCCCGCATGACCATCGTTCTGACTGGCCAAGACGGCGTCGTGGAGCAAGCCCGCAGACAGCTCGAGGATCTGGTGCCCGTGTGGGCTGTGTTGGACTACAGCAACGCCGCTCTCGTTCAGCGCGAGCTCCTTCTAGCCAAGATCAATATCCTCGGACCCGAGTACTTTGAGGAGCTTCTGGCGCATCATCGAGAGATCACCAATGGAGAGTCCGGCGCTTCCGCTGATGGCATCGACCGACAAAACCAGTCTCTCGAGGAGTCTGCGCAGGACTTTCACCCTAGCAAGCTAGCGGCAAGTGAGGCTCTGCGTCACAAGCATGAGCATCTCAAGACCATCACGTACTTTGCCCACCAATTCGGTGGCAAAGTCTTGGACATCAGCACAATCAGTTGTATCGTTGAGTTGTAGGTCGCATTTGACACGGAATTTGCATCAAGACAAAACTGACCATACCTTAGATCCGCCAAGCAGTCGAGAATCGACTCCTTCTTGAAGCTTGTGGCGCCCTTTGGTATTTTGGAATCTGCTCGCACAGGATTGATGGCTTTGCCTCGTTCACCTCTACATTCGCCTTCCGACGAAGCTCTGCCTAAGGAGGCAGACGAGGTGGTTGACGCCAGCCAGCTCCCTCCTGGTTAGTCATCCTACCTTGGTGTGACGATCGGCCCGCTTTTGGAATTGGCGTTAGTTTGCGGGGAAAGACAATTTCTAGCCAGCTTGCTTTCGAAGTGCTATTATATCGCGATTTCATCAAGATGGTCTGGAGAACGCGCAAGTGTTTGGCAAAAAGTTGGCAATCTAGCGGTTGACTTGGGCGACATCAGTAGTCCAAGTATTTTCGGAATGACTCGGTGGCTAGGAATGCTTCATGGTGCCTTGTATGTACCCGGGGAACAAGCTCTGAGAGAATTCATGTTCTAGGACACGAGCCCTTGCGTTTTTCGTGCTGGCATTGCGAGTACCTACGTGTAATGCCTCGGCCATGATACTGCTCAACCATGTTCCACCCTCTTCTAGGCACTCCCCCAGCGCAACATGTCGTCATGCCCGGGTTGCATCGCCTACGTCAGGGACGCATCACGCCTCTTGGGCACTACCGCCTCGAGAAGGAGTCTATTGGGGGGCTGGTTGGCGGGCGGGCGAGGCTTCGCCGACAGATGGGCTGATTTCTCGGACAAGCTGCTCATGAAGTCGTGACGGCCGGCCGACAGCACCTGGTGGCATCTGAATGTGCAGCGTCGGGCCTGGGAGCCCTTTCGTCTCCTCCATGTACCGGTACCTCCCTACAGACGCCGACCCCCCGGCTCCAGCATGTGCTCCCAAGGCGCAGCTCAGTTGCTGCTTGCGGGCGCTGCGGCCCCCCCCGTCTTGCTAATAATAACAGAAGCTCCTCCCCACGCAGCGGGGGCCAAGAAGTCGAATCACAGAAATAACTGCACAGTCTCCATGTTTCTTTCCCCAAGTGGAAGGGACCGATAGGTACCCCGGCTTTGTTTTTGTTCGCGCAAACCGGCTCATGTACCTCGTACTCCGTTGCGGTGAGCGCATTGGCGGCTGCTCTAAAAGGAGGCATGACATCAACAAGACGCCTGCGCTTTGCACGACATGGGACGCAATCGTATCAGTTTCTAGGAATCGCCTCGCGGCGCAGTGCTTGTCGCGACCGGTCAGGGCCTCGAAGCCGGTCAGGCCCAAGTCTTGTACAGTAGTTTGATGTCTCTGGACAGGGGGGTGCTTCATCTGCACCAGCGCCTGGGTAAGGGGGCGGGTATCCCTGTAGTTGCTCGCTTTCTCAGGGTTCGATTCTCTCGAAGGCAAAAAGGAGACGGATACGACCCGAAAGAGTCATGAGCTTCGTCGAGGTTCCTCTAAGAGCGTCGCCTCGGCCGCCACTGAGCTTCTCCGTCCCCTTTTCTGGCTCTAGACATGAGGAGCTCTCCGGACTTATGCCATCGTGAACTAATGATGTGAAGCAAGAGTGCCTTGGAAGTCACGGCCGACAACAGTGGTTTGTTGTCTCCTTCTGATGCAAATCCTTACAGCCCACGGAATAAACCCTCGTCCTCTGCGCGCACTCAGGTAGTCCGGCGTCGCGGTGTCTGCGCAAGTCGTTTGGCGCGCTCGACCAGAGGGGCGTGTGCTTAGATGGAGAGCACCAAGGGAAGCTGCCGAGAACGACGTGGGGTCACGGGGTGGGCAAAAGACAGGCCAAGGGCGGGCATCAACAGCGCAAATAAGAATTAGTCTGTATGCCGGCTTCGACAACGCAACTATCTAGAGCCGGCGCAACCAGCCTGGGCCACCACAAGTATCCAGGTAGGTATTCGTAGTGTAGCATGTAAATTCAGGCTCGGGGGCCTGGAACCAGCGCTCCGTGCACGGAGCCAACGGGAGTGAGCAAGAGGGGGACGCGCCACTCAGCAGAGTGCATAGGAATGCCGCGATAGTCGTCCTTGGGCGTTTTCGAGGTGCCATCGCAAGACGCAATGACAACGACCGACACATTGGTGGCACACGGACACATTGAAGCAGGGGTTGTCAGCCCGACAATGATACGCCTGGCAACGAGGGCCACCGACGCAACGTGCCCGAGTCCAAGGTACGAAAAAGACATTCGTGCTCGGAAACAAATGACGACTCGAGGCCGCTTGCGCCATTAGAGCGCATACCGAGCAAAGCGATCTCGTCCGTGTCGTCGTATTGACGATCCCCAATGGCACAGTATTACCGCCCAGCCCCTTTGTCTCTGTCTCGTTGCCGCTTGGTCCTCCCGTTCGTCTCGTTACAGAAGGGGTGTCCATGTCTTTCCTTTTGCAGCCGCTCCTCGGGCCCTCATTGGACTCGGCGGCTAGAGGGGGCAGGGAGGACAGGGAGTGGGAAAGGATAGCCAAAGGAAAACGAAAACGCTTTAACCAGAGGCAAAACCCGCGCCACAGGTTGGCCCAAGACTCTGCCGGCGCCAGCAGGCGAGCGCTGAATGATCAGGGTCTCTTGTCTGTGCGCCCACGGGGAACGGCCCTTTCGATAGGCCCCGTCTATGTAGGGGAGAGGAGGCAACGGAGGCATAACTTGAGACGGAAGCGATAAGAGGGAGTGAAGGGGGGCAAGAGTCGTCCTGAGATGACTTCTCTGGACTTGCAGGCCTCAATAGCGTCACCATGTCACGGCCCGATCGACTAACCCCCGCGTTTTGACTCGACTTTCTTTTCGCTCCTTCATTCTCAGATCCCTTTTTGGCTCGAGAGATTCTCGGGGTGTCGTTGAATCGCAGGGGTCTACCGAAAGCAAGCCCAACACCCCTCTGGCCACCGAGGCTTCGGCTGCCAAGATGAAGGCAGGAGGCTGATCAGCAAGAGAGGAGGCAAGTGCCGAGGCGTGTTGTTTGTTGGTGTTTAGCTTGGCAAACAGGGCCAACGAGGGCATCAACACGCCCAGCTCGGATCCAAAATGCGGTCAGGGAGTCAGGATGGACAAGGCCGCAGAGCACTGCAGAGTCAGACACGGTTCCAAGGGTCCAGACCGCCGCAACCCACAGCTTGGGGTTCGCCTTTGCATTTTTTGGAGTCGGGCAGACTGTGGGGGAATGAAGACTATCGTCGCCCTCTCTCATCTTCCCCCTTCTGACGCAAAGGACCCGGCACATGACCCTCTCGCGCATGTGTGCCTGCCGCAAGTCGTCATCGTGGCCAGCAAGTTGCGCGGCAGCCGGGTCTTGGCCTCGCTTCGGACTCGGACGGGAATACGGCATCAAGGAGAAATGAGCGCGACGGTATCAAACACGGCTTGAGCCAGTCGACGACCAACTCGTCAGTCTTGCGATGCGGAGACACGGTCACGAGATAGCCGCGTCGGCCGTCGTCATACAGACCGGTCACGACGGGCTGGGCCCCAACGCGCAGAGCAGACTCTCGTCTGTCGAGGCCCGACGACCCCAAAGACCCCAAAAGTGTCTCCCGTGGTGCCTATCCCCGCGTCAGGGCGCGCGTGTGTTTGGGGGCACCACCACGACCTTCAAAGTCCACCGCCATCTGGGGTCGCCGCCAAGGGAATGCACCGACGACCGCATCTATCCAATCGGCGAAGGCGTCTTGGCGCCAGACCCGGGCCCAGGGATATTCTCCTGGGCACACATTGGCGATATCCGGGACAGTACTTGGGCGGATGCTCTGTAATGCCACAGGCAAGACTGCCAGAAAACAAAGGGGCTTCGTCTCGCCCTGATCGTCGCTGCCCGCTCCAACGGCTCCCTCGTTGCCATCTCATCCGCCGCTGCTGGCGGTGGGAGCATGCCGGTCAAGTAACCCAACAATGCCTGGCGTCATGGCGTGCTTGGGCGGACCAGCACGTTCGACTCTGCGGTCGTCCCCAGGTCTCAGATCGAAACGTCGGTCCGCCTCTCTCTAGCCTTTTCGGCCGCATCTTTGCAAGGGATGTAAATCGCAAGCCGCCGCCCAATTCTGATCTGCGGGGCCGAGCCTCGGCGCCTCTTGTCCGTCTTGTCCATGTTGTCCGCCCTCCCTCTCGGTGATTCAACTCCCCTCCTTTTCAGGCTCATCCACCCTAGGGTACCCCAAGCTTCGGCAACGACGTGACGTGTCACTGAATGTAGGCAAACGTCGCGTGCCCTTCTCGGCCCATCTGCGTCAGAAAAGCCCTGCGTTTTGTGCGTGCAGTCATGGTCTGTAATCTGCTATTGACACGGGGGAGCACCGAGATCGACGCGGCGGCGCACAAAGGTTCCAATGACCAAGACTGCGCTCACTCACGCTGACGTACAGCTGCCATTGACGACCAGGCGGTTTCAAGGTGCCGTCGACGCCTTGTGACCAACCGTCTGCGTGGGCGAGCGTATCCTTTGGATGACTCGAGTGCAAGACGTGTGCCCGACATGATCCAAACTGCCCATAAGTGGAGCAATCTATGCTTGACCGGCTGCTGTATATCGACCGGCCAACCAGCTTTGACCCTCCACTCAAAGGGATGGCGCAACAATCATAGTACGCAGTGCTGAGGCTAATTGTGAGCACAGAGCAAATGCGAATTGGCATTTGTGGGGAAAGGAATGCCGATTGTATAACCAGGACGCGATCGCGGGGCAGCAATATGGCCAGATAGGGCTGTCTGTCTCTTGCCAATAACGAGATGACCTAGGCCTACCCAAGTGCTTGGAGAAACATGTCTTTCCTGTCGTGTCATTAGTTGAGTGTTGGCCCAACGTCAGATCATCCGGAGCCACTTGTCCGCCTTCGCTGGCGCACGGCAAGTCTGGGGTCGTCAGAGCTCGAGACGCGGGCTCGCTGCGCGCTCAGCCAATTCCTTGAGCCCTTCGGCCAGCCAGCCCACAATAGCCGGACGATGTCGACGGGTAGAGGCATCGCAAAGGAACTGGCAAAATGACATGCCTCTCCTGTTGGCTGACTGCGCGTCCGTGATGCCATCGCGGTCATTGTGGCGTTATCCTGCGCTCATCCTCAACCCCGTCATCACAGTTGCAAAGGCTCCAGGCCTCGACCCGCATTGGATGTGAATATACTGTAAATTATGGTCAGCTCCTCCAGTCGGGCCCTGGACAGCTTGGGGGGTGTCGTTAGGAATATGCAAATCTAGGAGGAGGCCAACGTCGCTCATGCAGCGTGCAGGTTGTCGGGAACATGCACTCCGCAGGGGCAACGGCGCCGCCGGGAAGGTAGAAATGTGCGAGGCCACGCTTTGCGTCACATACCCGGCTCCTGTATCTGCTGGCCAAGGTTCATGATAATCAATGACAGATTTGTATGTCTGTCAGTCTGAACACTTTACACGCGTGACACGCCTGGTTGGGCTAGACAGGTAGACATCGGGTAGATCTTTGGGCGCCCTGAAACACCATGCTAGTCTGCTTACGTACCGGGGCGTCGGCGCTCGAGCTGCTGATTTGACCGTGGGCTGGGAGCCTAAATCAAGGTCGATCCAGGGGCAGCAGGCACTTTGGCGAGCAGGGCGATGAGACCAGGCTAGGAGCGGTAATCCGGAGCAGCAAGGTGCAAGCCGAGGATGGGTGTCTTGACCGTTCCTTCTTCGCCCATGCAGTACCTTCCTGTATACCGGCCCTGTTCGTCATCGTCCGAGCTCGGCCTGGCCAACGCGTATCGGATACCTCTTGCCCTCGTTTCTGGGTTCCGAAGTCCCCGCGACGTCAGTGGTGCCTTCCTCGCAACGGGGTACCTCGGTGCTGAGATAGGGGGCGGCCCCGTTAGGAAGGCGCCGCACAATGTCGCTGTTCGGTTCTCTCAGCCCTCCACCAGCCTCCAAGGACACCGACTTCAGACAAATGTCGGCCTTTTTTGCGTGGGCAGAGAAGGGTCCTGCGAGCTGTTTCCTTGGGCGATGGTTGAACTGACGAGCCAATTGGCTCTCTCAGCCGGCCGCGGGAGAAAGCCAGCTGCCCATTTCCATGCCTCGACGGCGATTCGAGGTCAAGCCGCAGACCTTGGCGTTCCACGCAGATGGGCTCTCTGGCCGTCGTCTGCGTGCAAGGAATTGGGAACCTAGAGCTTTTGGCTGGTTATCTCTACGAGGTGTGCGAAGAACGACATGCTAAATCACATCATTTGCCAGGCACGGGCACAAACATTGCCCATTCATCAACGAGCAAAAGGCCAACCGCCTGCCGCCCCCTCTCACCACAAGCCGCCATCTGCTCGCCATACTGCTCGCTGCGTTTCAGGCGTCGCTACTTCGTGCTTGGGAGGTAGCACCATCGACCGAGCACGGGTCCCCTCTCTGTCTGGTCCAAACGCAGACGCAGTTGTCGTCGGCGTTCTCGTTGACGTTGACACCGAAGCCAAGCTCCGCCATGGTGTCGTCAGCACCATGCGGCAATCCACCTCTGTCGCTCCCACGCTTTCGCATCCGAGAGGCGGGGTAGATGGCCCGAGAGTCATCGACAAAAGTCCGCCGCAAAGGTGTGGTTGCGAAGCATCTCCCTGGGCTTAATTCACCGACATTTTGCATTGCGCACGTTCGTCCAAAGTCGTCATGTGGTCGCGACAGATGACAATGCCCCCAGCCTGCGCCTGGCGGGTATTTCTTCAATTCGCCAACACCTCTTGCTGAGTCACGCCCTGCTGAGGAAGCTAACGAAGCGTTGCGTAGCCGCTACGCCATGTTTTCTCGCGATTCGCCAGGCTACCCAACAGCATGGCAATTACGGGTTGCCGGGGCTATCCAATGGTCCGAATGCATAGCGAGTCGCGACTGTACACCTTCGGCACCCCGGAACTTCGAGCGTTGATCGAACGTTGGGCGTGCACGGTAGGCTCTCACGCTCACCGACTGGAAGGCGCATCTCCAGCTGAATACCGCGTGCTCCAGCAAAGCGCAGAAGCTAGCCGATTGGGGGATTGCGACGAGTGGCACTTCAAGAGGCCCGGTCCGCTGGAGCGCCACCGTGACGGCCCTTGGCGCCAAATCCAATCGGCTCGAGCTGCTGTTCCTACCGACGTGCAGCCCTACCGAGCAATGAGCATCACTGTTCCCGTCCGCCTGTTTCGTACAATACCTCAAGTTGTAGTACAGCACTTCGTACGTAATAACAGGTGACCCCCTTACACACTCCATGTTGTATTCACTTACGCACACATGGCTCGTTGACTGTTGGTTCTCCTCGATCCATTCGGGTTGCGATGAAGGCGCCATGAAGCAGGCTTGACAGCCCCTGAGCGTGGCGTCTCCCCATGTCTTCAACTGTCTGCTGACTTGGCCGCTTGCTCCAATCCATCCTTTAGTTTCTGGAAAGAGATTTTTTGGAACGTTTCAAGACAACCATGCTGCTGCAGCTGTCAAGTGAAAGTGACGCCTTGGTTGAGGACTCGCGAGCATCAAGCTGACTCTTGGGATGCAAGACCAGAGTTACGAAGGAGCAATATCGCTAATCCTTGCATCCAGGACTCTGCTCAACTTGTTCTCTAAGCATGCCACATGGACTTTGCACCATAAGATTAGCCCTGCAATCAGCGCAAAATACAACTGGTCGGATCGATCCGGTGAAGCAGATCAAACGTGACACGAAGCCGAGCGGCTTCTGCTAAGACCCGCCCGAAGCGGGCGGATATAACCGTCCAACGGATAATCGCGAATAATCGCATGCCTGATAGACTGCCATAGCGGCGAAACCCACGTCTAGACTCTGGATTACTGACTCGGAGGTGCATGCGACTCGGGTGCATGCGACTCGGACTGAAGTCGGAAGCTGGACTACAAAGTTGAAGCTGGTCAGATCATCGGATGCTACAAGCAGAAAAGCAACCACCCCCAACGACGAGCCAGCACTGTAGCGGTCTCGTAAACCTGACCGCCTCCGAGTGCTCGGCATGTATCCGCGGATCAGAATGCTACTCGATTCCTTGATCCCGAGTACATAACCCTGCGTTTTCCAAGTAGTAGTACAGCTTCTGCTCGTCTGCGCTATATTAACAAGGCAAGGAACAGCATGCTTTGCCAGTAGCTTGCTCGATCGAGGTTGAAGCGAGGCTTTACTGGCGCATCGGCCTCGAGCTGACCGGGCCGAAAAGTATCAGCTGGATACCCGATGACGATAGAAGTTGGCACTCGCAAGATCTACACGAGGCGGTATGTTCCCGAGGGAACAATCGAGTGATCGTCTTCAGGGGTGTGGTCCCTTGGGCCAAGCACACCATCAACTCATGCACACTCGACGGTCCGACGCCGCCTACCGAGGCGCTCGTCCGCACCAACCGAGCGTGCTATCCTTCTTCGGGCCACAGCACCAACTGTCAAGCGGCCTGTCATACTCGCCTCAGTGCCTCGGCGCCGTACGAAGTACGGAATGCGCCGACCCGGGTCGAGACGCCGGGGTTTGCACGCGGGATTGCGAGAATGCAGCATCCTGTGGCTCAATCGCCGCGGCCGCCAATTCACTCGACGCATCAGTCGCAGAGGCAAGCAGAGGCAAACAGAGGCAGAGGCAGGCGCCAGAGGCAAAGGCTACAAGAGGTAGGCATGAGTAGAGACACTTTATTGCTCGCGTCTACCTTGCTTCTACCGCCCCTACCTCTCCATCTGCCTGCTTCTGGCATCTGCTGCCTCTTAACCCTCGCATGACTTTGCGTTGGGGGAAATAAAAGGCAGCCCGTCCCCCGCCTCGGCCAGAGAAAAAAGTCTGGAAAATACACCTCTCCTTGCACTTCCAGTCTGAAGCACCATTTTAGTCACGACTACTGTACGTTAGACATCCGGCAATTCGTTGCCTTTCCGAGCTTATCCGGTTCAAGCGTAAGGAATAGAAAGCATACTGTACATGTAACTTTGCTTGTGCTTGGATAAATAGTAAAAGCCCGTGGATTTTCAAATAGCCTCAAGCCAAAAGATCTTCAACCGCTTCTTCGTGCTGTGCGCTCATGTTGTTTGCTGCGAATCGGCCAGGTCTGGGTGCGCGCACACGTGAACTCGTGGATGCGGGATATCGCAATATGCATGCAAGATGTAGCCAAGGGCCCTTGCCGACCCGTGACTGCAGATCACCGTCATTGCAGGCCCTACTTTGTGTAAGAGTCGCGGTGTAACTATTCGTATACCTACTACGAGGTAGTGACCAAGGTACCTCTTCGTAGGTCGCCCCTGTATGCATCACCCGCCTCGGCCACGCACAGAGAGGGAGCGTTGATTCGGGAAGGTTTCTAGAAATGCCCTTGGAAGCACGAAAAATCGTCCAAGGTCTTTTTGGTTCTAACCATGAGCCAGGACGTGTTCAGGGTTCCCGGTAGTTACGCTCCCACAGCCGCAGCAACCAGACGACGCCGGTCGACAACAGGCAATCCAAGGCAGCCCCAGTCCGAGAACAGGGAAATCCACGATTCTCTCAATTGGCAACAAGAGGCACAAGAATATGGGGAATCTGTCGATGCCTGCCCCCCTCTCTCTCTCTGCCCGCAAAAGCTGCAAAGGCCGGGGAGCCAACCAGAGCCCCGGACAGCCCCGCGAAAGGGGGCACTCTCTCACGTGGGCGGGCAGCCTTTTTGTGCGGACGCAGGGCTTCGTGGCGGTTGATGTGTGGACGGAAATAAGGCATGGCATGCGAGTGTATGGCGAGAACGGATTGGCCCCAAGGGCCTCGGGGCCCCTCCCCATGGAAAGCGAGATGGCGCGGGCAGAGGGGTGGCAGATGAGGGCCGAAGAGATTGACGATTCTGCTGCGAGTGGCGCACACTCCTTTGGCGTTGGACGTTGCTGGGCTTCCCAATGTCTGGTTCCTCGTTACCTCACTGTGGTGTCTCCCTCGGGCCGAGGGCGATGGGATGGGGATGAGCGAGGGCAATGGAGCAGAGCATAGGCGGCCGTGGTGAGATGCTTGCGAAGGCAGCCGGCCGTCCGCATCGACGGCTTCGGCCAAGACGCATACATGATGGCTCGACTGGTTCCGAACGGCCTCGACTCCTTCGTGCCTGCGCGGCCACATATGCTCACCCTCCCTCCATCTCCGTCCCAGCGGGCGTCCCTCGCGGTCCTCCCAAAGTGCTTTCGCCATGCGGCACGCGGCCTGGATTGCGGGCACGCGAGGCTAGCCTGATTCCATATCCGTGGAGATGCGCAAGTGAAGCCGGGCAGACAAGGCAGCCCGAGGGCAGCGTTTGGAGTGGGAGCGCCCACCTCGATTGTCGCCCGTTCCAATGCCCAGAGCATCGCCACGGGACGGGGAGCATCGAGATGCGGCAGGTTCTCTTGCAGCGGAAAAGCCCGGCGAGCTGCATGCTTGTTTGGTTACGGCACAGGCCAAAAGGGGGAGTGAGATGGCTGTCGTCTGGGCGTGGCGGCTTGGACCAGTTGCCACTCTGACGGACTCGGCAGAGCATTTCTCGGGCATTTCCTCCGTGGCTAGCCATCTTCCATGGAGAACGGTAGAGTCAGAATATAGTGCTTGGCGAAGCAAAACCCCAGAGTCTGGAAAAGACTGGGCTAAGTGTCTTCTCGTTGAATCCCCAGCTGCCCTCATATCAGCCAGCACAAACGGTGCCAAAACAATGCCAGACTTTACTCGGCTCAGCTGTGGACGCTCCATGGAGCCAATGTAGCTGCCATTGGGCAATTTGCCTCAAGTGTCCATCTCTACAACCACCAAAGAGAAACCACCACTGCGGCGCTCGTCTTACGAGACCCGACTGAAGCTTCTTCAGCTCCGGTGAAAAGGCAGTTGTCTGTCAACCTAATCAACCGCTTGGCTGCAGTGTCACAGCGCAGTTTCCCAGAAGCCGCGTCGACGGACTGGGACTCGGTTGTCGTCAACGACTTTGCTCCCAGCCAACGAGGCGAGCGAGGCTCGACGACCCGGCATCACGAGCGCATCCGAGCCAGGTTGCGCGCCCGCTAGTACGCCTCTCGTCACGGAAGGGGAGAGCGCCGCATGGGCATGTTTGTGTACTTCGGCGAGGCTGGCGAGGCCGACGCGCGCACGAGACCAAAGTGATGGATTGCAGATGCTCGTCATACAAGGCGCACGCCCAGATCCCTTCTTCACCCTTCATGTGCCTCAAGCATGTCCCTTTCCAGCCGCCCACTTTCATGTCCCCGCCTCACGGCTGTGCTGCAAAGTCCCAGAGAAAGAGGGGGGGGGGGGCCAAAGGGGGCGACGAGGCGAGTCATGATGCTGGCCGCGGAAGACGCTTCTCCCGCCCGTGATCGGCAAACAGCAGCCTTGTCGCATCTTTTCCCATGGGAAGCCCTGCCAACTGGCAAACGACACCCTGACACGTACGTGATGCTGTCTTGGGCGGCATCTCGGCATCTCGGTAAGTACTCTGGTTCGTTGTTTGCACACACCCGATCCTCCCTCTCTCGGGGCCGCGCAGTGCGGCTCCATCATGGATGTTCAGTCTGGACTCGGACCCCGTGTGGTAGCCAGGCAACAGCAAGTCACTTAATCAAGTTGCCTCGTCTCTGGGGAAGCTTCTCTGATAGGTCTGTTTCTTCCCACGAACCGAGGATGACTCGAGAGACGGGGTATTGTGACCGCAAACAACGAAGCAAACGAACTAGATTGGCCACATTGCCATATTCAGCTCGCCTCAGAGACTAGGTCTCTTCTTGTGAACGAATTGCCATACTTGCCTTGAGGTTTGTCAATCACCCCATGTTTTAGTGTCATGACACAGAGTTGGACGGGGTGAGCCGAGTAAAGAGTCAAGGAGAGAGTAAAGGCGTTCATCGACCCGGATCCGCAGCTCCTGTCAGGTCCCGTTTCATTCTCTGCTTCTAGAAGCATGAAAAAAAGCTTGTTGCCAGTCAATGCCGTGAGGACGTTTCAAGTTGAAGCATCAAAAGGCGCCACCGAGGTTAAGTTTCAGCAGACTACCTTTGCAGATCCATCGCCAGCCTGGGGTCCTTGGAAAAGATGCAATCGTATGATAAAGCGATACTGATCGAGTCCTGTGTTATCCTGGCATTCTTTCTGTGCCACGGATGCCTAGTTCAGACAGGTCAAGATTTGCCTCTGCTCCCTTGTCAAGTCTGTGACTGTGAGACTTGGAATGAGCCCAGGTGGACTCTCGCGAAGCATGCCAAGCCGACTTTCTTGTTTGACACCACGTTCGCACGCCTTCTGGGTGGCGAGAAGCTAGATCACCCGTCGGGATCTGACACCATGCAGAGGACTCATGCGGATCTCAAGACGGAATCTCGACGGGCGTACGAATCGAGCCACCGGGCCAGTCGCAAGCAGCCTAACAATGCGAGGTAATGCAAGAGCTTGTAAGTAAGCTGAACAGTGGTCATCGCAAGAATGCACTGAGATCACCCAAATGTCCGAGCAAGGTAGCATTCCGTGGGGATGAGCCACTGCGCGCCGTCAGGCCTTGAATCCCACGGCCCGTCCCCTAGCACGACAAGAGAGGGAGATGATGCGGGAGAGGTCCCTTTGTAAAAGTGAGGCGGTACAAGATCGGGGACATCCGAGTCCTTGATTCGCCCTCACGCGGCTCTCTAGGTTTGGCCTCTGTGCGCCCGACCAGAAGCCAGCCCCACGTGTTGACGTGCAGCTTGACCCGTCAATCTCACTTCCCTTTGCATGTGCCTCGGGAGTGGGCGCAAGAAGAACCCGGAGAAGGCACTCACGTGTGGACGAATGTGTGTAGTCGTGTCTGCAGGCGCAGAATCGAGGCTCAAGGTTGCCGCTGCGCCGTCAGCCAGACGCCGGCAGCAGGCCATGCTCCTGATCTCCGGCTGGCATCGCTCGGGCCGCCACTCGGAGCTATTTCCTGGCGTATTGACAAAGGCATCAAGTCCGTCTGTCGAGAGTGACTTGGGCATGGTTGGACCCAGCAAGGCAGCTGTTTGGACAACGCTGCATACATCGTGCTCTTTCTTCTTGACACTTGTGTACAGGAGGTCCTTGACCCAAGACTTCAAGAGCATTTGGGTAAGATGCCCGGTCGACGATGAGCAACATCAGCGGAAGTCAGCGCCTTGGTTCGCCTTGAATAGCGCTGAAATGGAGGAGGGTTGCAATAATACCGCCGCCGCCTTCTCCATGCGGTATCGGTGGCTGCCCAACGAGCCGAATGCGAGAATCAAAGGCCGGATCGTGGATGCCCATCGAATGCGACCCAGAGCTATTCTTGAGAGTCAGCCATGATTGCCCCCTAGTGATCGTGGTGCGGGCGTCTCTTTGGGGATTGGAGATTTCCCATAGCATTGCCAAGAATGGATATCAAACAACGCATCTCCGCTGCAGGGCGAGACGCGGAAAGAAACGATTGGCTCAAGTCCACTTGTTGCTCGTCAGCTACACCCTCAGATGTTTTGCCTTCATAAAATACCCGTGGTTTTCAGATCGATTTGGTAACTCTGGCAAAGGTCGGAACCTAGACAGTCGTGAACTCACCCACCTGCTACTTGATTCGGAACCTGATGAGCGTCCTGCCCCTACCATTCGAACCATGCAGGCACATTATTATGCGAGGCTTCGGATTATTCTCTGTTGCGCAGTGCACTGTAAAGAACTTGTAGTCTATTCAGGCTACGAAACATCGCCGACCTTGGCGAGCACGGCTGGCGTTGCCGGACCTTAGCTCAGGTTATATTGTCTGTCCACATGCTTGCCGTTGGAGCACGATGCCCTATCCGTTGCAGGTGAACTCAGTCACATCGGGAACCCACAGCTATCATTGATGCTTGATATCGGCGTGCATGCCCGGATCAGATCTGCCGTGTCCCAGTTATTGGCTCGATTCGGTCAACCTGGCAGCGTGACTGAAGATCGACAAAGATCTCCGGCCTTGGTCTGGGAGCAGTGCTCAGAGCCAAAGCATTCGATACATTTCCCAGAGGGACGGCTTGGCAAACATCCATAATGGTATGGCTAGTCGTATCGAACGACTGCATCAGCCTGAAGCTCTGATCAATCTCTTCATTGTGACATTGGCTGTGGCCGGTGTTGTATCTCTTTGATGGTTTCCCGCGTTCGTTGGTTGTCCTCAAAACTCGCGTTGATGAGGTCGACAATCTCTTCAGCGGTGAAGTACAGGCTTAACTCGCTGTCGCACCAGAGGTATTTGACTTCGTTGAGGTTGCTCTGCAGGACCTCGCCGAGATACTTTAGTCGCAACCAATTCGGCGCATATTGTGCCGTCGTAGGGACTTCGTCAGGTTCAGGTTCTGTCCCTCCCAACCTACTGGGTAGAAAGAGGTCATCCAGTTCCGTCGCCGAAGAAATCAGCTTGGCGATACCGTAAGCTTCCTCTTGTCCTATCGAAGACATATCCAAGACATCGGTGATGATGCGTGTGGCGAGTGCGTCCGCCAACGATCCCACGGCTTGCGACCAGACGGATCGTGCTAGAATGGGCTCCCACGTCGCAGCCATTGTTCTGATACGCGCCGTGCCCGATTCGACTGCTGCTTCCATCTCGTCTTGCTGCATCAGGCTCTGAGAGTCTCCGAGCAGATCTTGAAGAACAGTCTTTTGAATGTTCATCTCATTGGCGTAGCTGCGGTTTGCAAAATTCTGTAGCGTCTTGACATCACTATCCAGGCGTAACATGTTGCGTGCTCGTGGCGTCAGGTCTTCCCTTTGCTTCCATGTCGAAGAAAATTCGGTCATTTTCTCCGCCATGAACATGGCATCATTGTACAGAAACCTAGGGCGTGATTGTCAATCGCCATTCGTTAGGAAGGGAATAGGGTAGTAACTCACATATTGCCCCCTACAGCGAGCGAGTAATAGTAGGGCGATATGGCACGAAACAGGGCCAACGCGAACGTCGGTAGGCCGAAGAGACCGGGGGCAGTCGATGCGACCATCTCGTACTCGTTACTTTCCTTTGTGAGCGCCGCGCCATCCTCGAGAATGGCGAAGATGAGCTCGAGCACAGACTCTGGCAGAGACGATATGTGATAGGTTTCCTTCAAGACCAGCTCTCTGGTTTGTTGACCGCCAAGCGCAGATGGGATTGCCTCTTGCTTTATCTCATTTGGGCGATCTAGGGTTGTATCGTCGCCCCAGCCCCATGCTTCTGCGCTGTCGTCCTCTTCAGTGGAAGGTTTCGTCTCGTCTGCGGGCTTGGCCGCCGACTCGTCCACGTCCCATCCCCACGCATCGGCACCGTCATCCTCGGTCTTGCCGGTGGCTTGAGCTTTGTTGTCTGAGGGGTCCTGCTTGTCGCCATCGCCTTCATCCCAGGCATCACCCCAATCATCGCCCCAGTCGTTAGTATCTGCTGATGCGCCCGCGCCCGTGGTGGCCAACTCCTTGCCCTCGGTGAGCGATACCATGTGCCTCTCGACCTTTTCCACGGGCTTCGACTTGCCAATGCCCCCCGTAAGCCTAGTCCGCACAGCGTCCAAGGCACTTTCTCGACATTTACCCAGCCAGGTGGTGGGAGCCTGAGCCGCCCAACTACTCAGCTCCTGGAAGCCGGTGTAGCCGTTTTCCTCGAGAGTTCCGCAGAATACTCGCATACGTCGTATTAGATTTTGAAAACTAGTCATGTCCGAAAGCGTTGGCGGCACAGCCGGGTTGAGCCATTGCTGAATCAGTCTGGGCACAAACTCGCCCATCATGATCGTGGATAACGACTGAAGCAGGTCGAAAGGCAGCTTGCGGGCGACAAAAGTAAATACCGTCTCCAGGTCGGAAACAAGAGCGTCCACTGAGCTTTCAGCTTGGCCTTGCAACTCCAGACTGTGCGATCCCGCCTCAATCGTCTTGTGAATGGATTTTGAAGTATCCATACGAGGGGATATGATGGCGGCATCTAGATTTCTCCAGAACTGTTCCATGCGTTCATCCACCTCTTTGAATGCCTTGAGTCCGATGACAGCATCGGCCAGAGTCATGGAGCTTTCTAGAAAGAGAGTCAGAAAGTTCACGTGAAACCACGGGTTATCTTTTTTGACAGAGTCTGTAGTTCCGCATTACGGGACCGAAGGCGAGGTAGTTTGGAACACTTACCGCTAAGAAAATCGAGAATACCAATTTTGCCCGCGTCCATGTCCACGCTTATCAGAGACTTCCATATCTGGTCAAGCATCTCATGAACGTCAGCCTTCAGCTCAAAAGACCTCACTTCAAAGAGTCTCATGACTCGACACGACCTGCTGATGCCGATGTGATCCATGGCTGTCCATGATTCTACGCACACGCAGTCAGTGGTTGTTGCGCACGACGGTATTGTGTAGAGGACTCACGTTCGAGAAGCCGTAAAGAATCCAGAACGCGACGCTCGTTCTTTGCCGTTTCGACATCGCTAAGAAGCCGGTTTGCTTGCTGAATCTTTTGCAGGACGATGTGCAGTTGCTGGCTGTACTGAACTTCGCGATTGAGAAAGTCGGCTCTGGCTTCGGCATCTTGGATGGCCTCGCCCGAAACCTGAGGTGCCTCGGCTTGGCGCACAATATCATTCGCAATCTCCTTGGAGCGTATTATGTCGTCTTGGAGCGTCTTGGCATTTCTAACCCAGGAGCTCACGTCGTCTTTTGTTTCTTCATTGATGATGTGGATTTGAGACTGCCGGCAGTTAGCACGGTTGTCTTGACGAGTATCTGCGCAACAGGGGTATCATGCCTCGAGCTCGCGTCTTGTCGTTGACAACGCATCAATGGCGGGCTGGAGATCCGTGTCCGAGACGGGCGGTAGATCGTTGATGTCGTCGGGAAACTGACCCTCGAGGGAGAAGGACACGATGGCATCGCTCAAGCGTTGCGAGTCGGTCGCCGCCGCCATATCGACAAGTACCGTGCGACCTGTTCGACCGGCGAGAGTATGTGACAAAGCTTAACAGGGAGTAAACAGTGTTGCGACGTAGCTGAGCGGCGAGGCTTCCGTGTTCGACAGACGATGGGCTAGACGAGCGGATGCGCAGCTCTTGGCTTAGCCGACCACAGCGCGCCTCGGTGATTGCGAGTAGACTTCGCAATAATAATTGCGTCGCGCGACAGCACTGACTGGCAATGGATTGGTGGCGAGCCTGGTATTGCGACGCAGCCCAAGCTCTCAAGAGGTCAATTTTCCAATTCAAGGCCTGACCAAAGAGCTCCGTCACAAGTCGTGTCACCAACCTACTCGAGTTGTCAAGGTGGTACATGTAGGCTATTTTGAGAGACTTGGACGAGGAGAGCTTAATTGGTGGGGTTACGCCTAGACTTGCGGACACGTGTGTACCATACCAAGGTCGACGATGTACTCGGACGCTTTGCGTCACCGTCGGCTTCCGTTCCTTGCTAGAAACTTGTGCCTGAATTCTTATGTAAGACTATTAACGTGGAGGATCAAGCTGCGTCTTCTTTTCCCCAGTGCCAAGTTTGACCTTATACATTCAGGCTTCCCGCATATCGGCGGTTCTTTCAACGTCGCGCTAGCCCTGCTCCACGCCATCCATCATGACATGGTCAAAGAAATCGTCGATGCATTTCTCGAGCTCCTCGTCGTTCATCATGGCCCGATCCTCATCCTCTTGGGCCGTGAAGCTATACTGGTTCACCGCGATGCCGTCTTGCCCGGAGCTGCTCACATTGGGACGGTCCTCCTCTGATCTCCCGTCCTCGCCCTGATTGCCTCCTGCAACGGCGTCAATTTCGAACTCTGGGCTGTCGTCATCCTCGTCGTCGTCGTCGTCGTCGCCCTCATCGAATGACGAATATTCATCGTCTTCGTCGTATCCTTCGTCGTCTGTTGCGCCCGACTCTGCCGTCTCTCCAGTACTTGCAGCGTCTGCCGCGGCACGCTCTCGCTCATGCTGGCCCAGCCAGGTGGTCCAGTCCCAATCTGCCTCTTCGCCTTCCGGTCTGTGATTGTTCCACGATTCTGCGCGGAGCAGCTCATCTTCTGAAAACTCGGGAGGATAATTGAGGAGCACCCTGTTGCCAAACTCCGCCCATGCCGAAGGGTCGTCTGTCAAAGAGGGTGCCTTGAGTTTACTTTGGCTCCCATGCAGTGGCGATTCCTCTTTGTGCACGATGCATCCGCGATTGATTTCATCGTCCAGGCTTGGTTCCCTTTGAAGAGTCTCGGCTTCGGTATCGCCGGGATGCCCGACGGCCCAGACCAGAGAGTGGAGGTAATCGTCTTCGTCATCACGTCTGATTTCTTGCTGCTCTTCTGGGCTGAGCTTGCTCCAGCGCTTCTTCATGGCGTGCTTGCGCTGCCACAGAAAACTGGTTTCCACATCGGCAAGAACTTTCTCTTCGTCCGAGAAGTACATCTCGTCCTCTGTAGGGACGAGGTTCTCGCCCGTGTTCCAGTCCCAGTAGCCCCAGGTCAACATATGCATCAGGTGGTCGTCGAGCTCCAGGCCGCGAAGGACGGCTTCGTATGGGACCAGCTCGTCGGGACGCATTAGATGATCTGCTCCCTTACCCCAGGCCTCGAGGTGTCCTTTTCCGACAAGGTGAAGGGGCACGCCAAAGACTCTCGGGTTCCTCAAACCAGTCATCAGGATCTCGGGCGGAATCTCAAAGTCGTAGCGGACCTTGGCGTTCATCAACTCTTTCGAGGAGGTGAAATGTTTGCGCATAAGGACTTGCCACAAAGAGAAGAGGCTCCTCTGACCAAGGAAGATATTTGTCATGTCGTGCGTGAGTGTACCATAGATTGGGTCATTGAAGAACATGCCGAGCTTCATAAAGAAGAGTTGAGCGTTATACAAGTCAAGGTCGGTCCACATCACCTCGTTTCGCATGACAGCTGCCCGCTGGCGTGACGTGGAGATATCCATAATGAGCCATATGCGCAGCAGCGCCCTGTACGTGCCAGGCGGCGTTCGATGTCCGTGTCTAGCCATCATGGCCAGAATATCTCGGCAACAGCGGTCACGAACCAGAACGAGTTGTAGGTATTTGACTCCAGGAACCAGCCGAACCTGGCGTAGCTCGGCATCCTTGAACCGGCGATGCTGCGGACCAAACTGCTGCGCCCATGTCCGCTCGGCCGGGTCCGGCACGAGGTGTTTGCGATAGAGCCTAAAGTCGAAGATGCGGCCCGCTTCGGGGGCCTTGTAGGAGATGATTTGATGGACGGAGGAGAGCAGGTGGCCGTTGATGGTCTCGTAAAAGGTGCGGCTGACGCTGTAGAGGTTGAGGATATCCTTGGGACCGAGATGCTTTGCCAGCTCCACTGCAAGCTCAATCCGCTGGCAAAGCGCCGTGATGAGATCCACTCCGTCCTTCTTGAGACCAACATGGTACACGTTTCGTGGTTTCTCTTCGATCGTGTAGTGGGCGTCTTTGCCAAGGCACTCTTCGAGGCTTTTCTGGTCAAACCTGAACCGCAGACGATACCCGCCATCCGAAAACTCCGCGTCGATTCCGATACATGGGTCTCTGCGTGCGCCATCGGGGTGTTGGTCGAGGTCTTGGAGGTCTGCGTCCGGCATGTCTTCGTCCTTCATGTCGTCCGGGTTGATGCCCTGTTCGAGCGCCTGTCGCTGCCGTTCAGCCATCTTGATGCTCTCTTCGGCGGCGAGCTCCTTGATGGATTCGGCAATTTGCAGGAGTGTTATGGTCTCGCCATTTTGATGCCGCTCCACAGCTTCGCGTATCTTGATCTGCGCCAGCTCGGCAAATATTCGAGCCTCTTCGTCGGTGAATCCGTAGGCGAGTGCATTCTGCCGCAGGATCTCTGCACCGTCTGGAGGGTCCATCGGAAAGACGGGCGTATCGTCGTCCAGCTGCTGATATCGGTGCCAAAGGCGTTGCTTCGCTGACAAGGCCTGAGTTAATAATGGGCAACCAAAGGGTTGTTCTTGAGAAGACGACGGCGTCCGCCATGAAGTGGACTGAATTGAGAGGGTGACTGAAGGCGTTTTCTCAAGGCGGTGTGCCTTGAAACGATGTCCGGTGCCTATTGAACGCGACGACAATGGGTAAACAATAGAGAATAGACAACCACTTCTATGCAGCCAGTGGCGTTTCGTCGCTGGTTCTGATATTGGTTTCGGGTGCAACAGTGCAAGAGCTACAGAGGGGTTCAGTTCACAAGCACACGCACAGGTCCTAATAAAATAAGTAACAAGGGACGTAACAGGATGCCTGCTGTGTTCACGTCTACTGTTGAATACAAATACTGTGCATTCCGCCAGCATCGAAGCCCCTTGACCAGCCGGCTCACTTGGCTCAATCAAGAACCCACACCGCGCACCTGTTTTCCATATACGCAAATCAACGATGAATAAACGCGCTACACCTCCTCCGAGGCATCTGACCCATCTTCCGGTGGGGTGAGGTTTGCTAGATCATACCGTTGCCACAATCTCCAATTTGCAACCGTCTCATCATCCTATGAAAGCCACGGCGATTCCAAGAACTTCCACCTCACCTATCGGTCAAGCTCGTCGACAGGCATTTCGCCATCGTCTCTTCCGACGATGGACTCTGCCACCTTCCAGATTTGCAAGAGATTATCCTCCGCAGCACTGGCCACGAGCCACGGCTCATTGGGGTTCCAGCTGAAGTCGGCCAAGTGGTTCGTGTGCCCACCGTGCATGAAAAGCCTAGCAGATCTGTAGTCAGTATAATTCCCTTTCGATTGTTGGCAGGTCATCTGCACTCACAGCTCTGGGGGCCCGTCATCCTGGTCATCAGGCAGCTGTTCCTCGCCGACACGCGACAAGTCCCAGAAGATGATTCTTCGGTCGTAGCTCCCACTTCCGAGAATGCCTGCCTCTGTTGGATGCCATGACAGAGACGTCACCGCATCATTGTGACCCTCGAGCGTATGCACCTTCTCCTTGACATTTCGCAAATCCCATATCCCAATCGTCTTGTCCGCAGAGGCAGTAGCGACGATCACCTCTGATGTCGGGTTGAAAGCCAATGCATTGATTGCGTCGAGATGTCCACGCTTAGCAACGAGAGAGGCCTTGTTGGTCTCGCTTTGTCTGACGTCAATAATCTGGAGAGTCTGGTCGTCCGATACTGTCCCAATGAAGCTCTTGGCAATGGGATGGTGCTGGACGTCATTGACAATTTGCGTGTGATGCGTGTACTTTCGGGCGGGCCGCAAGGTTTTTGATTCGGCCTCGAGGGTTCTGAGATCCCTGTCGCTCCATGTCAGTTTCGGGATGCTTCCGAGCAATTGTTAGCTGGAGCTCAGTCACTACATACCACAGGCACATGGTCTTATCCTCACTACCAGACGCCAGGCAGCCTGCCTCATGAGGATTCCAACTGAGGCCGAATCCTTCCGACTTGTGTCCGATGAGCTCGATTTGTGGGGTGATCTTGCCCGGTGTGGCAGGTTGGAGGGGGTGCTTCGTGCGGTCGAAAATGAGAATCTTGCCATCGACGCAAAGAGTAGCGATGATGTCCGGATTTTGTGGCTGATATCGAGCCTTGTTGACCTCGCCCGGGTGCTCGATTTTCTGTACGATCTCGCATTTGATGGCAGCGATGTCGTTGGCGTTACCGTATCCGCCGATTTCTCCTCTCTCTTCGTCGTAGTTATCGGGATTGGGTGCGACAGCCTTTGGGATTTGGACATCGGCTATCTGGAGGTAGTTGGTGCTGTCGTCTGAGGTGTGCGTGCCGAGCAGAAGGCGGTGCATCCGATAATTCTTGCCCTCGGGCTCTTTGACGTCGGGGAACCATTGGACGGTCAGGGTCGGCCAGGTTAGGGCCGTACTGTTCAAGGTCAGTGTATCATCATGCATAGTGCAACGGCTTCACTTACCCTAGAATCATGTCATACAGAAAAGGGCTGTTTTTCTTCCAGGTTTTGTACTCTGGCGAAGGTCAGGCGATTGAAGAATGGTACCAGGGTGGGAAGAGATCCTTGCCTTCGTTGATGAGACGCTCGACTTGATCGTCTTCTTCGTCCTGCATCATGTCTAATGCAAGTCGCACTGTCAGTGCCGTTCTGATAGGGCTGCGCCAGCGGTATTGCAGATTGGCCGTCAGGCAAAGAGAGATGGAGCTTACCATCGACTTCATCGTGGTCGGGCGCTTGTGCGGGAGCCATGGTTGGCAACGTTGAACGTGACTGCAATTTGGACACAAATATTTACGAAGTATACTCAAAGGTTGACGGCTCTGGTGCGCGCAATACGTGGAGATGGAGATGTAAAGGGGTAATGCAAGCTCCCTGTTCCTGGCAATGAAGCTGGCGACGAGGCTGGAAAATATGAGCCGGCACGCGTCGCGCGTTAAGTGAAGTGGGAGTCAATCTCTGGGCGTCTCGCTATCACGTCACGACAAAGGCACCTTCCAATGGACGGGCCAGGGGTGGCTTTAGCGTGACAAGTATCTTATTGCCGTTCCACCGCCCAAACTGTACCTGCTGTTCTGCCAGTCAACCACCCTCCCCCGCTAAGGAGTCAAGAATCGCTAAATGCAGCACAGAGGCGGCTCTCTTTCGCCTCGCCCGTCGCAACTTTCCAACAGTCATCGAGTTACCGCCTCGCCGCTTGGAGACCGCCGTCTTCCCACACGTAGCTGCGCTTTCGTCAGCGCGGGTGTTTTTTGAGGACTCAGGGTTCTTTCCACCTCTCCTGCGCTCCTACGCCTCGCCTTCGCGACGTGGCAAATCGCCGTTTCTTCGTCTGGAGAGTATTCGATTGGAGTGCGCTTTGATTTCGCGCCGAAGCCGCTGTGCACGTATTCGGTTCAATTCGCCGTTGCATTTCCGCTAGACTTTTCCGAATCGAGTTTTGTTGTTTTGAGCAGACCGGTTTCTGCTGCTTATCGCCATGGGGTTCGTCGCCTGCGTCGTCTTTGTGCTCTCCGTACGATTTCATGGCTGACCGCGGCCATAGTGTCCCCAAATTCTTCAGGTGGCTCTCAGAGCGCTATCCTGCGATTTCTCAAGTCATCGCAGAGAACCGGATACCCGAGTTTGACTGCCTCTACGTTCGTCGCCCTCTTCCCAACGTTGCACCTTGGCAATCCGCTAACCAAGTTTTGCAGCTCGACATGAATGGCATTATCCATAACTGCACCCATAAGGACGCTGGCGAAGACGCGACGTTCCGCTTGAGCGAAGAGGAGATGTTTATCCGAATCTTTAACTACATTGAACATTTGTTTGGCAAGATCAAACCAAAACAACTCTTTTTCATGGCTATAGACGGTGTGGCACCGAGGGCCAAGATGAACCAACAGAGAGCTCGCAGATTTAGAACGGCATTAGATGTCGAAAAGGCTCGTGAAAAGGCGATCAAAGAAGGCGTCGAGATGCCCAAAGAAGAGCCTTTTGACAGTAACTGCATTACGCCAGGTTCATTCCCTCTCCCTGGTTTCGCCCTTCCACTTGACGCTAACCAAGCTTGCAGGAACTGAATTCATGGCGAAACTGTCGCGGCAATTGCGGTACTTCGTCAACAAGAAGATCTCCGAGGATACGGAGTGGCAGGGCTGCGAGGTTGTCCTCTCCGGTCATGACGTTCCTGGCGAGGGAGAGCACAAAATCATGGAGTACATCCGCAACGCGAAAGCGCAGCCAAACTACAACGCCAATGTCCGGCATTGTCTCTACGGTCTGGATGCCGACTTGATCATGTTGGGTCTTCTCAGCCACGACCCGCATTTCTGTCTCCTTCGAGAGGAGGTGACATTCGGACGGGCTTCCAAGACCAAGTCCAAGGAGCTCGAGCATCAAAACTTCTATCTTCTCCACCTCTGCATTGTCAGAGAGTACTTGGAACTCGAATTCCAAGACATGCGGGAAGACGGCGCGCTCAAGTTTCCATACGACCTCGAACGCATCATCGATGATTTCATTCTCATGGCGTTTTTCGTCGGAAATGATTTCTTACCCAATCTCCCCGATCTTCACATCAACGAAGGAGCCTTGGCCAACATGTTTGGGATCTATAAGAGAGTTCTCCCTCAGTGTGATGGTTATATCAACGAGAATGGTGTCATCAACATGACGCGCTTGCAGAAGCTTTTGGGTGAGCTTAGCAAGCTTGAGCTTGTGTCGTTTGAGAATGATGTATCCGATGAAAAGTGGTTCGCCTCGAAGCAAATGGAGAAGCAACAGAATGAAAGAAATGGGCAGCGCCAGAAAAAGCCCAGTGGCAAGCAGCTTGTCATCACCTCGGCTCAGCGGGACTTGTGGAAGCAGACGATACGCCCCTATGTCTCGAATCGATCTTATGCACCCTTAAATCTCGGCGCGAAACTGAAGGCGGCAGACCGCAAGTTCGTACAGGACCTCGCCGATTCCATGCACTTGGACTGGTCTACCCAGGAGGATGACAACGGCGATCGGCATCTGATCGTTCGGTTCCCGCCACGCGCTGTTGGGGAAGACGATGATGAGGACGAAGACGAAGAAGGAAATCTAGCCGCGTGGCGTGTCATGAAACAATATGACAACGCACGGGTCGTAGATGTAACACCGGAGGATGCTCAAGATCTGTACAACAAGCTATACCAGGACAAGTACCAAGGCTGGAAAACCAAGTACTACCTGCAGAAATTCCCCGAGTGGCCTGCCGACAAGTATGCGCAAGAGCAGACGGCGCTTTGCGAAAACTATGTCCAGGGCCTCCAGTGGGTCCTTTACTACTACTACAAAGGCATTGCTTCCTGGCCTTGGTTTTATGGTTATCACTACGCACCCCTCATCTCCGGTAAGCCAAATTCTGTCCTGTGACAGTTCTCCGCTAACTGTAACCACTAGATGTCATCAAAGGTCTTGGTGCCGATCTGAACTTCAAAAAGGGACAGCCTTTCAAGCCTTACGAGCAGCTCATGGGCGTCTTGCCAGATCGTAGCAAGAAGATTGTGCCTCAGATATATCATGATCTGATGACGAATCCAAGCTCTCCAATCATCGACTTTTACCCCAGAGACTTTGAGTTGGACATGAATGGCAAGAAGATGGAGTGGGAGGCCGTCGTCAAGATTCCCTTCATCGATGAGAAAAGACTCCTTGACGCCATGGGCCCATATAACGAACAGCTGAGCGACGACGAGAAGAGTCGGAACGGGTTTGGAGTTCCTCTCAAGTTCACCTTCTCTTCAGACTTGAACTTTACCTACCCTTCCTCCCTACCAGGCATCTTCCCGGATATCCAATCCTGCCGCTGCATTGAAAACATTTTCGACTTGCCCGATGTCGAAGGTCTCGAGTACCTCTCTGGTCTTACCACTGGCGCTTTATTGAATATTGAGGCTCTGGCTGGTTTCCCCACGCTCCATAACCTGCCATACACGGCGCAGCTCATCGAGGGATACGGCGTCAACGTCTTCCAAGCCGATAGCAGAAACCCCAGCGTCGTGGTGACTTTGACGGACACACGCATACGCACGAGCGTCGAGACTTGGAAAGCGAAGTTGGGCCAGCGTTGCTACGTCGGTTATCCCTTTCTTCAAGAAGCCAAGGTGATGAAAGTGCAAGATGAGCTATTCAGCTATGAATTGGCTGAGAACGGGAAGGACATCATCACGCGAGATCACGCAAACAGGGAGGCTACTGAGTTCTCCAGAGAAGCCGAATACCTTGAGAACTGGTATGCGAAGCGTTTGGCTGTAACCATCGGCCAAGTCGAATGTCTTGTCTATGTCCACATGCTTAGGGGATTGATCAAGACGGAAGAAGGAGCGCTGATCAAGGAGTACGCTGAAAACCCAAGCTTGCGGAGCACGTACGCATCCCAGACAATTGTGGATGAAGTCACAAACGAAGACGAGCGTTTTATTGAAAAGGCTGCTCTTCCAATTAAAGAGGAGTTTCCCGTCGGGACGCGAGCTTTCTTCCTTGGCGAGTACGCCTATGGGCGGCCTCTCGAGATTACGGGACACGTCGATAACAAGCTGGAGGTTGTTGTGTCGATGCCGAAAAACAAGGAGCCTTTATTCGCAAAGCAAGTCATTTACGATGCCGAACGGAGGAACCCATACACACCTTCTTTCGCAGTTGCGAAGCAGCTGGGTGTGCATCCTTTGGTTCTCAGCAAGATCACGTCATCGTATCAAGTGCTCAACGCTGCTGGTCTGAAGCTCAACCTTGGTTTAAACCTCAAGTTCGAGGCGCGAAAGCTCAAGGTCTTGGGGTATTCTCGCAAATCTAATTCTGGCTGGGAGTTTAGCAATCTCGCCATCAAACTCATCGCGGACTTCATGATGGCGTTTCCTGACTTCTTTGCTGCGATTCAGAAGGAGCCTCAGCGCAGCGAGACTCGTGAAACAGACTTATGGTCAGACCCGAGCGTGGCATCTCAACGCATCAAGGATATTGTGGCATGGCTGAAGAAGCAGGAGACGGGCAAGTTTGAGCGGGTTCCTTTGGAGGCCGAGCAGCTCGATTCTGACGTGGTCATGGAGCTGGCTCAAGCCGGGGAAAGGATTTCTCAGGCCACGCAGGATATCGACATCCGCAAGTTACGCGGTGTGCCTCGTGCGGCTATCCTGAAGCCCGTCGACGCTGAGCTTATCCTTGGCAATCAGACATTCAGCCTCGGAGATCGTGTGACGTTTGCGGCTGCAGCCGGCAAGGTCCCGATTGCTACGCGAGGAACCGTTGCTGGCGTCAGCCGAACTGCGACAGCATTGCTGCTCGATGTCGTGTGGGATACGTCTTTTATGAGCGGAACCACACTAGGCGAACGAGCGCCCATGTTTCGAGGCCAGACAGTGGCATCGTCCTCGGTACTCAACACCACGGACAGGCAGGTTATATCCGCATCGTCCAAGTCTCAGCAAAAGCGGGCCAACTCCCTGTTCACATCCAAGCCCATGGGCTCGATTGGAGTGCCGCAGTACAAGGACGCTGCGGCACCGCCTCCCCTACGAGGCGGATGGCGTGGTGCTGTGAATGGAGGCGGCAATCCTCAAGCTCGTCGTGGCAGCCCCAACCAGCGCGGCGCAGGTCCCAACCTCATGCACAGCACGCTTGTGTATCGAAACGGTCCTAACGGATCTCCGTCTCCGGCGCATGGGTCAAACGGAAGCCCCCGACGGGGATCCAACAATACTCGAGGCGGCGGCAGTGGTCGCGGGCGCGGACGCGGAGGCGCAGACGGCTTTCAGACCCCGCCCTCTCGAGAGCACACACCAATTTACGGCAATGTCCCTCCCCCGGCGAGCCTTGATAGTCCACGAGGAGGACGGGGCGGCCGAGCTCGTGGCAGCAGAGGTCGTGGGTCCTCAAGCAGGGGACGCGGCGGGAATGGCGATGGCATTGGCGCAAACGCTAGGCCAACCTCTTAATGCATGAGTCGATGTATTGTATCAAACGGGGCCTGGGATAATGTGTAGAAAGAGATTTGGCGAGAGGGGCATGACCAGATACCCTAAGCTTTGGGTGCATGGATATGGCGAGAGGCGTTGATTCATCTAGATGGGGTGGGCTTGACTATCCACGTTGCATGGCACGTTTCTGGATGTAGACATTAGCTACTTGGCAGCTCAGGCGCCGCTGGAGCCGGTCTCAATTCATGGACAGTACTCAGGAGCAAAAAAACATTTGTTGCTGCTACATTGAGCCCAGCTGTGTATTTGAAACTCCATGTTTGACTACATTACTCAGGTGCTCTTGCCCTTGGACTTGTTTTCTGATGTTTTGAGTGCGGGAAAGTTGAATCTCTTGCTCATGCCGCCGCTCATGGCCTTCCAAAGTCCGAGGTCCATGTCCATGTCCCATGTGAGTAGGCCAACCCAAGGTTGGACATTGTAATGCAGTTTGAGAGTGACATCCTGGCTCTTGGCGATCTTGCCACGGGGGTGGGTAATTTGGTATTTCGGCCTCTGGTTTTTGATTTTGAGGAGGCCCCTGGATCACGATTAGCGTCAAGGCGCATAAAAGTGGCGAGTGCGAGGAGGAAGACAGTACCTGCTAGGGTCGATAGATTTGCCCTCGGCACTCCGCTTGAGCTTCTTCATTGCTATGGGACCAATGTTCTTCAGGTGATCGGCACTCGGGTTCGTAATGATGCTATCCCAGATGACGGCCGAGTTGGTCGCATTCTGTCCCGCGGTGCCTGGCCATTCGGCAGTGACGTAGACAAAGACTTGCTTGGTGTTCCATGTGAAGAGGGAAGATAGGTCTGCATCGAGGGAGAACTTGATGACGGCGTATTCCTCCTTCTTGGAGCTGTAATAATGCGGGCGGCCCTTGACCCTGGATTCCGAACAAAGTCAGCATTTCCTCGCAAGATCGGGTAGTCTCCCCAGCAGTCTGCTCGACCAAAGCCGGAGGAACAAGAGGCGAGACGTCTCCTACACTTGAATATTCTGCGGTGTAATTGTTCCCGAGGGCGTTCGAGCTGCGAAGAGGTCGGTGGCAGCAATAAAGGCAGCAAAGACGCAGGCAACGGTTGTGAAGAAGCCAAAGACGTTTTGGATGCGGGTGAAGGAGGAGTGCATGGTGGGCAGAGGTGGACCTGATGCGCGGGTGTCGAGGAGACACGCACACGCTTGATGGGTGAGCGATGGGTTGTAGGCAACGAGAGTGGCTATCGCAGCATTGGACTTGGCGACTCGGTTGTTCAGATGGCCGGTGAGTTGGAGCTTCTGGAGCTGCGCCTATTCAGGACACGTTTGAGTGGCTCGGTGCCCTGCCTGCATGTAGCGTTGTAGCATTGGTAGCGGCCTTCAGCCTTGCGTGGGGGTGGGTCGCGCTCCTGCGTGGCTAGCGAATCACGAGCAGCCTGCCAGCAGCCATCTCGCAGACTTCCAGGTTCGGTAAGGTACCTTAGGTACCTTTGTACCTGATGGTGGTGGCCGACGCCGCTTCTGCGACCAGGGCCCCTCGCCAAAAAGCGCCCCCATAGGCCTAACTCGCAGTAAGTTACGGTAAAGATTTGATTGCGAGACCTCCGAGCCCTGAAAGCTCTAGCCTTCTAGCCACAGGGCCTTGAATGCCCCGCCGCCGCCGCCTGAGATTGGACTGCACGGGCCAGACTCAAAGGCCCCCATACCCTCTAAAATATCGACGACTGAATCCGCCTGGGCGACTTCTGCACGAATGGGCGCCGCCTTTCAGGTTCTTCGCCTTGTCAAAACCGAGCTGAACTGGATTCTCTTCGAGCCGGGTTTTAGCAAAACACCAACGTCGCCGATCCGATACCAAACGTGCGTCCTCGCGAACATACAAGAAGCCATCTCTGCCCTCTTCGCAGCGCCAAAGCAAAGGTGCTGCAGCCGACACGAGCCCTGAACGAAGCCGACGGCACGGCGACGTGAAGCTGGATCGCCACACGGGTGACTCGAACATCGCAGGGTCGTCGCCGACGCAAGGCAGAGAGGCAAAGAGACCTCGATGGGAGTATGGCCGACTCTCTCGCTTCCGTGGCCACCCCGTCAGAACAAACCCTGACGTCAAGCCAACAGTCCGTGGGAACGATACCTCTCGGCCAAATACCACTCGCTCCCAGATTATGGGTAGGCAACATCAGACTCTGAAAAGCAAATCGCCAGACTCATGCGTGGCTACGGCAGGAATTCCCCATCCAGAATGGGCTCCGGCGCCGCACGTGTGGTAATGCGGCCATCCTCCATCTACCCGCTACGCCTCGTTACTGATGCCTTGCCTAGAGAGAAATCAACAGCCTGAACGGGCCGAGAAACACTCTGCACTGTCAAAATGAGACGTCGACGTCTCTTCACGATATCCGTCCTCAGAAGCGTCAGAAGCCGGACGGGCCAGCAATGATGGGCAAGAGTCGCTATTTTCCGTCGCCGGAGCAGTCCACTTCCAAGACTACCTTCGATCTCACCAACCCCGAAGCAATGGGTGCGCCAATTGCCGAAAACACAAGCAAGGCCACAGTTCCGGAATTCCGGACTTCATCAAGCTTCACGAAGTACCATAAGCCTCGCAAGAGGAAAAAGCGCGCACAGTCCGGCTCTCAACATGGCCCACAATCCTGTGATCGTGGAAGCTCAATTTCCGACATAGTCTCTCTATGCGGTGCCGATCAGAGCCCTGACATTCTTTCGAGCGATGATCATCCCCCAAGAGCAGACGTCGTCTCTGACGTGCATTCTCAACCTGTCGTCAAATCCGTCACAGACATGACAGGGCCCCCTTTTAGGAACAGGCATTCTCAAAAGACGCCAGAAAACATCTCCGATGATGAGCTCCTTCACGACCCGGCTCGACGCGAGAAAAGACCGCATAACTTTTCCACCCTCCGCCAGCCACGATCTGGTGAGCAGGCCAAGGGAGACATTCAGCAAACTGTATTCAAGAATGACAAGCAGCTTTCGTCGGAAACAGTTCAGGATCCGGCACCCATGGCGCTCAAGAGGGCAGTCTGCGGTAGTCAAATCTACGAAAGTATTGAAGGTGAAAACAATCAGATAGTCCTACAACCGAGCGCCTCTTTCGAGGTTGTCGTTCCTGTCATGGCAGACGGTGGCGAGGCATCACAACAATGGCTGCGCATCGACACCAAGAAGATCCTCAAATACCATGGTACCTCCGGCGGAGGTCCGTATGTCATGATCAGGCGATCCATGACTCACGGTACCGGCAATGATGGGACATTATGGCTTGAATTTACTTCGCCGCATGGTGCCTCAACCCTCGCATCTATGATGTCTAACAAAGAGGCCGAGATAGAAGACAGGTAAGTGGGCGTCCAATGCGCAGGATTTACCTGATGAATAACTGACAATCATCCAGGCCTAGTATGGGAAAGAAAATCGGCGTGGCTCTGCAAAGAGCGAGAGAGCGGCATGAGAGTGGCAGAGCCATAGAGAAGTCCAAAGAGATCAAGCGTGCTGAGGTGCCCTGGAGAACTGCTTCTGGTGCTCAAGCAGAAGTGGAAGGCCCTGCCTTACCACGACCAAAGCTCAAGGACAAACTTCTCGCCTCGGTCACTCCCTCTGAGAGCCAGCCCATACCACTCAGCGATGAACCGGGAGTCTCTGGGCGCAGCCTTCGAAGTCGACGGGAGGACAATCCGGGATCGACACCAACAGCTCGTGAGCCCAGCCCAATTCGCTGGACGGGCCAGAATCCAAATTGGCGACATGGCTGGCAGAGATCTCTCGTCTTTCCGGCCACCGGCAAAAACAGAGCAACGGTGGACGACGACGATATTGTGAGACTCGATGAGGGGGAATTCCTCAACGACAACCTCATCAGCTTCTACCTGCGATATCTTCAGGTGAAGCTTGAGAATGAGCGGCCAGAGGTGCTCAAGAAAGTCTACATCTTCAGCACATTCTTCTTCGAAAAATTGAGATCCACAAAAGGCAAAATCAACTACGAAGGAGTCAAGTCGTGGACATCCAAATTTGACCTGTTCTCTTACGACTACATCCTCGTACCCGTCAATGAGCGCGCACATTGGTACTTGACCATCATTTGCAACGTACCCAATGCTCTCAAAGGCATACCGACCTTGGCAGAAGACGAGGTGCTGGACGTCACTCAAGACATTAAGATGCTCGACGCCTCTCCTCAAGGCCTGCCAGCCACCACGATAGAGCCCAATCTTTCCAACGTCCGCTCCAGAACGCCGAGTGGTGCTAGCCCGCAGAAGATCGACCCAAGACAGCCTAGAATCATTACGCTAGACTCCCTCGGTAGCTCACACCCTGCGACATGTAGAGCATTGAAAGACTATCTAGCTGAGGAAGCTCGGGATAAAAAGGGGGCTGATTTGACATTGATTCCTAATGGGATGAAGGCCAAGGAAGTACCTGAGCAAAACAATTTCTGCGATTGCGGAGTCTTCGTACTGAGTTACGTAGAGGAGTTTCTCAAGGATCCCGACACTGTCGCCCGAAAACTACTCTTGAAAGAGGACTTAGGCTGGAGCATACAGCCCTCGACCTTGCGGAACGATATTCGCGGCCTGCTTTTTCATCTACAAGAAGAGCAGCATCTTCGACTCGAGAAAGAAAAGGACGAGAAGCGCAATAAGAAGAAGGACAAAGCGGACGAGATTCGGATTCGCCCATCCACTGAGGTGCGGCCTCCTTCTCCGGATACCCTTCCGCCCAAGCTAGGCCATTCGAACGATGCACGAAATCCACCCGCTGAAAGAAACGTAACACCAGTGGACCTCGAGAAGTCAAATGGCAATGAGGTGACAATAGCCGAGAGACATTCTCCCTTGCCTCCACCTGACGATGACGAAGTCGTGCTCATGGACAATCCGCGGATGAATCCCAACCAGAGTGTCAGTCCCCCCAACGAGGCTTTCTTCTCCGCCCAATCCTCTCCGAAAGGACTTCCACCAAGAAAGCAAGTGCCGACGCCTGCACCAGTTGAATCTGCTCCCTTCATGCATCGGGCTCTCAAACCGGGGTCCGATATGGATCCAATTCCCATCATCGATGATAACCCTAAACTTATGTCAATTCTCAGCAGTTCTCCTCCAACCCCAGTCCCTGATAATACTAGGAAGAGTCGCAGGCAGCGAGAGCCTTCACTTGAGTTAATTCAGCAAACATCGCACATCACGAGTGCGCCGCTTCGACGTCCAGGATCAGGCGTGGATACGCCAATGCGCGCGTTGCGACCCACTTCAAGGCCTCTTATTTCTATAGAGGATTCCCCGAAAGGGTCCAAAGCAGGATATGGAGGCATTGACCGGTCCTGAACTTGGGTTGAGTCGAACAGAACGTCCTTGTCTAGGCACTGATGCGGACTGGATTGCCTGCCAGGACAGTTTACGCTCACGAGGCGTGGATTCGGACTACATGATGTGCATGCGGCCTACGGATTCCGCTCACATCAATCAGGGGCGTTCTTGCCCATTTTCTTCTTCTGTTCTTTCGCGTCTTTTCACATACATCGTCTTCTTTTGGCATTTTTGACTTGCCAAAGTTGCACAGCAAAATCAGGTCATGCATAGCGCATTACAGCGGCGTTGTCATTTGCCATTTTGTCACGTTTGTCGGCGCAATGGGCACGGACTACCAAGAGATACAAGGGGGGTTTCAGAGCACGTTGCCGTGCCTGTGATAGAGGGCGAGTTTCGGGGAGAGTCAATCGAGTAGCAATACAATGAAAGGCACGCCCAAGAGATTTTGAGGGCTTCCGTGCGGTGTACTCAGTCAGGAGTAGAAATGTAACAGTCGCTCGCGCGAGAAAAGCTACGCCTTGATCTATCACGGAGACGTTGAGGCGAGTTTCCCCAGGTTCAACAAAGCTCATGGGATTGAATCATTTGCCCGAATCATTTGCATTGCGCCGCGCTATGAATCCTCATCGTCCTCCTCATCCGCGCTCCCCTGCGTCCCATTTGACAGGACCGTTCTGGGAACCTCAAACACGACGCCGCCGTTGCGCACGCCCTTGCACACCCTCCAGCGACCCAGGCGATGTTCCTGGGCCACGGCGGCCACGACGCAGAGGCCGTCTTTGCCGCGCTCGCCGCGCTCAAAGACGGCAATGTCGTTGATGATGCCCGGGATGGCCCGCCGGGACGCCTCGGCGTGGGCGGGCTGCGCCTCGTCGCCGACGTCGTCCTGCTGGTGGTCGCCCAGGACGCCGACCGGCTCAATCTTCTTCTTGTCCTCGGAAAGCCGCCACACGCGGACGTGGCCGTCCCAGCTGCCGCTGAGGATGACGTCCGAGTAGGGGATCGTCTTGAGCGCCGTGATCCAGCGCGGCGTCGGCGCCGGCACGACGTCGGCGCCGGGCTGTGCCTCGGCAGACGCCTGTAGAGGGTCAAGCGGCGGGTCCAGGCCGTGGGCCAGCGGCTCAATGTAGACGGGCTTCTTCTTCTGGACGCTCCAGAGGGAGATGGCGCCATTGTCGCTGCCTGTGACGAAGAGCTCGTCGTCAATCATGGCTATCCGGTCCATGCTGCCCTCGTGTAGCAAGGAGCGAGGGTCGACGCCGGGCCGGGGCTTCTTGTCGACCGCGCCGCCCCGAAATACAAGTTGCGTCTCCTCCATGACCTTCCAGAGTCGGGCTGTGCGGTCTCGAGCGCCAACACTGACGCACCTCTCCTGTGCGAGCGCGTCCACGTCGACGACATCGTCTTGGTGGCCAAAGAGCGTTTCGATATAGGCCAGCTCATCCAGACTCCATACCTTGACTGTGCGATCTTTCGAGGAAGAGTAGAGTTGGTTCGTTCCTCTGCGAAAAACTAGTCCAGTAATGGCGGCTCGGTGGTGCGTCAACACCTTGATTGGCTTCAACGTCGCGGCTTCGTAGATGATGAGTTTGCGGTCCTCGCCTCCCGTGACAACGTACTTTCCGTCAGGAGACGCCGCCACTGCCAGAATTTGTCCCGTATGCCTCTGATATGTCTTGTCGTTCTTGTCCTTGCCTGAGCTCCCCCTTACCCAAGTCACGAGCTCGGGCTTCCTCCTGGGCGGTGCTGGCGGCTTCTTGGGTTTCCTCTTTGTAGTCTGGGGGAACTGATCTTGCGGGAGATCTTGCGTCCTCCACTTGTGCAGGAATAGGTCTTTGGTGACTGTGTAAAAGTACGGCGCGCAGGCGGCGATTGACGTGACGGCGTTTGTGTTGGTTCTGTAGAATGTCTGGGAGGCTTTGTTGAAAGCCAGCTCCGAGGCCAATTGTCGGTAGACTCGCCCCTTGGTCTCAGCCACGTCCTCTTGCAGACGCTCTGCTATCAGGTCTCGATCAATGTCCGCTGCGTCGAAGCCGGCCTCGTCGACGTGCTCTTTGACATTCTCTAGGTAGCGCTCGGCCAATCGTAGCCGCTTCTCGGCAGCGGTTTCGGCCTCGTCGTCGGAGTCATTTTCGCTTGCCGCATCGCTCACTTGAGAGCGGCTCTCCATGCTCTCGTCGTCGTCATCGTCGTCATCATCGTCCGATTCCGAGGGAGACGATCTTCGTTCGACTTTCTTCTTTGTCGCAGAGGAAGCCTTGGCCGTCGCTTTGCCCGTCAATCGGGGGGCGGCAGCCTTCTTCTTGGGTGCTTCTGGCGCGGACGGTCGCTTGCGCTTTTTCTGCGAGCCCGGAATGGTGAAGAAAGACGACATGATCGCTTACAAAATTCCAGCCGAATTGCTGGCGTTCTGTCGCTGCCGCACTTATTGGAATCAATCGCCGTTATCACTGACGAAAAAAAAAAGTTGGCGGCGGATATGATGCCCCGCCGTCGCGGATCGCCCAGCGAATCAGCGGATGCTCTCGGGGAATAGTGCACCCGGGACAGGGAGGTCACTGCAAGCACCACAGCGGTACGTACCTCACAGCTCGCGGACGCGCAGCGACCTACAGCCTAGCGACAGCCAAGAGCAGGACCGCTGTCGTAGCTCTGCTGCAACTTGGAGGCAAGCTCTCCTCCGACCAAGGCTACCGCTCGACTTTCTCGATCCTTTCATCCACCACAATTCATCGCGTGGCAGATCCACGCACTATTCACAATGTATGACTCGATTCACCTCTCGCGAGAAGCGCAAAACTAATGGTGGTATCAGGGAGGTTCTGCTAGGCATCACGGGCAAGGACTTTACCATCATCGCGGCCTCCAAGGCGGCGATGCGAGGCGCCACCATCCTCAAGGCCTCTGACGATAAGACGAGGGCGCTCAACAAGCACACGCTTCTGGCTTTCTCTGGTGAAGCTGGTGATACAGGTTCGCCTATTCCTACGCGGCTTCATTCGCGGATTTGCATCTGATGAAGCTGCAGTCCAGTTCGCCGAGTACATTCAAAGGAACGCCCAGCTCTATTCGATGCGCAATGAAGCCGAGCTGTCGCCATCCGGTCTAGCACACTTTGTCAGAGGGGAGCTCGCGTCAAGCTTGCGGTCACGGCATCCATACAACGTGAATCTGCTGATGGGAGGAGTCGATCCGATCACTGGCAAGCCATCGCTGTACTGGCTCGACTACCTTGCATCATTGGCAGAGGTTCCCTACGCTGCTCATGGCTACGCACAGTAAGTTCCAATACCGGACTTGTTGCTGGCTTGCCGAAGCACTTGTATTCGCGAGCCACTGCTCCTGGGACCTCGGCGGTTGACTCCTTGTGACAGATACTACTGCCTTTCGATCCTCGACAAGCATCACCATCCTGATATCACACTCGGACAGGGCATCAAGATCCTGACCATGTGCGTTGACGAGCTGAAGCGACGGTTACCCATCGATTTCAAAGGCATGGTGGTAAAGGCGATCAAGGCGGACGGCATTGTGGACATAGAGTTTGACGACGATCGCGTAGTAAAGTGCGCATAAGTCAACGACGGCGAGCGAGGTAGACGCCATGGAATTATACGAATGATTCAAAGGTGTGACGGCAGGAGACATGACACAAGCCTGGTTCTTTGATGCCAAGGGTAGGCCTGCTTCGATGGTCATGGAGAATTGATGACCGTTCGGATGCCTGTTATGCCATAGACGCTGAGCCAGATGGCTCCATTCTCGGTTCGGTCTCGCTCACAGTCGGGTCGCAATTAAGTACAATTCCGTCTTCTCGCCCTGGTTTATTTCTATCGACCCGTCTGTTTTCCAACTGAATTATCTGGATTTGGTAAATCTCAAATGTCATCCGCGTGACCCGACATTGACTCGCGACGCTCAGAGTCCGACTGCCTGCCCGCCTTGTCGCGGCCACCACGAGCAGTCAACCAGAGGCCTTATTCCGCCAACCTTCCGCCGCCAGGTATATAATTGGGCAGTTATGGGGGTTACGGGCATTCAGCCGCTCTCCAACGAAGCAGCAGGGCAGTCCTGGCCTGGCCTGGCGGTTGCGCCATGGATGTGAGAAGTCAGGTACGTACAGTAATCCAAGGTGGCAAGGCACTGCTCGAACAGGTGGCTTGTGAGCTGTGCCTTCCAAATGCTAAGCCCCATACTCGATTTGTCAGTCGGCCGCTACCGGAGTTGCCTGCCCGCCAACGGCAATGTACAGTGTCAGTATCGCAGACCAGCAAGCTTGGACAAAAGTGAATGTGAACAACTTAAGGGCACAGATAATGCCGCCGTTGCATGCCACTGTGCCAGGCCTTGGGACTGAGGTCAAGGCGCAAGAAAAAGCACTTCCGTTCCAAGTCGCATGCCCTCCAGTGCACCATACACCTATGGATGCTAATAGGTACATGAAGGGACCAGACTGGTCTCCCGCAGAAAAGAGTCCAGGTCAAACCATGTAGTACCTAGGTACCTAGGTATCTACGAGTTCTTCGTACCTGGTTCGTGGATTCTTAACGGAGGCCGAAACACGCGTTTGGAGAGATGCTGCAACACTTGTGAGGGTTGGCAGAAAGAAAGTTCCTACGGGCTAAATGTACGTCCACGTATAGGTACAGTACTGCCTGCTAGAGGTACCTGGGTAAGTACCTTAGGTTTTTGATGCTTGGTACCTATCGTCTAGGGAGATGCCCATGCAAACACTGTGCCGTCAATACTTTTGCGTGTGGAATAGCGGGCGGCACGGGGCCTCATCCTGAAAACAGCTTTCGGCAACCAGATGTGCAGCGTTTCGTTTGACCATGGGAAAAGGCGGTGTGTTGTGTGGCCTGCCACAGCGCACGGCATGCGAGTGGAGTTTCATGAAGTTGTTTTCGAGATGGAATAAAAGTTACGGCTTGCTTTGCGGCGCGAAACGAGTTGGCGTTGTCTCTGGCGCCCGGGTTTCCTCTTGGAGAAGCATCAGGAACTCGTGCGTCAGGAAGAAACACTAGAGGGGGGCGATCATGTATGGAGTACATGCAGTCTCAAATAAGTTACATGCTCTCCTGGCGAGTACAAGAAGAGGGCTCACTGGCTCTCGCAACTTTTCCTCCATGTCATCCAGGGCCGTGGCACACCCGCAAGATCCGTGCATCTGCGCGCCTGACGCTTGACGGGCGGCGATGACTCCCTGATGCATTGCCACGACAGGACGTCTTCTAGTGGCTTACGCGTCTTGTCTGATTACCAGTCAACGTATCGACCCGTCCGCGCAGTCAGGCAAACGGATACGATGGCTGGAAACGGGTGTGGGAAAGTACGGGTTGGCCTCGACTCTCTCTTTTCAAGGAGGGGGCGCCAGCCGGGAGGAACTCAAATACTGCGCCTACAACATAGGTACTGTAGGTAGGTAGGTAGCTTGCAAGTACTGGCAAACGGCGAGGGCTGCTGCCAAAGAGTCGTCGAGGCTTGGTAGAAAGACTTGTGCTGGGCCGTGGACCCACTGCGGCAGCGGCGTCGCCGTGCCCAGGGCCTCTTGTTCCCCCCTTCTTTGCTCTTTGCACCCTCCACGTTTCTTCTCCCTTGAGCTCCGTAGAAAAGGTACCTGCTTATCTCTGTACCTGCGCAAAGTGCACGCAATTGTGTCCTAGCAGGCAGGTTGAGGTGACAGTGGGGGGGGAGATACCGCCCCGGTCCCGCAGAATTAGCCCTGTCGTCTGCGTACCGGGAGCCCTGGTGGGTGGCGCCTTTGATTGGGGAACGAAAAAACCCAGACCCTTCCTTGGGTCTAGCCTCTCTCTAGCCACTCACAGCGGCCCTCGCAACTTTTTTTTTCCCTCTCCTCGCCTCCAGCTGCATCCGTCCCTTCTTTTTTCCTTTTTCTTCTTCTTCTTCTCTCTCTCCTTTCGCCACAACTTTCTCTCCAACCCCCATCCGAAAATCTCTCCACCCTTCATCCTCCCCTCCTCTCCCCCCCCCGATCCTCAACATTCTACAAGACGCTCTCGTCTTTCCTTGGTCTTTCCTTTGAAGATTCTGCGCGGTTCTTCGAGGGAGTTGTCCAAGCACACCGTGTGTGTTTCTTGCCGTAATTTTCAGCATCACAACAAGCCAGAAAACCGGGAGCTGTTGCTTTCTGTTTTCTCTTCGGTTTTTCCTGTCTCTATCGTGTCGACAGGACCCGCATCGCACTCGTTTCGTCTGAAAAGAGTCATCTCTCAGCAATCAACCTGGACATCATCGACACTGTCGTCTAGCGTTCGACCATCCAAGACTACACAGCAGTCATCGATACTCCATCCTTCATCATGGCGGATCAACTCAACATGAACGGCCTCAACCTGGGCCCCGAAGGCGGCCAGCAGCCGCGACGATCGTACATCCCCCCTCATCTTCGAAACCGTCCTGGTCCCCCTCCCATGAACGGCGGCCCTCCCCCCAACGGTGCTCCCGCTCCTGGACCCGCTCCTGGACCCGTTCCCAATGGCGCGGCTGGTCCGAATGGACTTGGCAACAGTGCTTGGGCTAGGTTAGTCTCTCTTCCGCCTTCATTCATTGCAACGAATACTAACAAGCTCGCAGCCAAGGCTATGCTGGTCCTCCTCCGGGTAACTGGCCCAACGGCACCGACGCTCCTCCTATGCACCAGAATAACCGTCGCGGTGGCTGGAGCGGCGGCCGAGGCGGCGGCTACTCGGGCGGCGGTCACGAAGGCCATTCTGGAGGTGGTGGCGGCAACTATACTGCTCGCGGCTCTGGCGACGGACAATGGAGAGATGGCAAACACATCCCTGGTCCGGCCAACCCCCGAGTCGAACGTGAGCTTTTTGGCACTGCCGACGACCCTTCGAAGCAGCACACCGGCATCAACTTCGAAAAGTATGACGATATTCCGGTCGAGGCTTCCGGTACGGACGTCCCCGAACCTGTCCATCAGTTCACCTCTCCCCCTCTGGACGAGCACTTGTGCCGCAACATCGAACTGGCCCATTACAAGGTTCCCACCCCGGTCCAGAAGTACTCGATCCCCATCGTCTCCAACGGCCGCGACCTGATGGCTTGTGCCCAGACCGGTTCTGGCAAGACTGGTGGTTTCCTCTTCCCCATTCTGTCCCAGGCCTTCCTCAACGGTCCTTCGCCTATGCCAGCCAACGCTGCTGGTCAATTTGGTCGTCAGCGAAAGGCATACCCGACCTCGCTGATTCTTGCTCCTACCCGAGAACTGGTTTCTCAGATCTACGACGAGTCCCGCAAGTTTGCCTATCGCTCTTGGGTCCGCCCTTGCGTTGTCTACGGTGGTGCCGACATTGGCTCCCAGCTTCGCCAAATTGAGCGAGGCTGCGACTTGCTTGTTGCCACTCCCGGACGACTGGTGGACCTCATAGAGCGAGGTCGCATCTCTCTGTGCAACATCAAGTATCTGGTTCTCGACGAGGCTGATCGTATGCTTGACATGGGTTTTGAACCTCAGATTCGCCGTATCGTCGAGGGCGAGGATATGCCTTCCGTCGCCAACCGCCAAACACTCATGTTTTCAGCCACTTTCCCTCGTGATATCCAGATGCTGGCTAGAGACTTCCTCAAGGAATACGTCTTCCTGTCTGTTGGACGAGTCGGCTCTACTTCTGAGAATATCACGCAAAAGGTCGAGTTCGTTGAGGACATTGACAAGCGCTCCGTACTTCTCGATATCCTCCACACTCACGCCGGAGGCCTGACGCTCATCTTCGTTGAGACAAAGCGCATGGCTGATTCTCTCTCCGACTTCCTCATCAACCAGAGCTTCCCTGCCACCTCCATCCACGGTGACCGAACTCAGCGTGAGCGTGAACGCGCTCTCGAGTTCTTCCGCAATGGCCGTTGCCCCATCATGGTTGCCACTGCTGTGGCTGCCCGAGGTCTCGATATTCCCAACGTCACACACGTCATCAACTATGACCTTCCAACCGACATTGATGACTACGTCCACCGAATCGGTCGTACCGGTCGTGCGGGTAACACTGGTATCGCCACTGCCTTCTTCAACCGTGGCAACCGCGGCGTGGTTCGTGAACTCATGGAACTGCTCAAGGAGGCCAACCAGGAAATCCCCCCCTTCCTCGAAGCTATCGCTCGCGAGTCGTCCTTCGGCGGCGGTAGTCGCGGCGGCCGATCTCGTGGTGGAGGCGCCCGCGGAGGTAGTGCAAATCGCGATTTCCGCAAGTTCGGCGGCGGCGGCTTCGGTGGCAGCGGGGGTGGCAGCTTCGGCGGTCCCCCTCAGAGCGCTGGATACGGCGGCGGCGGCGGTGGCTTTGGTGGTCCTCAAGGAGGCTCCGGCTACGGCGGCGGCGGTTATGGTGGCGGCGGCGGCGGCTACGGCGGCGGCTACGGCAACCCAGGCGGTCCAGGCGCCCAGTCGTGGTGGTAAACACCACTTCGTCCAGCAGCTTGCGCGTACCGATACTTCGGCACAACACCAAAGCAGTATCGGTAATATTCGGGCGTGTTTTCCACGCCTTGTTTTGATCGACTCATTTCTTCGACGCATATTTTTGTCCTCTTTTTCTCAATGATTTTTTCCGACACACACGGCGGCATCATGATCTGCGATGACGGATGAGTGCCTTTGCTCACTAGCGAAAGGCAGTATCGGTCAAGGGCCATTCACGACGCATCTGATAGATCGCATTTCTTTTTGATTTCGGCTCCCTCTACGATTGATACCCCTAGACCGAGACTGGGAAAACTCGATGACACCAAGCAGAACCATGGTGTTTGCAGATCCAGGCTTGTTCAGTCTGGACACGAGAAAAGTTCTTCTCATGTTTCTGCCGTCTACCCGGGGTTTCCCGCCCCCAGGGCATTTTCTCGCATTCACGATAGAGGGTCATGTTATCGCCGTGCAGACATAGACAAAAGTGGATTTCTCGGTTCTCTGGTTGCAAAGATGCTCACCAGCTCTCGACCGAATAGAGGCATGTGAGAGCAATGGACATGGAAAGGGAGGAAGGATGGTCAAGGGATCGGCTTTCTCCGTTTGGTTCCGAGCGCGCATGAGCGAAGCTGCTCGATGGAGGTTACGGAATTTTGAGTCGAACGCAGGAAGACAGGTTCTCACTCGTCAGAGAGTCTACTTGCTGGATGAAACGGCCTCGCCATGCAGGTTCGGAAAGACGCAGTCGGACTGCGACAGCGGCATGCTCTGTGTGCCTGTGTTTCGGGTAGATATGATAGCCAGAGCGGACTGAGAGTCCTGATAAAAAAAGAAATGGTTGTTTTGCAGTTTCCGCAAATATTCGACCCTATCGTTACTCTACTTTGCACACTGGACCGTTGTGAAGGACAAACCCCCATGGGGCTTATCAGGCTTCCCGGTATCCTTGCAGAGCCACAGGAGCTGCAGTCTTGGCACTCCATGAAGAGGTGAGTTCTTGGCGATGTTTGCGGCAATGCTTGTGACGGGAGAAGAGAGCGTCTATAGAAGGTTGTAGGGTGGGCCCGCACGTGAGACTCGCTTTGAGCCACCACTCAAAGCAAAAAAGCACCTCGATCTGGTCCGACTCTTGCATAATTATGAGATAAGTGTTGATGACTTTCTCAGAGAATGCGCGCAATGCAGGCTCTTTGTACGAATTCTGCTTGTGTGTGCATGAGTACCGGAGTGACTTCTATGTGTTGGTCGAGGAGCTGAAGGCACAGTCTAGGCCAGTCTCGGACGAGGTGTGCAAACTTGTTGAATGTGATGCCGCCTACTTGATATCCTTGTCGTGATGCATACGGACTCACTGAGTAGGCTGATCTTGGATGCTCGTTGGTCGGGCAAAGAAAATGGAACGGCTGAATGCTGGCGTCAACTGCTCTCGAGGTAGGTAATTAGCTCGTGTCCCAGCCACCAACCGACATCATTTCTAGGGTAATTTGTACTCTTGGTCTTGACGCGGCCTGCAGATTGAGGCATGAAGAGCAGTTGATGACCCCGCACGGGCATCTGGTGGCCTGAGGCTGAATCGAGTCACTTGGTCATTTCTCGTCAATACCTTCCCCCTCCTCTCGTCTAATGATGCAGCCTGTGCTGTCCATGGATATGCGGCTCGCCTGCTGCCGATACGCATGCATGCTGATGGTCCCAGTCCTTGATTCTTGCTTCTCTGGACCCCGTGGGGAAGTGAGGCCCGAGACCCAACAGCCGGTGGACTCGAGTCACTCGACAAACGCCGTCGCTTTCGGCCAACCTTGTGTTTTTCTTTCCTTTTCCTTTGTTCGCGGCAAAAACAAGAGACGCCGTGATGATTGTCTCGCACCCTTCCCCGTTGCAGCTTAGGGCGCCAGCGGATGCGGATGCCGACGGGCGACTCATAAAGATCAACAAGAAGCGAAATCAGAGACATTCGAGGCGCCAGCTAACCATGTGCGCCGCGTGTGTCCGCCATGGCGTGAGGGGGTGCAACCAACCGAGATTCGCTCACGAGCTATTGGGGGTGGGAGAGGGCGATGCTGGTTGGTTCATTGGATCAAGTCCAGATGAATTCAATCCTGTAAAATGATGTCGTCCCGGCCCTCGGCCATCGCCTGCCCTCCAAGCTTCTCCCCATCTCCGAGCTCTCGGGTTTTGAGTCTCCTCGTGCTGTGTGACGACGATTGCCTAGATTGGGCATTGCGGTTCGGTTCAACGAGATATCAACAAGGCTGCTAATACACTACGCTTGCGGCTGTTCAGGTGTTTGTTGTTGCTTGCGCTCGTCGTCACTTACACCTCGGGATCGGCAAGCAATTTCCCACCCTTGGCACCTTCAACGCCGCTCCCTTCTCTCTCCTCCCCTCTTGTCTCCCTTTCGACAGCAACATCCTTGGCTTCTGGACGTTTGCTCATCACTAATCATCATGACGTGGACGTGGACGCGCCTCGCAGCCGTTGCCGTTGCGGCTCTCTCGCCGTTGGCACTGGCCGCCGAAAAGGCAAATGGCTCGCCGACACCCGACAAGGACGGCAAATACTGGATCCACGGCGACGGCGTCTCGGCCGCCTTTATCCCCTATGGCGCCTCCATCTCCAATCTCTTGTTCCGCGACCAGTACGGCGTCGAGCGCGACCTCGTCGCCGGCTTCGACAACGCCACCTACTACTCCGAGGACAAGCAGCATCCCCATCTCGGCGGCGTCCCCGGCCGCTACGCCAATCGCATCAAGAACAGCACCTTTGAGATTGACGGCCAGCGGTACCGGGTCAGTGCAAACGAGAATCCGACTCCTGAAGCTCCACAGGGCCTCGACACGCTACACGGCGGCCCCGATGGCTGGGACTGGCGCAACTTCAGCGTCGTCTCCCACACCAAGAGCAGCGTCACCTTTTCCTTTGTCGACCCGGACGGTAAGGAGGGCTTCCCCGGCGAGGTCGTGTCCGTCATCACCTACGCCATGGACGGCCGTGACTGGGACATCACCATGGTCGCCATGGCCACCACCAAGAAGACGCCCATCATGCTCAGCAGCCACACCTACTGGAACCTAGATGGCTTCGCAAACAACAAGACCAACACGGCACTCAATCATACCCTGCACATGCCCTACAGCGGCCAGCGCATCGGCGTCGACAACATTCTCATTCCAACTGGCGATATTCTCAATAACGCCAAGGGCTCCGCCAACGACTTCTGGAGCAAGCCCAAGCAGATTGGCGCTTCCCTCAACGACCCGGAACTCCAAAACAACTGCGGCTTCAATTGCACTGGCTACGGTAAGTTATTGATCTTGGATCCTCGCAAGGTGTAGCTGTCACTCGAATGAAGAAGCTTGAGGAGCGATCCAAGGGAGGGTTTATCGCAATTAAGCTGTTTCCAGTCTACTGACTACAACACCTCTACAGACAACTGCTTTACCGTCAACCGCGCCGCCCTCGGCAGCTACGACTGGCGCACAGAGGGACCCGTCGCCACGCTATCTTCAGACTGGTCAGGCATCCAGCTCGACGTCTTCACCAACCAGGACGCCTTTCAAATGTACTCGTGCAACGGCCAAAACGGCTCTCTGGCGCTCAAGAAGACGCAGGGCGTTCAGAATGGCGGCGGCGATGATCGGGGCGGTAACAGCTTTCCGCGCACCATCCCCAAGTATGGATGCGTCGTGCTCGAGGTGCAAGACTACATTGACGGCATCAATCACCCCGAGTGGATGCGCAAGCAAATCTACGGCCCCTCGGACGACCCGTACGTTCTGCGGGCCAAGTACAGATTCAGCTTGACGTCAGAGAATGAGAAGAGCAGGAATTGAGTAATGGCATGGGGGCGCCGAGTGTGTTTGGCAAAGGCTATCAAGATGACATGACGTGCGCATATACTCATCATCTCGGGCCCATTCGAGATGAATAATGTACATAGCGAGCAGTTTTATAATGAACAAACGTCTGACTTATCCACGATGCGTGCTCGAGGGGTGAATGAGGACGTAAGTCTCGAAAATTGATGGCGTGTAAGTGGCGCTCTAGGGTAAGTTGGCGTCCTGTCTTCAAAGTGAGCCAATCCTGGCACGCGAATTTCAAAAAGTTTATGCTCTCACTCACTCATCCACTCACTCACAAACCTCGTAGAAATAGCCAACACCATTCTAATTATTTCAGGCTCGACGATTCACACGAGACGATAGTCACTGTCCAAAAACCAGATACTTGACCTAGAAAAACGACAGGCCCGTAGCAGTCATGGAAGACGACCGGGCGCAGGTCGATCTCGGCGCCGCGGCCGACATTGAAGAATCACAAAGAGCATACGCTGCTCCCGAGGAGACGCTACCCTCGCAAGACGCAGCCGGCAGCGCAGTCAGACAGCCCAAGAAACGCTTCGTCGGCAGAAGGGCAGCGGCCGAGGCAGCGGCGGCCAAGAATGGAGAGGCGGCGGCCGAGGGACAAGGCGGCGCGATTCAAGGTGAGAGAAAGCAAGCAAGCAAGAATATTCTCACATGGCTGACAGGCCGTTGCAGCCGCCAAGCCGCGACGGCCGCCCAGGCTGCTGAACCGGGTGCCGCGCGAGATCCTCGAGGACCCGGAGCTGGCGTCGGCGATGCGGCTGCTGCCGGCCAACTACAACTTCGAGGTGGCCAAGACGATCCACCGGATCCGCGAGAGCGGCGCGCGGCGGGTGGCGCTGCAGATGCCCGAGGGCCTGCTGCTGTTCGCGACGACGCTGTCGGACATCCTGACGCAGTTCTGCCCGGGCGCCGAGACGCTCATCATGGGCGACGTGACGTACGGCGCGTGCTGCATCGACGACTACACGGCGCGCGCCCTCGGCTGCGACCTGCTCGTGCACTACGCCCACAGCTGCCTCGTGCCCGTCGACGTGACGCGCATCCGCACGCTCTACGTCTTTGTCGACATCAGCATCGACGCCGCCCACCTCGTCGCCTCGGTCGCCCGCAACTTCGCCTCGGGCAAGACCATTGCCCTCGTCGGCACCATCCAGTTCAACGCCTCCATCCACGGCCTGCGCGCCGCCCTCGAGGGCCACGGCTTCCGCGTCCTCGTGCCCCAGATTGCGCCCCTCAGCAAGGGCGAGATCCTCGGCTGCACGTCGCCCCGTCTCGCCCACGACGACGCCGTCGACCTCATCCTCTATCTCGGCGACGGGCGCTTCCACCTCGAGAGCGTCATGATCCACAACCCGACCATCCCCGCCTATCGCTACGATCCTTACTCGCGGAAGCTGACGCGCGAGTCCTACGAGCACGACGAGATGCGCTCTCTGCGCATGTCGGCCATTCGGACCGCCCGTGGCGCCCGCCGCTGGGGGCTCATTCTCGGCTCCCTCGGCCGCCAGGGCAACCCGCACACCATGGCTCTCATCGAGCGCCGCCTAGAGGAGCGCGGCATTCCCTACGTCAACCTGCTCCTCAGCGAAATCTTCCCCGGAAAGCTCGCCCTCATGGCCGACGTCGAGTGCTGGGTTCAGGTCGCCTGCCCCCGTCTCAGCATAGACTGGGGCTATGCCTTTCCCCGACCCTTGCTCACGCCATACGAAGCCCTGATCGCTCTTGGAGTCAAGGACGACTGGGAAAAGGATGGAGGCGTGTACCCTATGGATTATTACGGCAGGGACGGTCTTGGAAGGACGAAGCCTGGGATCCGGGATGAGGGGAGCACATGTACAAATACGGCTGTTGAAGCTGGATAGCCAAGATCCAGGTCAAAATGAGAAGCAAGCAACTGAATCTCGGGTGGCCATCGCCCCCGAAACACGTGCACCATGAATGACCCTATTAAAGCCGTGGCTTGTACAACTTCATAATTTCAGTGCGTACCAAATTCATCATACTTGTAAATGTTTGAGAAAGGACGCGACCTGGTCCTTTGAAGAACACTCCTACTTTCATAGGTCGTCTGACGTCGAAGCATTTTCAAAGCAAGCGCATTCAACGCCATGGTCCGTCCGCCCGGCTTTCGGTTTCACGCCGGGGCATGTTTCAACGGCTCATCAAAAAGTATTGGAATGGCCTGGTTTCTCTTCCCAAGTAGACGACGGGAGGAGCCGTCGTGTGACTGAATTCGTACCAATCATCTCAGCAAGTGAACGACAATCATTCAACATGACATTTGACTTGAGTAAAGGCGCAGTCCCTTATACTGGCCCCTTGCACTGGACTTGTACGCAGAATCAGTGGACAAATCTTTGATTGTAGGGCGACTGCGCTCTGGCTGAATCCGTGACCGAGAATTTTCTTAGCCAAGGGCCAGTCCTCAGAGGAGCAAGGTCAGGCTCCATCGTCAGCCGAGTGCTGATACTTGCACACTACTTCCGAGACGTGAGATTCTATGTGCTTGGACGGGGAGTGGCTCGACTTATGCTCTCTGGGCAGGCGACTACTGCATGTTTCGGCTCATGGTCGCGGCCAGGAGCATTTGCCCCTCTTGATTTCCGAATTGCCAGTCCTTTTCATAGAACCGTCGACGACGGTATATCGTTTCGACTGGCGACGAGACGCTTCATGCAGCATTTGCTGTCCCCACAGGCTCCGGTCGATTGGAAAACATGAGCTTGTACTTGACAATCTCGACCACCTCGAGGTCATCACTCTGCCCTTGAGCGGCATCGCCCTTGTTCTGGCCGGCCTGGCTTCCCCGCCGACGCACAATGGCCATTGCCTTGGGCAGCTTCTTGACCTCGCCGGTGAGACGCTGGTGTTGCCCTATGTAGAGATGAACGCGCTTCATCCAAGCAGAGCCCTCAGCGTCGGGGACGTAGTCGGGGAATTCGAGCTTCCCAACCTCGACATCTTGCAGATCTTCGCCTTTTGAATCAGTCGGGAGGTTGATTGTGCCCTGGAGCTCGAGCAGGGCCAGGCCGGATGGCGTTTGGAGGAGCTGAGGGAGCGGTGTGCTCGCGGCATTGCTAGACCTTGACGGTGGATAAAGTGTAACCGATGTCATTTCTCGGCAATGTCCAATGGCTTCTTTGGGGGTTTTCAGTATATGATAGATTGGACTGATTGCAGTGATCAGTAGATAAGACGGCGTATCGCTGAAATGCCGATTCACACCATGATTATTGACAGCAGTGACAATGGCTGAGATTCACTGTGAAGGAGAGTTCAGTGAGTCCCAACAAGGAAGGTGGGTTCTGAGTCGCGGCTCCACAATCTATCAAGGGACTGCGCCACACGAGGCTGGTGAGCTTGGCCAGACCCTCTCTTTTGCACTAAGCGACCGCTGATTGGCCGGCGGTGAATTTCCCACGCCCAGAACGGGGAGGAGCCCTAGCGACACACAACTTTTCTGGATTTCGCCCAATTTTCACTTCCTCCAATCCCCATCACCGACAACTTCGACATCAGCCAGGTCAAGTCAACTTGCACCACCACCAACTGGCAAGATGAAGGTACGGCGACCCTCTCACGCGGCTCACACAATTCTCGCTGCTGTTACTTATCCGCTCCGCTTTCGCAATCCTCAACAAAGGCCGCGCGAGTGCCGTGAAAGTTACGAATACTGACATCGAGCAGTTGAACATCAGCTACCCTGCCAATGGCAGCCAGAAGCTCATCGACATTGAAGATGAGCGCAAGCTCGCCGTCTTCATGGAGAAGCGCGTACGTTTGACGACCCTCCCCCATCGTCTCTATCCGCCCGAACGAACCTGCGACCGACGTCCACGTGCTTCGCGCTTCCTCGCAACGACCGATTACATTACGTCCACGCAAGAAACCCCGAATCATTACTGACAGGAAATGCAATGTTATAGATGGGCGCCGAGGTTCCTGGTGACTCCGTTGGTGACGAGTTCAAGGGCTACATCTTCCGCATCACCGGTGGCAACGACAAGCAGGGCTTCCCCATGAAGCAGGGTGTCATGCACCCCAGCCGTGTCCGCCTGCTGCTCTCCGACGGCCACTCCTGCTACCGCCCCCGCCGCACCGGCGAGCGCAAGCGCAAGTCTGTCCGTGGCTGCATCGTCGGCATGGACCTGTCCGTCCTCGCCCTCAGCATCGTCAAGCAGGGCGACAGCGACATCCCTGGCCTGACCGACGTCGTCCACCCCAAGCGCCTGGGTCCCAAGCGAGCCACCAAGATCCGCAAGTTCTTCGGCCTCACCAAGGATGACGATGTATGTCTCACCCTGCACCCATACTCGATCATCGCCTGCCCGGACCTGCGTCGCTGGCGCGAGCAGTCCGGGTAGAGTGTGAGATGACCACCGGTCCCCCCCGACGGCCGGTGGGACGAGAGTAGACATTTATCCCAAAGACCCGCGAGACTAACCGAGCCGGACGATCCAGGTCCGCAAGTACGTCATTCGACGAGAGGTCCAGCCCAAGGGTGAGGGCAAGAAGCCTTACACCAAGGCCCCCAAGATCCAGAGGCTAGTCACTCCCCAGCGTCTGCAGCACAAGCGCCACCGCGCCGCCCTCAAGAGGCGCCAGTCCGAGAAGGTCAAGGACGAGGCCGTGAGTTCACACCCCAGCCGCCGAACTGGTCCTCTCCCAGTCCACGACTTGCTAACAACGCCCGCGTAGAACGAGTACGCCCAGGTCCTGGCCAAGCGCGTCGCCGAGGCCAAGGCTCACAAGGCCGATGTCCGCAAGCGACGAGCAAGCTCTATGCACAAGTGAGGGTTTTTGGCGTTTTGACGAGACAAGAGAAGAAAACATACCTTGGTCCTATGGTTTGCATGCACTGGGAGTGAGGATCACTGGGCTCGGGTTTTTCGCGCCCCAATCACGAATGTATTGAGAGAATTTCGGAAAAATATCCAATGCAATTCTTGATGCCAACCATGCATGGCCCGCCGCAAACGGTTATCCTGGTCAGGCTAATATGATCATTGCCAAGTGCCTCGTACAGTATATTTGTCAATTGCTCAACAAACTTGTTTAAACTACGGCCGAGGTGCGGAGTCGCCATGTCAGTAGCTTCCGAAATGCACTCTGAAGTCAAAACAGCTCATTCCCCTAGTCTATCAGCTGCAATCGCTTTTGTCCTACTCTACACGCTGAAGTTTCAACTATGCGATGCCGCTTTGCCTAGCAGTCCTAGCGCGTTCCGCTCTTGACCTGAGAGACCTGCACTTCTCTCATGCCGTCAGATCGTGCTGCAAAGGACAGTTGTGAACTTTTTGCCAGACGGAATATTGAGTCTCATCAGCACCATAATGCGTCCATCCTACCAAACCAGTGATCCCCAAAAATGTTACAAGACGGGAGAGAGTCCGTCCGCGCAATGCGATGTGCCGAGAACGTTGACCTTGCCCGCCACGTCGATCCTCGACGCCTTTTGCGCCACTTCATCACCTGACCTTGCCAACCCGACCCTTGACGGAGCACCGGGCAATTGCGCGAATCTTACGCGAACCCGAAATACTCGCTTCCTTGAGTAATGGCCTTGTGAAGCTGAGAACGCAGCATATCGTAGGTCTCATATTCAGGGAGGTCAAGTTCTAGGAAATCTGTCAGTCATGACTTGCAGGTATGAAGGTATCTGAGTGGGCCACTTACGGTTGAAGCAAGTATGCGATGAGGGCAGACGGTCTTTGTTGCCATAGTCACGATGGATGTTGAAGCGGTTTACGCCATTCATGCCTTCCAGCTCCTTGAATCCATTCAGGGGCACCTTGCTTGTTCCCGTGACGAATTGGAGGAGTTTGGCTCGCTCTTCTTTATCGAAGGACCGCACCGCCCGCCAGAACCACTGTATTTGCTGGGAAGAAGGCGTGTAGTTCTGGTATTCAGTGTTGCTCTTCCAATCGTCGATGTCGATATCAGGAAGACCTGAGATGAGCAGTTCCAGCTCCTGCTCATTGAAGATGGAAATGAGCCTGGCTGGAATGATCTCGTGAAAGCCTGGTAAATGTTAGAATTGACATAGCCAAAGGGTTCTAGGTCAACGTTACCCTTCAAAAAGTGCTCCATCTGGTCCTTGACGGATGACAGCAGCTTGTGTTCGACCACGAGACGGACGTACTCATGCTTGTTTTCTTCCGTAACCGATATCTCGCGTCCGTTGGGAATGAGGTCTACAATATTTGTGACACCAAATTCGTCATCCTCAACGGAAAAGGTTTCGGTGATGATGTCTGTGATGTCATTGTCCAACATCCAGCAGAGAGATTTGTAGTAGTCGGGATCAAACGACTCCATGTCCTTGACGGACACTGACTTGCCGAGAATGCGCTTGTAGACGGCACGGCTGAAGAAACAGTCCAGTAGTCGACCTTCGTAGAGGGCCTTGCCGATAATGCGACCAATGAATTTGAAGAACATGAAGTGCTCATCATTGATTCCGCTGAGCTTGTTTGGATGGAATGTTGTACGATCAGATGAGACGGGGATGAAGAGCGCATAGTTGGGATCAAACATTTGACGCGCGAGAACCTGGAACCACTCGCGGGTGACCCCTCCCGCGTCCACGCCTTCTTCACCGTGGAAACGAATGTTGAGCTTGCCAAACTTCATCTCGTCGCCCGATTTGAAGTAAAGGGACTTGAAGGAATCGTGGAAGACGTGGTCTCGGCGTACAGACAACTGCAGCGCCGGGTAGGACGGCCGTCCGTTATTCTGGCCGTTTCGTGAGTGGACGCTGCGGTTGAAGTAGTTTCTCTTGTTGTCAAAATCAAGCACTTTGGGATTTTTGACCAAAAGTGCAAAAGTGCCCGACATGAGCTTCGGATTGTGGCGGACAAGCTCGTTCAGAATGCGCCGATGGTCTTCGGTGAAATTGAAGAAGAGACTGGCAGTGCGCGATTCTGGTGGAGGGCTAGAGAGCAACATCTCCTTGGTACCTTGGTTTTGAGACTGATCCTCGTTCGTCGTGTTCTTGCAGACCACCATGAGACTCTCGATGAGAGGCAGCAAAATGGTGGCAACGTTGAGCATGTTTTCCCGCTGGCGAATGGCTCGAAGACACGCGCTCAACTTGTCCCACATTGCTGAAAACGTCGAGTTATGATAGAGCGAAGTCACGAGATAATGCTTTTCCTTCTCCTTGACCTTTTCGTCCTCGGTATCGCGAGTCTTCTTCTTTCCATCGAACAAGTGGTCCAACGCGGTAAGGACGCGTAGAAGCTTGTTCTGCTCCGATGCGCCAGGGGAAAACTTGGCTAGAGCAACGCCTTGGATCTCAGTCCCTGTGGTAGCCTGGTTGATGTGGGGAAGGAGGTCGTCAAGATCGGAGACAATATTCTCGCTCAGTATCTGGGCCTGGCGCACGAGTTCTTGGCCAAATGCTTCCTTGGCACCAGGTATGACGGACAGGTTCTTGATGGTCGAAATAGTGTTTTGGAATGTCTTGGAATTGCATTCCCGCGCGACAAAGATTCGTACCACTAGCGTGAGATTTTGTGGGGGGATAACAGGCGGCTGGAGTTGACGAGGACGCTTCTGCGCCCCTTCTTTCTTGTCGTCCGGACCTTTGGCAGCCTCCACTTCCGCGGACTCTTGACCGGTGGCTTGGATCTGTGCCGATGGCGAGCCAGAAGACTCGCCAGCCACTGCTCCTTCAGCTCTACTCGGCTCTTGGGCTCCCTCGGCTCCTTTGGAATTCTCCTCAGTCTCCTGACGACGACGCTCCAGGTTCTGAAGAGGAAGAGTGACGCGGTTTAACAAGTCTGCGAGATGAGTCATCACCAAGGAGCTCTCCGTCACGAGCTCTCGGTCCAGAAGCGTAAGCAAGGAGTTGATGGCATATTTGTGAGCCTTGGGATCCTTCACTTTGCCCTTACGACTCAGGGCTCGCTTTAGTGTCGTGCCGACAACCTCATGCTCCGTCAGGAAGAGCCAGGGAATGTGATGACTGCGTGCGCATAGATCCACGAGCAGGTCCAAGCACTGCTGTACGATCAGGAGCGGAGAGGTTTCCGAGTTGGTCGGGGCAGTGTTCGTGCTCGGCGTGCTTGTCAGAGTTCTTTTGAGGGCTTGTGGTGTCTTCTGCTCAGCCTCTCGTTCCTTGTGTCTCCTCGCCTTCAGAGAAAGCTGTCCAAAGCTTCGCTCGACGGCATTCATATCAGCACTGCCCTCCTGCAAAATCTGCAGGATGCTGCTGACAACCTCCAGACGAGTTTGTCGATTCTCACAGACGTCGGCAAAGACGCTGAACAAGTAGTTGCGGATCGAGCCCTGTTGAGCGATGAACATCAAGCGGAGTAACGTGGCGACTCCGGACTTATCGAGCATCTGCACAATTGCTCGTCGTTGGATTTTGTTTTCTCCTTGATGATCAGCTGCATTGCGAGCAGCATACCTCGAGTTTCCGGCAGGCACTCTACCAGAGGCGACCACGGAGCGTACACCGTGGTGCTGTGGGATAGGTGCGTGCTGTTGGACCAAGGCGCGTGCTTGGGCGGCCATTTCCGGGGGGAGCTGATCCATAAGATCTTCTCCCTGATCAATCAAGGCTTGCTCTCGCAGCTCCGGCGGGAACGTGAGCAAGATGCTGGCGGGGTCCATCTCAGCAGCCACAGCAACTGGGCCCCCGGCATGTGCGGCCTGGCGGCGAGCCTCCTCGCGTTGCCTTCGACGCTCGTCCTGTCTTTCTTGCTGTGCGATTTCTAGGCGCAACTCCTCTGGGAGAGCGTCAAGAAACTCTTGGAAGACCTCTGTGGACTCGCCCGTTGCAGCCTCTTCGCGTGCTTGTGACCGCCTTTCGCTCACCGTCTGAGCAATGACCTCTTCACGAAATTCTTCCGGCAGAGCAGCAAGGTAGTCGGGATCGATGCCGAGTTCCGTGACGTCAACTTCTTCCCCCCTAAGAGTTGTCATGACCCGCAGTTGACTGCCACCATCTGACGCAGTGGCATTGTGGCCGATGGCTTGCCCAGCACTGCCGGAATTAGGAGCTTCGACGCCTTCCATGGCACCGCTGGCCCCAAGTTGGTCACTGACAGTCGGCTCAGCACTGGCGACGGCAGCTGCGGCGGCCGCGGCGGCTCGTTCGGCTGCCTCTCGCTCCTCGGCCTCCTTCAGCTCCCGTGCTGCTTTCTCTTCAGCCGCCTTCGCCTCACGGGCTTTACGCTCATCTTCCTCGCGCTGTTTGCGTGCCTCTTCAAATCGCCTTTGGGCCTCGGCTTCCTCGGCCTTGATCTTCTTTTCCAGCTCGAGGGCTGCCGGAGCGAGCTTCGCGAAGATGACGTTATTGAGCTTCGAGGCGTCTGCAGTAATGTTTGATCCGAATATCATTCTTGCCTCTTCCTGATATCGATCCAATGTGGACTCGGGCGTGAACGCAACGGCTTGATGTGGCTCTTGTGCTGATCCGTCGCGCCTTGGTTCAACCCGAGGGTATCGCGTTGCGCCCAGATCTCGGGCTTCTCTGGGAGCCCCAGGTCCCGTGATGTGGAAGTGGAAAGCCTGGCCACCCGCACTACGCCCCATGATGGGGAGAAATTCCATGAGTTCACCCAAGAGACCCATGGGTCCATCCATGGTATGCCGGCCTCCAAATACGCCCTCGGGAAGCCTAAGTCCGACTGAATGGGCGTGACCTGGCCGCGCGGGTGCGTCCGCTGCAATGTTTTGCCGTCGTAATAGTGGATTCACGCCATCCTCCGTGTTTGACTGCGGACCAGTGGAGCGATGACCTCGGGAAAAGTAGCTGCGGAAGTCTGCAATACGCTGTCAGTGTGACAAAAGTACATGAAAGGCCTTGACGCTTACCAAGTTGCTCCCGACCTGATCCAGCCATGAATCGCGAAGGAAAGGGGCTGCGGTTGTCCATTCGTGCAAGGACCGGACGCCTGTTGGTGCCCTCGAGGAGGAATAGTTGACGGTGGCGATCGTCCACCTCTGGATTGAGGCCATCCCATCCCAGAGCAGGCATTGGCGGAGGTTGTTCGTCTACTAAACCACAATTAGCGGCGTCATCAGGCGCTGGGACATTGTTCTCCTACGAGGATAATCATCGTCGTAGATGTATTCTTCGTCTTCCATGTCGTCTTCGTCTTCTTCATCTTCTGCAAGCCGTTAGTGAAAGTTGCCCATAAGGGGGGCATCGGTGCCAGCTTGTACCCTCTTCGTCGTGACCTTCATCAAGGTAGTGATCGTCTAAGCCAAGTTCAGGCTCGTACCCATCACGATCTCCCATGATGGCCCGTGCCATGTTATCGAGCAGGAGACCACGGCCTATTTCACCTATGTCATCCAGGTGAGCTTCATCAACATCCTGTTCTTCGCCTTCATAGTCGAGGCCTTCGGCGTCTTCATCTTCGTCATCCTGGATTTCGCTCTCACTTTCCCATCCAGAATCGCCGTCTTCTTCGATGGGGTTGCCATCTTCGTCCACGATCTCCACGCGGTCTTCGACGTCCTCCATATCGGCAGAATCCATCTCGTCGTCGTCATCATCATCGTCGCCAGTGTCATCGTCGTCATCGTCATCCATGATGACCTCGACGACGCCGGGTTCGCCGTGGAGACCTTCAATGTCGCCCATGCCGCTCAGCTCCTCGTCCTCGTCGCTGATATCGTCTTCGCCATCGGAGATATCATCATCTCCATAGTCCATTTCATCGTCATCGTATTCGTCGCCATACATGTCCTCGTCATCTCCATCTTCGTCCTCTGATTCATCGTCGTCCCCTCGGGGCTCGAGCATGCCTAGAGTCGAGTTTCGGTAGAGGTCAGGCGTCTCTTCTCGATCATCCTCGAGATCAGAAAGAGACGATGTAGAGGCAAACTCCTCGTCACTGTTTTCAGCAGCAGCGTCAGCCGGCAGAGGTGTTGCAAGGGACGAAAGGCTGAGATCTTTGGCAGTTGCTGTCAGCGCCCGCAGAACGCGAAGAATATACTTGATGGCCCGCTTGACGCCCGGGTAATTAAGGCTGATTTCTGCGATGGACGATGTCAGCTTTTCCACGTAGCCTTTTTCGTACATGAGCCGTCGTAGCTGCGCTTGAGATCGAGAATGGACATTTTCAGTGTTTCGAGACCCTGAGCCCTGTTCCTTGTCCTTGTCGCCGACCATGTGGTTCATGAGTTCTGCCAAACATTGCATCCGAGTGTACCGTGTTTCCAGAGGCTCGTCTGTAAGCGGTGCCTTTTCATAGGCCTTGAGGATGGTGTCGAGGACGAATCTGCGAACAAACAAGAGATCAGGCTCTTCATCGTAAGCAAATTTGTCGCGACCGCGCTCAACAGGTTTCTCGCTGGTTTTAGCAACCAACGCCACCAAGACTTTCTGAGTCAAAGAGGACGTTGCCGCCTTCTTCTTGGACGATATACTATCTGTCGTCCCGCTGAGGTTTCCCTGGCACAGCAAGTCGTAGATCAGATAGTTCAGGATACTTGATCTCGGCTTGATTGGGGTCTGTGTTGTCGGAGGAGGGGCGCTCCGCTTGAAATTGATGAATTCCACCTTTGTTCTCATGTAGCTCTGTAGCAGCTCAGCCAAGCAGCTCAGCAAGAAACATCGGTAGACGAAAATGGGGTGCTCGCCGGCCTTGAAAACAGGCTTCGACTGTTTCTTGTCCTTGTCCTCTGTAGCTGCACCCTCTTGATCGCGAGTATCTTGCCCATCATTCCGTGCGTCCTGTCCCGGCTTGTGCTCCTTTTCGACAGTCGCAGGATCCTTGTCGTCAACCTCACGATAATTAACGAGCTCGCAAAGCAGGAAATGTATCACGCCGTCATGATTTTCGACAAGGGGCCGTTTGTTATCATGCTGCGTTTTGGAAACATCGGTCATCTCCTTGTCCGCAGTTTCGGTTGATGATTTAACCTCCTGGTTTGCGGGTGCCTCGGCGGGTTTTCCCTCTTCGGTTCTTCCCTTGGGAGCTGTCTTTAAAGCCAGAGGCTGTGATCGACTCCCGTCAGACGGAGAGAAATGCCATCGAGAGAATTCAAGAAGCTCATTTGTCACTTCGACGAACAACGCTGGCGCTCGAAGAGCTACTGGCGCCATCGCTCGCAGATAGGCCGCCACATCAGTTGGCCCTCGCTGGCTTCTTGAGATATTTGGAAAGTCAGCCTGGATCTCAGCGCGCATGACTTGCTTGACGATTTCTTCGTCTTCTATAATGTGACGAAGAATGGTGATGATATATGCGGTCAACCTAGTCTGCTTCAAGCGCTCGGAACCAGAACCGGAGAGTTGCTTAGCCATAAGGAACAATCTCTGCAGGTTCTTCTTCTCGCCAACAACCTTGGCTGCGTTGCAGCGCCGCGTTAAGATGACGAGTACTCTCAAGACAGCGGTTGCTAGCATTTCCTCTTTTCCAATGCGGGGGAGCAGGTCCAGGACAGAATCAAGAATCTTGGCACGACGCTGGTCGTCGACGAGTGCATTCCCCATTTCCACGACTGGCGCCACAAATGGCTCTTCCAAGGATTTTGGAGCTTTCCATTGAACTGGCACAGGTCGTTCATCGTGGCACAGTAGCAACTCCAAGATCAAAAGAATGAAGGGTATCCAAGGCGGTAGTTCCTCTGTAGATGACGACGGCACGCTCAAAAAGGAGACGTACTCCGGAATTTTATCTCGAAGAGTTTCGATATTCCGTTCAAGAAACTTTTCGTCCTGAAGGAGCAGAGCCAAAAGGTGAGCATACGCGGCGATGCACTTGCCGTTGCGCTTTTTCTCATCCTCGTCGAAACCAAGTGACGATAGCGCATAAGTGAGTGTGGATCCCACTTCTTCTTGCGCCTCGTGATTTTGTCGTCGAAGCACCATGGCTGTGATAAGATCAGATACTTCGATGGCAGTCTCGGGATGGGCTCGAATGACGTCCAAGCACTGATCGATCAAGTTGTCCCTCAGCTTTGCTCGTAATGCATCTAATCCCTCCTTTGCCTCAACGAGTTGGGCCGTGACGTCGCGGGCCGAGCTCTCCGCCGCCGTATTTGTCGGTGTTGCGGTAGCTTGAGCCGGCGGAGGCTCACTCGCTTCATCCATGTGATCGGACCGTTCGATTAGATCACGTAGTCCTTCTGCAGTCAAGTCGGGCAATGCATCTAGCGACATGCGGTCGGCGTCGGAAAGAGGCGGAGCGTTTGAGTTCTCTCGCCCGGCACCAGAAACCTCACCGTCGTTCGACGATGGGATAGCTTCTGCAAGCGCCGATGTGTCGGCATCTTCTATGGGAACGGGATTGCGGCCACCAGCTAGGCCATCTTTGTGCGATCGACAGTACTCCGCTGTGAAGGCTCCGTTCCCGTTTGCTCTGTACGCCGCTTCTTGCACCAGTGCCTCATCATAGCCAGCGTTGATGGTCTCACTGACTATGGCGCGGAGAGGATGCCAGTCGAAACGAGCGTCGACTTGTTTGAAGAGAGCAAATGGGGTCGAGTGCTTATTGACAGTCTGAAGCTCGTTATCGCCGGTCGAAATGATCTTGAGTATGTCTAGAAGGCGCTTGACTGTGGCATCCGGAATGTTGTCCATGAAATTCGAGTCCCAGAGATTCATGATGGCGGGCAGGATGACGGCTCGAAACTCAACAACAATCTGCTGATAGACCAGAATCGGGTTCGCCCTGTCTGGATTGCGAGGCTGAAGATTGAAGTAATTGGCAGTGTCCGACAAATGCTTGCCGTTCACCAGGAGGAAGTAAAGATCGAGAACCTTCTTCAAGCCGAAAGCAGCGACCTTGCTTTTCGAGGACTCGTCGGTAGCCGTATCCGCGCCTTGTCGAACGGCATCCGAGAACACCTTGAGCATCGAGTTGAGTACGTCTAAGCCACCTTGCTCCTTGAATGCAAGGAGAACGGGCATGATGATATGGATGTTAGACCGATCATTCTGCCTCGTAGATGGGTGGTCAATGAGCATCTCGTGGATCGTATGAAGCATGATGATCCAGTAGTGGAAGTCCTTGGACGTTGGCTCTGACATTGCAACTGATGGTCCGAGGTGACTAAGGATCGAGTCTGCGAGTGCCTTGGCAATTTCCAGGTGGCGGGATCTTGTGAAAGGTTCAGGGTGGTTCGGCTCACTGCGGCGGGGCAAGAGGGCCTTGCCGAGAGACTGGAAAAGGGGAAACGATGTAGGAATCATTGGGTGAAGAAGAATGCGAAGGGTTTCGTAGTTCTGGAAGCGAGGGCTAGATTGCTCTTGCTCCGTGGGCCGTGTCACGGTGGAGCCGGCGCCACCGGATGTTTCCCAGCCGCCGGTGCTGTTCAAGACGTCAGGCAAAGACGTATCATCCCCCTCAACACCACCTTCACGCGTGTTGCTTTCGTTTGGAGGCGAATGTCGCCTCATCGACCAGTGTTGAGGGACGACGGACAGCTGTGCTGCTTCCTCGGCCAAAACACCCCGCAACAAGGGTCCGAGAGACTTGACCAGACCGAGGTAGTAGTCGTATACGTTGACAGGATAGAACGTTGGGTTGTTGTTTCTCGATGTGAAGAAGCAGTCGGAGATGATCTTGATGAATGTCTGTGCATTCAACAGAGCCTTGACCAACTTCGTCCCAGTCATGACGGACTCGGGCAAATCTGTTGTACCAGGTGCAACGCTTAGGTCAGGAGCCAGAAACGCGGCAAAATATGGCGGGAGAGTCTCTGTCTTGGTAGCCAAAGGCTTAAGAGTCTCAACCGCAGCCTGAGCACGACGCAACAAGGAAGGCAACGCGCGTATCGGCGATTGCTCGTCAAGTTGGTAGATCATCTGATTGAGGAGTCGAGATGCGGCGGAATCTCCAAAGGTGGCAGGCAGGCTAGGCGATTCGCAGATGTCTAAGAGAAGCTCGATACCACCTCGTTTGATGAAATTCGTCTTGAGCAGCGAGTTCGATAGGTATGCTGAGAGGAAGCTGACCAAGGCATAGATGTAAGGCGTGATGGATTCCTGAGACGTGTCTTTGTCGTTCTCTTCTCGGGCATTTGCCTTGGAGTCGTCCAAGGACGCGGCGTCAGACATGTCGACGTCGGTCAAATCTCCCAAGACAGCCTGTTCTCTGGTTTTTGGTGATAGCTTGCTCGCATCTTCGATATTGCCACTCTCTGTAATGGAAAGGAGCTCTCCGCTCGGACCAGTGACAAACAGCTTCGCCCCCCAGCCGCAGTTACGCGCCTTGTCAAGACCCAAGAAACGCACTCGAGAAACCATGTCGATAACGGCGTTTGAGATGGATGTCCGCAGGGGAGGATGGTGGCGAGCGAGCTCGTCGAAACTGCTGCCGACGTTGTGCGCAAGATCACCATCCGTGTTCATGCACATGACATGAGGCAGACTCTCAAAAATCTCGAAATAACTGTCAAAGGCTCGCGAAGAGACGACCATCCTCATGCCCGTGTTGTTGAGCGAAATGGAATTGAGAACTTGAGGAATCACATTGATGGCCTCACCAGATGCCAATATACCCTTGGCCAGCGGTTCACGACGCGCTTGTTGAAGCACGTCATCTGGGGGAGGGTGTGGACGATCGTCTTCGTCAACAATGGCTGCAATGGCAGCAGCGTCAGGAGGGTCATGGCCTTCGACATCTTCGCCTTCATTCTGCTTTTGGTCATTGGGGCGATCATCCGAGACAGGTCGACCAGTAATGGCCTCGAGGTAAGTTTTGATCATGCCGGATTCTGAGATGGCTGCGAAGCTGGTAGGATCATTGTTGATGAAATCACTTAGGATGGTGACTGAGTTTGTCCAGACAACCGAACCAAAGCTCTTTTTATCCTCCATAATATCTCGCAGGCTTCTCAGCAGGTCGGACTTTTCGGCCAAATTCCGTACAAGCCGGTCCGTATTGCCGCTGTACGTATACGAGTTGGACATGACGTGATGAATGAACTTCAGTAGCCATTTAAGCGTTTGCTGTTGGTAGTAGGGAATCTCATAGTCGACAGCACTCGACTGCTGGTCGGCCTTGATGCATTTGGGCGAGTTGAGCGAAGCATGAGCGTCGGCCGCCACATCCACGAGCAATGTGGCTACCGTGTCCAGGCCATTGGCATTGAAGAATGCGGTGAAAGCATTCTGATAAGTCCAGATGAGACCGTCAAGGAAGGCCAGAACCATTGCATGATGACGCTGAGAAATCTTAGATCTCAAGTTCAATATCTCGACAAGAATGTCCATCAAGCCCGCAGACACCATTTCACTACCGACTCTGGTGGTCATAGAGAGATGGAGCGTCAGGGAAAAGAGGTTGTTGCGCCATTCATCCGCTTCGGTGACTTGATCTCCAGCGTCGGCAGAGCTGTCATCTGCCATGCCCGCGACGGCCTTCCTTATGACATAGAGCAAGATGCCATGGTTCACGTTTGCATTAAGGGCAGATAAAACGTCTTGGCACCTGGCATGAAACCCCGAAACAGCTTCCAATAGGGCTAGGGAGATGGACTGAAGCCATAGTGGCACATTGGCCTGGCCATCCGCCGATGGGTGGATGAGCTCTGCCAGCTGATAAACCAGCTGATACCTCCGGGTCTCGTCGATGTCTTGGCGAAGAACCTTTTCCACAAAGTTTGATTCGGTGTGAATATAGGCCAAGTTTGTCACCGCCAAAAGACGAATCGCCAAAATCTGTTGGCGAGCCTCTCTTGATTCGACAAGGGCTTTTGAGATGCGAAGGCGATGAAAAAGCTCGTACTTGGCTGCGGGAGGCATTTCGTCTGGGCAACGGTGGAGAAGCTCGTGGATCGGAGTTGAGACGACGGCTGATCTTGGTATATCGAACGTCTTTTGCCCCGGGGTCGAATGCTCGTCCGTGAAAGCCGGAGTGCGTGGTCCGATAGGAGAGGAGTCGTCAACGGCATTAGTCTTCGGTCTCGGAGTATGTTGCGTGTTGCTCATGGTTGAACTGCGGCGCAAGGGTGTCGGGGTCGAGGGCAGAGATGACCGGCCTGGATCAGTAACAGCATCGGAGTTAGGTGCTGATTCCCGAGGGAAGTAGAAGACTCGGACATCGGCCCAGTCTTTCCAGCGCTTATCGTCTGCCGTTGCTATCGCGACGAGATCATTCGCGTGCATGGACGTTGAGTTCCGGCTACTGCTCACTTGCGACTTGTCTTTGCCCTTGACAGAGGCGGGGGTCGCGGTGGCTGGGTATTCAGAAAGGCTGATGATTGGCGTCTTGATAAAAGGCATGGCCATTTGCTGAACACGATCGAGATCAATGTTGTAGTGGTTTGCCAGCAGCGCTGCGCTGATCTGCCTGGACGAACTGCCGATACGTTTGACGGAAGCCTGATATCTCTGGGCCAACTCGGATCCGACTTCCAAGGTCACAATGATGACGGACAAGGACGTGGTGTTGAGGAGATCGTTGAGATGAGCGCTGCTGGCGTATATGCTGCGGTTGCCGCAGTGCTCAAGCAACATGCGAGTGAAGCGCAAGACGGCCTCAATCAACGCCCGGTCCCCGTCCGCTGGCAGACCGAGCTCGGCCAGCTCTCTTTCGTTCCACTGCTTCTCCCTGCTGAAGAGCGATTCTTTATTCTCATTCAACAAGATTTCGACTCCAAAGTCGTGCTGTTGGGGCCCATCGCGAAGCTGGTACGACTTGCAGAATTGCTCGAGGATGCTGTCGAAGCGGTTTAACAAGGGAATCCAATGGTATAAATCGCCCCGTCCGAAAGGCCATCTTGATGGGAAAGTAGCGAGGTGCTTTGGCAGGAGGGGCAATGAAACCGCGGATGTGGTCTGGATGTAGCTCCGAAGCCATGGTGACTGTCAAGGACATGTTGATTAGCGACGGTTTGAGAGACGAGGAGGTGTGCGAAGCTTACCAGAGTCTCCCTGTGTCTCGCTTGCATGATCTTGGTGATTTTCCCCATGGTGAAAGCGGGAGCGGCCGAGCCGCGAGGACGAAAGCAAGCTCCCCCTCCACTGCAGCCAGGCTACCCGCCGGTGCGACGACGCAGCTCGCAAAGGCCGGGAATCCTTGAGAAATCACCCAGTCTATCTCACTGAGCCGGTTTTTGGGTGGTGGACACAACGAGTCTAGGTAAATCGTACGTCGTCGAAGGCGCAAATCGTGGACGTCGCCTTCTTGCGGTACTCGGGTGAAGGTTTGAAGCCCCGAACGGCGTCAACGATGACCGCCTCGACGTGCCGATTGGTCTGCAGGTATTGAGGCGAATAGAAAACGCGCTGTGTAGTTTTGGGGGCCCTGTAGATGGCAGGCAAGAGGGAAAGGCGGTTCGTCGCCGAAGCTGGGATGCTCAGTCCGAGAACGGGTGCAGGCCGTTGGAGTCGAGCTTTTTCGGAAAGCGTTCGGTCGGCGCGAGAGGCGATGCAGATGGCAGGAATCTCTCTGCAAAGTTCGGGCGGGTGTGGTTGAAGATTGTAAGGGCGGAGGGTGAGGAAGGTGCGGAGGTGTAGAGGGAAAAAGATGCGTGACGAAGGAGGAAGAAAGTTGAGTGTCTTGTGCTTTGCAATCCGTAGGTACGTCGAGAGCAGTGGGTGGAGTGGTGCAGGTTCGGGCAGTATTCGGGTGGGCCTTTTGCGTAATAGGCGCTTGGTGGAGCGGGAGCCCTGCAAAGGGCCGCTAGCAGCGACTACCTGCAGATGCGGCAGGAACTGGGAGTGGTTTTGTTAGTGCTCTGCCATGTACCGCGTCTTGGCGCTTCCTGTCTGGGTGCCGTGCTCTACTACGACTGCAGCAGCGCTCGCATCATCGACGCCTCGGTTAGGTAATCCAGCCCGCCGGAGTGCTACTGGTTCGCACCTGCTCGCTAAGGTACCTCCTTACACACGCCTTCGAAGTACACTGTCCAGATGGGCTCCAGCGGCGTATTAACGTTGTCCCTTGCCGGTCACATTTCTACAACATCTCGCCCGAGTCCATCACCGCCGTCTTCAGGGCTTGTCCTCGTAAGTGATGGGACAGTCGTGATTTGGGCCTTTGCAATGCCAAGGCCTGGGTCCCGGTAAGGGCCGCGCACGCGCAACTTGGCGTTTGAGGCTCGTCACAGTTTCGTCGGCGCATGTTGGGTTAAGCAACTCACACTTGGAGATAGGATCTCCAATTCTCACAAGACACCCATTCGAGCTGGCTAGTGTCATCAAATGAACCTCTTCCCACTCGTGGGATGTACTTTAAGTGGCCCTGCCAATCTCATTGACAGCCCGGGCGAGTATGAGCAGATTGCTCGGAGCTCTTGATGTTATGAGTGCAGCAGCCTCATATCTGGAGCACCCCCGTGTGCCCGTGTGACACTTGATTGATTCGACATACCACACTGATGGACACTGAAGATAAGCAGTGTGCCGTTTTGGTGGTGTTCCATTTAAAATGTCGCTCCCATGTTGACGAGATTGCATGGGATAATGTCCGCAGCGAAGATGGCAAAGGTTCGACAGGCGCATGCAGACGCCATTGTGAAAAGAATGCAGCTACCCTAAAGCTACGGTGGCGCTTGAGAAATAAGCCATGCGCATAGACGAGGCCAAGCTCAACTCAGGCACCGACAACGAAGGCGTGCAGCGAATCCGTAACCCTCGGGAAGATGACCCATGCTCGTCCTGGCTGTTGAGGCCGTCTTCTGTCTGTCCAGTACATTCATCATGGGAGGGCCTCGCCATGTGCTGGAAGACGGCGTCCCAAATTCGACGAGGATGTGAGTTGAAGAACGGTGTTTCGGAGGAACTTCTAAAGCATTATTTCGCCGGGCCCCCAAGACAGGGTCATCAAAGTCGCGTAGGAGACGCGTACAGTGTCCTTGGGATATGAGTCAATGTGCGAAGTAGTCTACTTGGCACTTTGACACATTTCGCCCTAGAATCGCGTAACGCGAACAGGGCGCGTTGGACGCATGTACAGTACGTACAGTAGGCAACAGGCGCGCACCCAAAGTCGAAGCTGACGAAAACTACGGAGTCTGGTGATGAGCGGCCACGCGCGGACGCATTGTTTCGTCAGACCGCGGAATGCAAAAGAAACGTCGAGACCATCTCGCCTGATGCTATTCTAGTGAGCCCGGGATAAGCGGCCGACAGTCAACCTAGGGGGCGCTTGCGTGCATTCCTGTGACACGGAGAAGAAGAAGAGGAAGCAGAAGAAAGGGCAAGGGGAGGAGCACGCGCCCGAGAGTACGGGGCCCGTTGAAGCCGCTCGTTCGTCACCACCAAGGGATGTGTAAAAAAGGTCATGGTTGGGCCACGTATAGACTCAACCTGCGCAGAAAGAGGCTGGTCGGCTAGGTAGGTAGGAAAAGGAGCTGAGTTTGTTGGAAGCGCACTTCGTACCGCGCAAAGAGCCGTCAGCGTCGTGGCCCAATTGGGGGGAGGGGACCTTTTTTTTTTTTTTTGGGGCTGGCTGGCGGGCCCCTTGAGCCCCTGACATGACGAGACGATCCAACTCCTTGCCGCTGCCGGAGCAAGCGGCCAGCGGACCCAGGGGGTGTCTCATGCAGGACACGGCGCCGGCGCTTGTCGAGCCCCCTTCTCGGATGAATCTGGCCTTGGCTGCTTGGGTGGCTTCGCAGTCCCAGTGCGAGGCGCCATGCATTTTCCTCGTCGCCCTCGCCTGCGTGGGTGACCCCTGGGCAGATCCGTATGACAGTCATACGAAGAAGACACTGCGTTATGCAGGGCGATGCTCGAGCAGACGGACACTCCACATTGCCATGTCATGCCCGACCTTAGGACGAAGATGCCTAGCGGCTGCTGCAGGGTGGCTGTTCTGGTCAGCGTTTAACGTAGAGGCATATCTAGGAATCGTTATGTGGTCTTCGATAGAGGCCAGAGAGCCTCGTGGCCCATCCGTGCCTAGTCTGGGAGCTAGTCGATAATGGGTAGTTGGAAAAGGGCGCCAGAGTGAGGCCGCCCCGAAAAGGCATGCGCAAGCTGCTAAAGTGGTCCGTCGTCGGCCGCCATCCAACTCATCAGTGGCGCGACTTGCGCGTATCCCGCAGGTGCCATTTGGCTCGACGTAAAAAGGGATGCAAGAGAACAAGAAAATGACAACCTACGTAGGGACCCCTCCCCCACGGCACCATCGGCACAGTGCAGTACAGTGCCACGCTGTAAGATCAAGTACATGCGTCTTCTCGCAGGGCCATTATTACCGGGCAGCCAACAACGCGTTACACCCACTGGCCCCACGCTGGCCGGGTACCCACTCAGCACCCGTTGTTTCGCGGTTCCTGGTGGATTTAGGGAGTCGCAAACATGGTCCCTCTTTGTACCGAGTAGTAAATAAATCAAACAACTGGAGCCCTCTACAGAATCGACCAACATTGTCCGCAGTCGCTATCCCCTCTGCCGTCCCCAACGCTCATCCCTACTACGTAGCACATCCATTCGGGAGCTGCTAGAGTATCAATTTGCTACCTGCCTACTCGAGGTACATGCTCATACTGTATCTACCTCGCTTGCAGAGAGCGCGAATGCCCAGCACAGCAACTGCGACCCGCCATCTGCCCTTGTCCCGCCTCCACGCCGATCGCCGTCCACCACCAAGAAGCGCCAGACCCCCAGACCCCCAAAGGCCAGCGGCCGGCCTTTGCTCCCTCGCCGTCTTCTAAGCATCCCTTCGCCACATTTCAAACCCTCTCCGTATCGACATTCATCCATCCACAACGCCCGAGTCTCGTCAATTCTGCCAGGCTCACCGGGGCTCCTTATTGATGGCCGCCTCCTGAACCCTCGAGTCTCGCGTTCTCGACCACACCCGCCCCCGTCCACCCAGTCCGGGCCCGCCGCCTTTGGGAATTATGATGGAGGTTGTGATGCCGCAGCAGGGCAACGACGTTGCCTCGCTGGCTCACCTCGCCAAGGATAAGAACAACCCGAGACCGTCATCTGCGACCGGTACAGATCAGGAAAATGTACGTCTGCACCGTCCCGCTCGCCCAATCATTTGACTGGACGCCGCCGTCGTACCACAGCCTGCCACTCCTCCGACGTTCCTGCTTCCTGCACGCGTCGATGCTGACATGACAGACATCGGGACAGGACTCCTTCGAGGATGCAGTCGACGCCGTGTCTGTCCGTTCTCTAACCAAGAGGCCCATCTCGGTTTCAAAGAGCATACCGTCCGAAGATCTCGAAGAAGATGAGCGTCCGGACCAGGTGACCGACAAAGACGACGCCCCAGCGGTTGAGGCACAAGAAGAAAAAACAGCAGCAAAGAACGAAGTCGCCGAGGTGGTCTCAAGTGATCAGCCAATATCGCCAGATCCTGTCCAGGCCTCGCCCAAACGCCAGTCCCGCCGCCCGTCGTCGCCCGAATCCAATCGCATCTCCAACGCCTCCAACCTGGACAATGTCAACCTGCATGACGAATCTGTCGCCAAATCTTCAGGTACGACGCCCGCTCGTGGTTCGTTTCTGCCAACGCAACTCTATCCTCGTTGAATACCCAAGCTCATTATTGTCTTACCGATAGAACCTCAAAGTCCCTCCGACGCCGAGCCGTCCGGCAAGAAGTTATCTTTAAACGCCTTAACTGGAGCGCTTCCCTCTATGCCTTGGTCACCGCCGCAGGAGCCTTCCGCGAAGCCTTCGGAGCCGTCCATGGCTGCAATCTCCTCTCCCCCACCTGCATCTCATCCTCCTCCGCCAACTCGAAAACTCACAAGCCCTTTCTCATGGCTATCGCGTAATACCTCGAAGGAAAGAGATGCGCATGCATCCAATCAAGCCCCAACCCCTAGGAGGAACACGGCCAGCTCGGTCGCCACCTTAACAAGCAATCCGGAAATGATGCTCAGCAGACTCGAAGAGGAACACGAAGGGGCGACCAACGGTACGAACCGCGAAAGCCTCAAGGATCGATTCAAGGCATTGCGATTACAAGGAGAAGCCAACATCGTCTCAGTCGGGGGTGACGGTGATAAAGTTGGCGATGCCCTGGGTCTGGTGCCGAGCGAAGAAAACACCGTCAATGAAAAGCACCCAGGCTCGCCACGTCTTGGTCCCAACAGCGACTTAGCTCCCGGAACCGTTTCCGGCATGCAAGCTGGACCCTCGGCTATGCCCGGCACTCAGGTCGACTGGGACCTGTGGCAATCTGTTGTGTATGAAGGGCCGGCTGTCGTGGCCCGAACGAGTGCTGAAGAGCTCAACAAGGCCATTGCAGTCGGCATCCCGCATGCTATCCGCGGTGTCATCTGGCAGGTGTTGGCGCAGAGCAAAAGCGACGGTTTGGAGGACGTTTACGGGGAGCTCGCCAATCGAGGCACCGAAAAACTCAAAGACCGCCACAGCAACAGCACGACCACAAGTTCCATAAGCAATGCCAGCACGAGCACACGGAGTGGTGATGCGATTACGTCTTCGGCATCTTCCGTCCACTCGGAGCAATCAGGAACCCCTGGCACATCTTCTCCGAATGCCGAGTTGGACAACGAGGCTTTCGCCAAGGCGCAGGCAGCCGACGAGGAAGAGCGTAAGAGGAAAGACAAGGAAGAAGCTGCAACTCTCCTGAAGCTGGAGAAGACCATCCGCCGCGACCTTGGTGCACGTACAAGCTATTCCAAGTACGCTGCCGCCGCCGGGCTTCAAGAGGGCCTTTTTGGCGTTTGCAAAGCCTATGCTTTGTACGACGAAGGTGTCGGCTATGCTCAAGGCATGAACTTCTTGATCATGCCCTTACTGTTCAACGTGAGTCTTACGCCCATTTGACTGGTTCCCATTCTAACAAAATGGCTTACAGATGCCGGAAAAAGAAGCCTTCTGCCTGCTTGTGCGCCTGATGAACCATTACCAGCTGCGTGATCTCTTCATTCAAGATATGCCCGGACTGCACATGCACCTCTACCAGTTTGAGCGGCTCCTGGAAGATGTGGAACCTGCCTTGTACTGTCACCTCCATCGGCGAGGTATCTCGCCACATTTATATGCCACGCAGTGGTTTCTCACCTTATTTGCGTACCGCTTTCCCCTGCAACTGGTACTACGCATATACGACTTGATTTTTTCGGAAGGGTTATCGGCGATTCTGAGGTTCGGTATTGTGCTAATGCAGAAGAATGCCACGACGCTACTGGGCATCTCGGATATGCAACAGCTCACGATATACCTGAAAGACAAGCTCTTTGACGTCTACATTGATAAAGATCCAAGTCAAGGCAGTATTCTGGAAAACGGCTTCTTCGGCAGCTCAAGCGCGAGCATGGATAAGGAGGTGTATAGGGCAGATCAGTTTGTCCGAGACGCCTGCGAAGTCAAGATAACGCCCGAGGTGCTCAAAGCATATACGACCGAGTGGGAGGAGAAGACCAAAGCTGAACGTGACCGGGAAACGGAGCTTCTGGAGCTGCGGATGGCGAATCAAAATTTCGCCATCAAGGTGCGGAAGCTCGAGGAAAGGGTCGAGGTTTGTGACCGTGAGCAAGCTGCCCTGGCTACCGAGTTAGTCCACACCAAGGTCAGCAACGAGGAGCTTCGAGATGAAAACGAAAGCCTCAAAGGTCAAGTACGGGAGCTCAAGGTGGTTATTGAACAGCAACCTGAAAAGATCGAAGAATCCTGGAAGCTTGAGAGAGACAACTTGATGAAGCGGAATCAAAATGTCCATGAAGAGAACGAGAAGCTAGAGAAGGAACTGGCAGAGCTCGAGGAAGAATTGGTGCAGACTAAAATGCAGTACGCCGAGGTAAGTTGCGTCCAAACAGTATCTCCCGGCTTACGAACGCCATACTGACCTGACTTTGTATAGATTAATGCACAACACGAGACACTCAACCGCAAATGGTCTGATCTCAAACGTCAGTTTGCGTGAAGACGGCAATTCCATTCCTCCCTGTCAACCTGACATGAATAATTTTTGGTTTGCACGAAAATATTCGGGTACAAAATAAGACATCGAGGGCTACCTGAGCGTTCTCGCCGTCCCCGGGGATGCGTCCCAAGCCCCCTTATTTGCAGTTTCGCCCCGAAAACAGGAGTCAGCTGTATATTGTTCTTCTGGCGTATTTATTTCTGGTGTTCAGGCTACCGCTGGCGGGTAAACAACATCTGGGTCGGTCGGGTACCAATTGCGTGGAGGCGAATGAAGCAACGAGCGTGTGCAGCTGCTCACCACAGCTCTGTCTCTCTGCAATGGAAAGGCACGGCTCACATACACTTGGTGGATGGACAATATTGAGTGGTCATGGCGATCTACAGCCTAATTGACTGCCTCGGGCAAGGACCAAGAAAGGGGATACGAAGACGTGCCAAGCCATGTTTATCGCACTACCTTACGTACTAGCTTGCACGACTTCGGACGGTAGATATAGATTTCGAGATCGCATGAGCCGGTTTCGAGGGATGTTGGTTAAAAAAAAAACGCCATCATCACATATCCTCATTGCAGGATGTATATTTTGTCATTCCCTAAGGACCCATTCCGATGTGAAGCTCTTGATGCCCTGAACTGACAAGACTACGAGAAAACCGTGAAACACCAAGCCGAGAGGGCCAACCACCACCACCGACCAATTGCTCCCGCTCACTTGTGCAGCTTACGCTGGTAGAAAGCGAGCTCCTCACCCTCGAGGATGTAGCCATCACAGCGACCAGACTGGCCAGGGCGGCTGGAGATGATGGCATATAAACGACCGGCCTCAAACTGCTTCTCGAGGACGGGGTCGACCTTGCCGGAGGCGGAGTACCGGGCGGCCTGCTTCTTCTCGACCGACTTGCTCTTCTTGACCTCCTCCTCGACCTTGCCCTCCTTGGCGGCCTGGGCCTTCTGGCGTCTGCGGCCAATGGACTGGCCGTAGTGGGCCTCGTACCATTGACGGAAGGGGGCGGCGTCGACCTGGACGACAGCGCTGCGGGTCAAGGTGTTTGTGCGGACGAGCTCGTTGTTGGACGGGTGGTAGGCGACGACGATGACGCGCGTCTTGCGGGTGCAGCCCTCGGAGGCCCAGGCGAAGTTGCCCGTGTCGAGGCGCAGGGCGCGGTACTTGTGGTTGCCGCCACGGGTGCGGACCGTGTGGATGCGCTTGGGGCCGATACGGGTGTTGGCGCCCTGGCGACCGGCTTCGAAAGCGCGCTTCTTCCCTGTTGACAAAAGGTCAGAACGTATGTCCCCAAAGGAGATGGCATACGGGCTTTCGAGGTATTCTCATGACGCACGGTAGAAGGCGCGCTTGGCACCGGAGGCGGAGCGCTTGTGGCGGGAGTCGCGCGAGATACCCATGATTGCGAGCTCTGCGAGGAAGAAAAACGTCAGCGCTTGAGATCAAGACTTGTGCCGCGACGGCAAAGGGGTGTCAAGGGACGGCGGGGCATCAAGGGACAGAGGAGACTCGATCGAGTGGCGTTTCGAGATGACGGCGGCTTCGCGGCGATGTCGGCCTGGTGAGTTTCTCGGGGATCGAGCGAGCCCTTTGAGCAACGACACGGCAGCGGTTCGAAAGGCTCTGGTCGGCCAGACGGAAGCAGATCGCGGTGTCGAAAAGCCGTCATCGTCGTGCCAGTCGTCACTCTCCTCCGTCCCCATCCGTCGAAATGTTGGGGGTGTATCGTCTTGTTCTTTCTTACCTGATGAAGTCGAGGATCACCAGTTGCAATCGAATTGGCCGGTTGTGAGAGGAATGGAAACTTTACACCGCGGCGAAGCAGGGCCTGTTTTGCAACGAAAAATTGTGGTTGTGGGCACCGGGGCTTTCGCTAGCTCCGGGTACGTACCTCTCTCAGGGCTTCTCGGATGACAAGATATTCCGGTCAAAGCCCCGCTCAGGCGCTTCAATTTTATTACTAAGCACCCTGGACACCTTGGGGAGCGGCGTCTCTCATGTGCTGGATGTGAGTGATGGCATGGACGTCGACGTCAACTTAGGACGAGACAAACTCTCATGATTTTGCGGGCTCGTTCGAGTGTATACATCCAATTACCGGCTTGACTGATTGCATATTCATTATTTGCTTCTTCCAGAATTCTTGTGATCTATCCTCGCTCTTAATTCGCATACGCTAATTCGTCGTGTATGCCCCTTATAGTCCGACATCTCTGCCATCACCCTTATGAACCGAGATATGTCCAACGCCTGGCCCATGAACATTGCTCTCCAAATCCGGTCGCATCCTGCATCATGTGAGCCGAGAGACCATGAATTCTCGATGCCATCGAGCGGCTTGGCCAAACCGCCGACACAGCCCAACTGATTGGGCTCTAGCAGAATGCCTCTCGGCGTCTTGATGCCTTGGCTTGCTCCCCTCTGTTCCCTGCTATGCCAAGCTGAAATGAGCGAAGTGAAGGGCAAAGATCATGGGTTACCGCGTCTGTAGAATTGCAAGATATCAATCCTCGTCAATGTCGCGAAGGAGGCTTCTGATCATGGCCTGCAAGAATTCAGGCAGCTCGTGAAGCCACAGCCCAGATTCGTGACGCTCAGCAAAGGCCGTCGGTGAGAGGTCCCTATACCGGCTGCTCACTTGTACCAAAGGACGGAAAGCAGTGAGGAACGCGGCGCTCTGGGAAACACCATGTGGTTTCCAACGAGTCATATCCCGGTCCGCCTGTGTCGTGGGCCAGAATTCGACTGCGTCCGAGCGAGGCAGTGGCAGGCATCTCCGGCCCCTTGCTCCACGCCTGTCGCCCTCCTCTTTAAGCTCTGCCACCGTCGGCCAGACATTTTCGGAGGGGCGCTTCACGCCCGAAGTTTCGTTGAAGCAGTTGAGCGAGGCCAATACGGGTGAGAGCCCATCGCTGAAGCGCTTTCCCCAAAGAAGTGACCCGATTCTTCTTTCTACGCGACCGGCCCCAGCGTGTGAGACGCTTCTTCTTGACTCTAGCTCTGCTATGCGTCTTCCAACTATACGCGCCAGGCGTTTCTTTGTTGTTTCTGCGAGCTCTGCCTTGAGAGCTGCCAAGTCCGTCATGTTTTGCGGTATGTATGGCGACCTGTCCGCTCCCATGTGACGCAGACTGTTCATCAACTTGGCAAAGGCACTTCGCTCCCTGGCCTCGTCGCTTATCCATCTCTTCGAGTTTGACCAAGAACCTGGATCGACAGGGCCGCTACAGTGAGACGGTTGCGAGTCCACGCCAGCCGTGCCAGATGCCTGACGGTGAGCTGCGGTGATTAACGGCATTGCCGTGGAGGAAGAAGCTCGACTACCGCCTGCTCGTGTCATGCCTGATGCCTCCGGCGCGCTGCTCAAATCCGATTCCAATGGAGACTGTCGATATACTTGAACAGCTGCCTGGGCGACCGACTTTCCGCCCGAGTTTACCGCATCGATCGCCTCATAATCTTCTTGTTGCGCTCTTCGCGCGGCCAGGGTCTTTCCTTCGATAGATTGCGCGGTGTTGCTTTGCTCATCTCGTCGAGGTATAGGCTGTTGATCCTGGTTGCAACGCAAGGGTGCGTGCTCTCGCCTTGCATGTCGTGCTGGCGTATCGACTTGATACACCGTCTTTTCTGGAAAAGCCGCGGAACCCCTATTTTCGGAAACCGCAGCTGTTAGATTTGGAGAACATCTCATGATTGGTATTGACGCGAGACGCGTGGTTTGCATCGCGCAAGATGGTGCATATGAGGGCTCTTGCGAAAGTACAGACTTGGAAGCTGAACGTCGAATCCCCAACCTCGAGAGAGCGTCTGAGCGAGTCTGCAATGAACTGCGCCTAAGTATGTCTTCTGTCGCATCCCCGAGGCGTGGCGGCGTGGCACGAGCGGCCTCGATGGCTTCTGTGCCAGCAGTCTGGCATATTTCCCGAGACATCTCATCTTGTCGCGACTGTTTCTTCTTGTCCGTCTGCGCCTGAACCTCCTGTGATGGCTTCTCTCGCTCCTTTCGACTCTGTGAGGACGTCTCTTGTCCAAGTGGAAGGGCCGGTAGCGGAGGCCAGGAGTGATCCGACATGGGCGGAACTTGAGGCAAGGGAGGGGGCGTGAGAGCGCTCAAAGGCTCATCGGCTTGTGAATGTGCCGACCATGCTCGCGGATGCAGCATTCGCTGCCCCGAGGGCTGCAGAAGCTGATGTTCCAGGACTTGGGCTGGCTGGGCAAAGGCGTCACCTGTTGGAGGAGCCGGGAACGGTCGCTCGGGTACAATTGGCGAGTTTTCGAGTCTCTTACTCTCGGCAAAGGCATGATCCTGGTGTTCCGTGCGGGAATAAAGGTGGTGCATCGCAGGGGCACATTGTGCTACAATGTTGTTTCTGTGTGCCGGTGCCCTTGGCGCGTACAAGCCTCTCGAGTCCACCTCGCCGACTCCTGCGATGGTTTGAGTGCTGGTTCTGTTCGAGCCGGAGGTTTGTGGCCTCCCGCAATCCAAAGGCTTGAGACTGAAGTCATGATGAAAGGGGGCCTCATCTATTGTCTGATTTGAAAGTGTATACGCATCTTCGTGGAGTGGATTCTCAGGCTCTAGGGGTGCATATGGCGTCAACATGAGTTGCTGGTTACCTACATCTGCAGCATACCAACCTTGAGTCGAGGAGGCGTCTACTGATAGCTCGTCTGCATCATCTGCAGTGACTGGACTATGATGACGCGGGAGGTTCTGCCGATTGCGGGATCGAGGAGTACGACGCGAATTTGCTCTGCCTAGAGTTTGTTGGTTGATAAGAAAGAGACTGGAAAGATTATCTCGAAACGCACGTGAATCAGTCTGACGTTTCTTCACAGTCAGCTGGCGAGATGCTCGACTGGAGGCTCGCGAGGTCTTGGTCTCGGGAGTCGCCGAAGGGGTGAACTCTGTAGCCAGCGGATTCATTATCTCGAAAGGCTCGAGCGAAACTGCTCGAGGCAGAGCGCGGCCGGATGTGAAGGAAAGAGGCGATGAGCAAAGACGCGTGTGACTGGGCTGCAAACACTTGAGCGACAGTGATAGTGGACCGAGCAGGTCTCGAGACACCAGCATCGCTTTGTGGCGGTTACGATCTGACGACGAAGCGACGAAGCACCTATCGGGCGCGGCATGACGGGGCGAGAGCTCGATTACTGATGGAAAGGCGGTGCGCCAGGCTGTCGAAGTGACGTGAAGGCGGCGCTGTTCAATGAGACCTGAGGCGCAGAGCCGGATGGCGACGGACTCATGCCGAGAAATAGCCAGCCAAAGCACGTGTTCGCTTGGGGCTGCCTAGAGGTCAAGGAAATGAGAGTGACGCACGTTTCACGGAGGTCGGAGGACCTGAGGCGAGCGACGAGACGGGCATTGAGTCGGGGGTGTGGTGAGAGAGCGCCACGAAAGTGCTGTACCGTGAAGAACACTGAACAGGCACCTGGCCCTCGAACGCGAGGGAGCGAACGTGGATGATTGGAGTCAAAGTGTGAGCCGACAGAACAACATGCGCAAAGATGCAGTTTCGGACAGATGGAAAGATGAGCGAAACAGAGGAAGGGTCGGGATGAATGAGCGCGGGTGGTCGTTGAACCGGGTCGCATGGTGAAGCAAAGTGGGCGTTTGCTCCACAGCAGACGGTCCAAAGACGAGTTTGCGTGAGTTTAGCTGTGCAGGGAATTTCAAGCAATATGAATACGTGATGCTGGGAATGTCATGAGATGATGACGGCCATAAGCCATCAACTCGAGTCTTTTGAGCCCTTGGCCGTGACAACTCCGAGGCATCTCGACTGAGCAATTGGAGCATTGAGGAGGCTTGGAACTGAGCAATGACGAGACGAGATCAGAGAGCCGCATATTCCTGAGAATGTGAGGGAATTGGGATGTTTCTGGATCGGTTGGTTCCTCTGGTCATGTCTGGCAGAACTTCTCGACTGACAAGGAAGTCGTAGTTGTAAGTCGGAGAGGAGGGAGTCGGGAAGGGACAAGCGCAGGAGTTGCCCGTTGGATTGGTTCTGGCGGCTCATGGGTAGCGTTGGGTACTCACTACCAGCGTTAGGCCTGTTTTACACCGATGGATGATGGTACACCAGGTAGCCAGAACCTGGATAAGACGAAGAGTATACGGCACCACCGCCGCTGCCACGCCCTTCTAATGGCAGGGGGGGGGCCATGGGCATTACACAGCATGATGCAGTCAACGCAAGCAACGCCCTTCACGACATCTCAACAGAGCCGCATCCAATCGCAAAGCCTTCACGTAAGGCCATCATCGCTGCCGCGCCACTACCGTTACGATGGTACAGCCAGCACTGGTGAGCTGGGCGTAGAGGCGTCGGGTCCAAGGACTTGCTATAAAAGCTGCTACGTCAACAGTTGAAGGAGCTGGAGTACCTAAATATTCGAATCTAATTACCTAGGTACCTTAGGTATAACTTACCATATACCTGTTGTCTATAAAGTCTAGAGAGCCGTGGCAAGTTTCCAAGGAACCGTCGGATATAAGCCGGCTGTACTCTGCATCTTGAAGCTTTCGTTGCAAGGTACCCTCGCCTACCAACGAGCTACAGCCAAAAAAAAGGGAGCCTCGGCTAAAGACGCGAGCAGACACGGCGAGCCATCTACTTCATCCTCCCGCAACAGATCAATTGATCATCCTCCATCGCTCGGAAACGATCCGTTACGCTCTCTGCGCTTTGTGCCGCCCCTCGGCGCACCATCGTCATGGCCTCGACAACGACTCTCAAGCTTTCCAACCGCTGTGCGTGGCCCATCTCCATCCCTTGCTCTCTCTCCCGCCTCGACAGCTTTCTAACCCGTCGTTCCCTATGCAGCGCCGAAGCAGCCCATCAAGCGCCTCCCGTCGACCATTGACCTCGCCTCGGATGCCACCGTCGAGGACCTGAAGCGCCTGATTGCGCGCGAGGCCAAGATGGGCGACTTCAACCGCGTCGGCCTCTTCGACCCGTCCACCAAGAAGACGCTCAAGAACCGCAAGGCCCGCGTGGCCGACGAGCCGGGCGTCGCTTCCGCCGGCGAGGTCCTCGTCAAGGACCTCGGGCCCCAGGTCGCCTGGAGGACCGTCTTCCTCGTCGAGTACCTGGGCCCGCTGCTCATCCACGCCGCCTTTGTCGCCGCCAGGCCCTACATCTACGCGGGCGCCGACGGGCCCATGTCGTCGACGCAGTGGCTGAGCTTCGCCATGGTCATGGCCCATTTCGTCAAGCGCGAGCTCGAGACGCTCTTTGTCCACAAGTTCTCGGCAAACACCATGCCCATCTTCAACATTGTCAAGAACAGCTTCTTCTACTGGGCCATGGCCGGTGTCGTCGCCGCCTACTCCCTCTACAGCCCGCGCTCGCTCGCCGCCAGGGCCAATCTGCCCATTGTCGACGCCGTCGGCGCCCTCATCTACCTCTTTGGCGAGACGGGCAACGCCATGGTCCATCTGTACCTGTCGTCCCTGCGCTCCGCCGGCGGCACCGAACGCAAGATCCCCGCCGGCTGGGGCTTCTCCCTCGTCACCTGCCCCAACTACATGTACGAGATCCTGTCGTGGGTCGGCGTCATCATCGCCAGTCGCGATTGGGCCGTCGCCTTGTTCATTGCCGTCGGCGGAGCTCAAATGTACACCTGGGCCCGCGGCAAGGAGAGCGCGTACCGCAAGGAATTCGGCGACAAGTACAAGAAGAAGCGCTACGTCATCCTCCCCGGACTCCTGTGATTGCATCGTCATGCGACATGCAAGGACTTTCAGAAGTGATTGAACGGATGAAAAAAGGTCATGACGCGTAACGGTCGCGCGTCATTAATTTGCAACGAAGCTATCATGAGGTATATAGGAGACCGTTGAAAACAAGAACCGGAAAAGTACACACTGCTGCGCTTGCATTTCTAAATTTCCGCTCGTTACTCGTGACGTGGTAAATGGTAAATCATCAGAAATGGCCGGTCGCAAGCCCTTCATGAGCCGCCCAGCTGCCTCGGGTCAACGTCCTTGAGCGACGCCGTCGAGAAGGACGCCGTCTCGGACCCCTTTACCCGCCCGGAGCCTGTGCTCATTTCTGGATCCAGCAGGCTTCGACTGGTATCCGACCACGAGCTGCGCGCCGCGTCCACGTCCATGCCGACGGCGACGTTGGCGTCCGTAGCTTTCCCCCGATCGCGACCGAGGTCCGGGTCCGGGTCCGGCTCGAGGTCCATGGCGTCGGCGTCCCTCGGCGCGCCGTTGGCCTCCCTGCCGCACTCGCTGCAGCTACAGCTCCCGCTGCCGTCATCGCTGGCGCTGGCGCTGGCGCCGCCGTTGGCCAGGCGCACCGTCTCC
>KQ030498.1:1037719-1075154 GCA_000956045.1 Hirsutella minnesotensis 3608
TAGTTAGTAAGGAAAGGGGGTATTCCTATTAAGGAAGATTATATATATAAGGAGGCTTTTTCTCCCTCTCTTCCCTCTTCTCTTTCCTTCCTCTCTAGCTTAAATTACTACTACTACTACTATAATATATTATATAGCCTACCTTTAAATATAGCCTCTTTTTTAGAGCCTAGCTCTAGCCCTACTTTTACCCTTAGTTATCTAAGCTTAGCCTAGCCGGCTTAGTATTACTAGGGATTAAGTAAGACTATATAGATCCCTCTTACTAAGTAATACTCTCTACGACTACGGATAAATAACGTACCTTCTAGTAGCCTAGCTATTCGAGGTATTTATAAAGTAACTATATATCTATTCGGCTAGATATTAGTTATTCCGTAATACGATTTAAGCTCTTGCCTTAGTCCTAACTATTATACTTAGTATTTAAATCCCTCTTTTATTTCTACTTATTTTTTAACCCCTATTTAAATACCTTAAAAAATTAGGAAAAATACGACTATATCCTCTTCTTCCTCCGCTTCTTCTACTATATAGAAACTAGTATCTTAGCCTAAAGGTAAGGCTACTATAATAGCTTCGAGCCCGGCCCCTACTAATCCGGCCCCTATTTTTAATATACTCTCTAAGGAGCCCGGGAGATATTTTAAATAAATAAGCCCTATACTTATAACGGGGAATCGGCTAAACTATAGGAATTTATTACCTAAATTAGGGCTTATTTTCTATTCTTCCCTACGACTATAGATACGGAAGAAAAAAAAGTAGTCTTTACTTCTAGCTACCTAGAAGGCCTAGCTTTAGCTTAGTTCGAACCGACTTTACGGGACTATCTCTTAAAGACTAAGGATAATCGACTAGCTACTATATAAGATATCTTTGATAGCTTTAATACCTTTAAAGAGGCTTTAAAAAAGACTTTTAAAATAATCGACGAAAAAAGAAATACTAAAAATAAGCTACGAAATCTATAGTAATAGACTTCTATTTTAGCTTATATAGCTAGCTTCCGGTAGGTTATTTCGAAGCTAGATTAAGAAGATAAAGCCTTTATAGCTATATTTTATAAAGGGTTAAAAGAGAAGGTTAAAGATAATATATATAGGCTAGATCGATTAGATAGCCTCGTAGACTATATCTCTCTAGTAATCTAGATAGATAATAGGTAGTACGAACGACGGTAGTAATAGAAAAATAGTAGACCTTATATAATTAAGACTATCGATTTACTAAAAAAGAAGAATAGGGTTACTTACGGAGACCCTATAGAATTAGATATAATAAATTAGTAGCTTAGAAAGGTAACCTACTATTACTATAAAAAGGAAGGTTACTTTACTAAAAATTACTATAAGAAAAAGAACTAGAATATAGCTTCTAGCCTTACAAAAAGCTCTTCTAAGGACCTTAATACTATAGCTTATTATCCGGACCTAGTAATAAAAGAGGAAGAAATAAGAGAAGAAAATACCCTATTTTTAGATTTAAAAGAGAAGGAAAAAATTCCCCCTATTCCCTATAGATCTTAGCTATAGCCGTAGAACAGCTAGAATAGCCCGCCTAGGTTAGCTAGGGTTAACCTAACCCCTAACCCTAAACCCAAGTAAACCCCTGTTATGGAATAACTAATATCTAGCCGAATAGACGTATAGTTACTTCGTAGATACCTTGAATAGCTAGGCTATTAAAGGCACGTTGTTTATCCGTAGTCGTAGAGGGTATTACTTAGTAAGAGGGAGAGGTCTATATAGTCTTACTAAATCCCTAGTAATACTAAGCTAGCTAGGCTAAGCTTAGATAACTAAGGGTAAAAGTAGGGCTAAAGCTAGGCTCTAAAAAAGAAGCTATATTTAAAGGTAGGCTATGTATTATTATTATAGTAGTAGTAATAATATTAATTTAAGCTAGAGAGGAAGGAAAGAGAAGAGGGAAGAGAGGGAGGAAAAGCCTCCTTATATATACAATCTTCCTTAATAGGAATACCCCCTTTCCTTACTATCTAGACCCCTTCCTAACTATATTTATCCGTATTATAAATCAAGGTATAACTTAGAGGTTATCTAATAGTTCTCCTATAATTCTAATAAGCTATTATTATAGCTATATTAATAGTTCGATATAGTTATTTTAATAGTCTTTAGCTTCCTAAGTTAAAGGGTAACTTAAAGGTTAGGTCGTTACCTTCCTGCTTTTCCTATAGGCCTCTTATTTAGTTATATAGATAGTTAAGTAAGTAGTTGTAAATAGCTTCGTAAGCTATATAAGAGAGAGGGTATAATAAGTAGGTATAAGGTCTTTAACTTAGTAGGAGCTTAGGCTTGCTTAAGCTTGTTATGTAGGTTAGCACGCGGGCAGGACCCCCCCCCTTAATTATAGAGCTACGTACGTAGGATAGCTCTCCTCCTTATAGATTAATATACCTATACTACGGACTATACCTATACCCCTTCGAGCCTTTACGAGCTCGTAATAATTTAATCTATCTACTTTATTAAGTAAGTAGTAACGATAGATATAACTATACCCTTAGCGATACCCCTATAGTCTTTTAATAACTAAGGCGTACTAGCGTAGTTAGTAGATATCTCCCGACTAATAAACCTTTTATAAGCTATAGCTTAAGACCTAAAGTAAAGACGAAAGGTACTATAGATACTAGGTAGCCTAAAAGCGATAATAACGATAAATACGCCCGCTACCTTTACTAAAGTAATAAGTAGCGAGATACCTATATATAGGAAGCCGCTAGCTTAGCTAGTATAGGATAGGAAGCTAGAAAGCTTTTACTTCTTCCTTAGTAAGCTAAAAGTAAAGTTTTTAATAGATAAGTAATAAGGCCTTAATAGCTATAGGTAGATAATATATTACGCGCTCCTATATACGCTCCCGGAACCCTAAATACGCTATATCGCTAGTTTCTAGGAGAGCGGCGGGCTAGGAGAAACCCGGGAGCTAGAGGCCTTCTTTAAGTACTTTATATATTACTTTAGTAATATATAGGAATAAAAGAAAGTATAAGATAAGCTACGGACCCTAAGGTAATAGGATAGCTAATCTTTTAGAGAATTCCTTCCTAACCTTAAGGAGACGCTTACGCGGGCCGTAGGCTTATTAGCGTAAAACGATAGCGCTAAGCTTATATAGCTACGTAACGCTATCTTACCCGCGCTTCGTAAGCTATTAATCCTAATTAAGATACCTATAATATATAGCGCTTACGTTACCTAGCTTATATAAGTAGCTTAGGGCTATAAGTAAACCCTACGCTTTTAGCTACTTGGTAAGAAAAGCCGGGCTAGGGCTCCCCCCTTAGTTATACTACTTTAAACTTAATACCTAACTCGGGATATAGACGGAGATATAATTATAGTAATAATATAAGCTATAACGAGGAAGCTAAAGCTAAGGAGGTAATTTACCCTAGGCTAGGGAGCTAAGGCTAGCTAGCCCGCGCTTAAAGCGAAGTAAGTAATAACGTTAGAGATTTAAAAGCGTAAAAAAAAGGGATATTACTTTCGCTATAGCGCGGATATATATTATATTACGGACTACTTATTTTATATAAGTAAGCCGCTAGTTAGTATTAAAGTAATAGCGTTCGCCCCGCTACTAAAAGATAGCTTTAAGAATAGGACTTCTAATAATAAAGAGCTACTTACCCCTATATAGTAAGTAAGAAATATATAGCTCTAGCGTAAAAATAAGCGCTAGAGCCTAGCTCTATAAAACTAATAAAAAGCAAGCTTATAACTTAGATTAAAAAAGAAATAATATTTATCCCGCTTATACTTAATAAAGTTAAACCTTTAACTATAGCTATAAATAAGGGCTACTAGTACTATACTATAATTAATAAGAAGTTAGTCCTAGACTTAAGTATTCCTATCGAACGAATTAAGCCCTAACTAATTTCTAGCGCTTTAAGCGCGATAAAAAGCATAGTTATATACGGGATAGCGTAGGTAGCTATAGAGGTAGTAAGAGTTATAAGGCTTATTATCGCTTATATAATACCCTAGCTTATATACCTAGTTATCTTAAGTAAGCTATAGCTATAGTATATAAAGTTATACTTTATACTATATAAAAAGAAGCTATAGTTTAGTCTAGCCTATACGTAAATAGACTACTCTACTAGCTTAAAACCCCCCTACTAAATAAGTACTTAAAGCGCGAATAACTTATTTAACGCCCGCGAGGTTATAGCCTTAGTCTTCGTAAGTCTTATTAAATATATTCGCGGGATAGAAAAAGCAAAAGTAGCAGTAGCCGCGGTTTATATAGTTAGCTTAGTAGATATTAATAAAGCCTTTTAAACGAAGATAGTAAAGTTACTTATTAAGTTACGCGAAACTATCCTAGAGTACTTCTATAACCTCCTCCCCTTATTTAGTAAGTAGGAAGCTAATAAGCTTAACCTTTATAAGCTAAGCGTAAACTATAAAATTCCCCTTTATACTAATAGTTAAGGAGAGAAAGTCCCGGTCCCCTTTAGTCGGCTCTATAGTATATCTAGGGCCGAGCTACTAGTACTAAAAAAAATACTACGTAACCTTTTAGATAAGGGCTTTATCCGCGTAAGTAGCTTAGTAGCTAAAGCGCTAGTTTTCTTTATCTATAAGCTAGGCAAAAGCTTATATTTTTACTATAATTACTAAGCTTTTAACGCGATTACGAAGCTAGACTAATACCCCTTACTACTTATAAAGGATATACTACGTAACCTTACGAAAGCTAAGTAGTTTATAAAGCTAGACGTTATTTAAGTATTTTATAAAGTACGGATTAAATAAGGTAAAGAATAGAAAATAGCCTTTAGGATATAGTATAGCTTTTTCAAATAGATAGTAACTCCCTTTAGCTTATCTAGGGCCCTAGCTATATTTTAACGTTATATTAATTCGATTCTTTACGACTTCCTTAACGAGTTTATATTTATATATATAGATAATATACTTATTTATATAAGCGGCTTATATAAAGACTATATATAAAAGGTATACTTAGTACTTAAGCGCTTCTCTATATACGGCCTCTACCTAGACCTAGAGAAATACGAATTCGGCGTTAAGAAAGTTAAGTACTTAAGCTTTATAATTTACGCGAGCGTAGGTATATAAGTAAACCTAACGAAGGTCTATATAATTTAGAGCTAAGAGGCCCCCTCCTTAAAGAAGGCTATTAAGAGCTTCCTTAGATTTATAAACTACTACTATATATTTATTCGCGGCTTCTCTTAGATCTCTACCCTACTTATAAAATATATAAAGGATAGACCGTTCCGCTAGGGTTAGTCGTAGGAAAACGCTTTTTATATACTTAAAAGCTTCTTTTTTTAAATACCGCTATTAACGTATTAAGACTTTAAAAAAGTAACTATTATAGAAGTAGACTATAGTAGCTAAGCTTTTAGAGGTATACTTTTTTAAGAAACTAATAGCTAGAGACGCTTAGTAGCTTTTTACTCGCGTAAGCTTATAAATATAGAGCGTAACTATACTATTTATAATAAGGAAATACTAGTAATAATTAGCTACTTAAAGTAATAGTAAGTAGAGCTCTATAGCTATAGTAGCTTCGAGATACTAATAGACTATAGGAACCTTAAGTACTTTATAACCTAGTAGTATTTATTAAAGTAGTAAGCTTATTAAGCCGAATACTTATCGCGGTTTAACTTTAGTATTAAGTATAAACTTAGTAAGGACGCCGCGGCTTTAAATACCCTATCGCGATAGGCCTAAGATAAGCTAATAAGAGCGGATATCGATACCTAGACCCTATAACTTATCCCTTAAAAAGCCTTAATAGTATATATCGGTTTATTACTAATAAATAGTAGCCGTAAAAGGGGAGGTAAGATAGGGGACGCCTAAGGAGCCGATTCCCCGCTTACTAAGGCGGTTTTTAGTAACGAGGAGCTTTAAGTACTCTAAGACTCGATAGTAATATAAGATTATACTTATAAAAGTATTAAGCGTTTAGTAAAGCTTAGGGCCCGTAGCTTAAACCTAAAGCTAAAGCTTAAAGTATAAGTAGTAGACTATTATATAGATAAGCGCGGCTACTTACGCTAGTAAAGCCGGCTTTAGGTCTTAAAAGTACCCTAGATAACTAAGGCGGGAGCTAAGGAAGCCCTTAAAGTAAATATAGTATAAGATAAGCTATATAGCTATTTTATTTAAATAATATATAATACTTACGTTAATAGCTACCTAGGCCGCGAAGGTATAATAGCGGCTATAGCTAAGAGCTTCTACTAGCTACTTATATAAGTATATATATAGCGCTTTATCTATAATTATAATATCTATAAGTATTTAAAGATTTAGCGCTTTTAAAAAAAAGGGCTACTTAAGTAGTTACTAATTCTAAAGCGCTTCCTTATATATATATAGATAGACTTTATTATAAACTTACTATATACTAAGACTAAGAACTATTACTTATAAGTTATAAAGGATAGGCTTAGTAAAGCGGTCCTACTTAAACTAATACTTAGTATAGATATAGAGGCGTATATAAAAAGGTTCCTTTAGTACTTCGCCTACTTTTATAATTAGCTTACCTCGATTATAAGTAATAAGGGGTCTAATTAAACTAGTAAGTTCTAAGTATATTTTTATAAGCTACTAAGTATCTCCTAGCTTCTTAGTATAGCTTACTACCTATAGACTAACGGAAGCTTAGAATAGCTTAACTAGGAAGTATAGGCTTATTTATAGACTATTATCGCTTAGAACTAAGCGGACTAGGATTAGTAGCTACTAATAGCGTAGCTCGCGCTTAATAGCCGCCTAAGCTTTTTAAGTAAGATAACGCTAGTTTTCTATATTTACGGGTTTAAGCTAAAGTTACTAGTACTTTTGCTAATAGAGACTATAAATAAGCTTACGCTAGCTAAGTTACTAAAAAGTAGGGCTATAGCTTTTATATAAAAGCTATAAGAAGTAATAAACCTATACTAGTTAGCGATAGTAATATTTATATAGGAGTAAGAATAGTAAGCTAATAAGAAGTAAGCCCTAGCTAAGAGATTTGCCCTAGGGGATATAGTCTAGTTCGACTTTTATAACTATAAGATAGTAAGGCCGAAGAAGAAACTAGACTAGCTATATACTAAGTTTAAAGTACGTAAAGTACTTAGCCCGTAAGTAGTATAGCTAAAAGGCCTCCTAAGCGGAATCTACCTTAATATAAATATAGACTTATTATAGCGAGTAGCTTTAGACCCGCTACTAGGCTAGTAAACCGCGGACCTATAACCGCTAGCTATCTTAGTTAATAAGGAAGAGGAATTTATAATCGAAAGAGTATTAGTAGCGCGCTAGAAAGTTAAGCGCGGCGGTAAACGGGCGAGAAAGGTCTTAATAGGATAGATAAGCTACGTAGACTTAATATAGGAGCCCCTTAAAGAGCTTAAAGACTTAGTAGCGCTAGTAGCGTTTAAAGTATAATAAGGGCCCGTAGATATAAATAATAGCCCGAAGGCTTAGGTTTATTTAGGCCTTAATAAGTAAAACTCTCGTTAAGACTAAAACGAACCGAGGCTACTCCCCCGAAGTTAATACGTAGTTAGCTTAGAAAACCTTTATAATAATAGTAATAGTAGTAGTAAGTAGGGGAAGGAGAAGAGGAAGAGGTACGGGAAGAAGAGGCCTCCTCTTAAAGCTAAGATATAAGCCGGTAGTAAGCTACTAGTAAGCTAACGTAAAGCCCCGGCTTATAATATTAAGACTATAATACCTACTATATACGTAATACTAAATCGAGGCTATCCCTACGCTTAGAGGTAATAACGGGGGAAGGGGAGAAGGGGCTTATTATAAGGTCTTTAACTTAGTAGGAGCTTAGGCTTGCCTAAGCTTATTATATAAGTTAGCACGCGGGTAGGACCCCCCCCGCCCCCCCCCTAATTATAGAGCCGCGTACGTAGGATAGCTCTCCTCCTTATAGATTAATATACCTATACTACGGACCGCACCTGTGCCCCTTCGAGCCTTTGCGGGCCCGTAATAGTAGGGAAGTAGGTATAAAAGCCCGGACTATATCGTCCTATCCCTTATATACTTATATCTAGCCTAGACCTTTAATATCTAATACTAGCTACTTAAGCTAATACTAGCCGAGGGGTTATACTAAGGTTATAGTTAAATAGCTAGTAAGCGTTATAGTAATTAGGTTGGTTACGGGCTTATAACTAGTAGCTATAAGTATTAAATACGTATAATAAAGGCTTTTTAAGTCGTTTCTTAATACTTTATTAGCTAATATAATATTATAAAATAGCTCGAGAAATTTATAAATCTTAGCTAGAGTTACCTAATTAAAAGTAATTAGGGTATCTTCCTATAAAGCTAGCTTTTATATATAAAAGATTGTAATAGCTTACTAAATCCTTAGCTTAAGAGCCTACTCAACTATTTTATACTTAACTATTTTATACTAGGAATTCTATTACGTATTATTATTACGCTATAGTCTAAAACTATTAGTAAGAGTTATAAATATTTAAAGTCGCTATAGAGTTTACGAAGTATAGACTACGATATTATAGAGCTTGCTTATTATACTATAGTTCTTTTATTACTTAACTTACTTATCTAATAAACTATAGTAAGGGCCTATTATTAATAGCCTCTTTCTAATAAAAAACTTTATTATAGTAAGGTAAATAATATAGCTAAGATAGCGAAGTCTATAAAAGAGCGGATTATAAAATATATTAAACTCTTATTTTAAGTTATTAGAAATCTTATTAATTATAGTATTTATATTACTAGCATTATCTATTATAAAATAACTAACCTTAGATATAATTTTATACTCCTATATAAACTCTATAATAGCTTTAGCTATATTCTCGCTACTATACTACCCCTCTAGCTTCTTAATCCTTACTATAAGCGACTATAAACTATAGTCTTTAGTAATAAACTATACTATAAAGCTTATAACGCCTAGGCAATTTAGCGATATCTAATTATTAGGAACGATATAGATTAAAGATAAAGCGTTTTATAAGGCTTATTTAATATACTCCTTTTTACTATTATAGCCTTACTATAAATTATTACGGATTAAACTAGTAGATCTTAGTAAGAGATTATTAGCTACTAGCTAAATATAGCGGATTAAGTCGCGAAATAATATCTATTCTATATAAGTAAAGGGGAGGCTATACGCTACCATATAATAGTAATATAGCTCTTATAAGATAATTATATCTAGCGCGTTATCTTCTATAGTTACCTTATATTTCTTAGCGGGATAGAGATTTTCTCCTATTAGGAGAGCTATAATACTTCCGAAATAGCTTTTTAACTCTTCTTAGCTCGCTTTATATTTACTAGATAGAATAATATTATACTCTTTGCGTAGATAATTAATAATCGTAAATAATCCGCCGGAGTACTTATATCGCTTAGTCTTTCTCTTCTCGAAGTATAGCTAATAGTACTACTATCTAGTACTATTAGCGTTAATCTAGGCATCCGAGGTTATCTTACCTTCTTCTAATTAATAATATACTTAAATCGGCGATATCTTTTATTAGATTACGCTAAGTAAAGCTTTAGTCGATAGCGCTATAGATAACATACCCGCTTAAGTACTAGGATTATCTAAGTAGTTAGCGTTACTACTAGCGCTAGTTATATTAGCACGTTCTACTATAAGTATTAGGTAAGGAATAAGACTATTTAATATCTTAAGAGGAAGGAAAGCTTTTAAATTATAAGCTTAAACTTATAAGTAGAATAGTAATAAAGGATTTTACGAACTTAAGGAAAAGGCTAATAGTTTATACTTAGATCGTATAAAAGTAAAGAGAAATAACTAAAGTAGCGAGTATCTTAATAGTTATAATAGTATAATCCTAGCTCTTAGCTAATAGCTATAATTTTCATTAAGCAATACTTACGTTATTCTAAATATACTAACGAATTATATTATAAGTTTAGTTATAATAGAGACCGCGTTCCTAAGATTTAAAGTTCGAAGGCCTTTATTATTAATACGCGTCTACTTCGCGAATAAAAACGCGATTTTTTATAAAGTCGTTAGTTCTAGCTTAAGCGAAGCTACCCTATACGTTTAAAATTATAGTAGTAGTAGTTTATTTTCCCCTAGCTGCTTTCGTAAACCGCTAAGGCACTCGAAAACTCGATATATTCCGCGCTATTAAGGAATAACTTAAATAACCTTTATTATACATATACGATACGTATAGCTACTAGCTATAAGCCTATACCTAACCTAGCTATAATAACGCAAGCTAGCTATTTAACTATATGTTAAAGCAGGTTATAGTAGAAGGTATGTTAAAGGGTAGGAAAATAGCTTATTTAGATAGGCTATTGTAAGCTAATTTAATATATATAGAATAGAGGGAAAAATCACGATTAGAATAGTAGTCTTTACGTGTAAATTAGTTAAAAGATAAGTAAGTTATTAAGATATTTTTATTTTTAATCTATCTAAACTATCTAGGGAGAAGCGTCTATACTTATATCTAAATATCTTAAGAACTAGGCTACTTACGGGTCTAGGAGGACCGGTATATAAAAGCGCTAAAAAAGTAGGTACTAGGCATATTATTAGTTAATTTTTCAGTATCTCTATTTCTAAGATATTTAACTTTACGTCGTTAAGGTTCGCGCGGAAGTAGTCTATATAGTCTAACTATATAACTATTCTACTCGTATTACCTAACCTAAAAAATACTACTACTTACCGTAATTTAGCTATATACTTCCTAAATAGGAAATAGTATATATAGTATAGAGTAAAAAACGCTAATTTTTCCTAGATATTTTATAACCCTAATATATAACCCTAACCCTAGTAAATCTAGGTTTAAAGGTTAAAAGTCCGTATTATAAGTTTTTATATAGCTAAGAGGATCGGGAAAGATATATATCTATAGAGAAGCTTTTTATAGGAAATTTATAGTATGCTTATATAAGCATATATCTTTATACTATAACCTTGGAATAACCCCTCGGTATTACGGAATAACTAATATCTAGCCGAATAGACGTATAGTTACTTCGTAGATACCTCGAATAGCTAGGCTATTAAAGGCACATTGTTTATCCGTAGTTATAGAGGGTATTACTTAGCAAGAGGGAGAGATCTACGTAGTCTTACTTAATCCCTAGGAATACTAAGCCGGCTAAGCTAAGCTTAGATAACTAAGGGTAAAAGTGGGGCTAGAGCTAGGCTCTAAGAAATAGGCTATATTTAAAGGCAGGCTATGTAGTGCGTTGTGGTAGTAGTAGTAGTGATTTAAGCTGGGGAAGGAAGGAAAGAGAAGAGGGAAGAGAGGGAGGAAAAGCCTCCTTATATATACAATCTTCCTTAATAGGAATAGTATAATAGGTATTAAAGTAGGTATAAAAGTCCGGATAATATTGTCCTTTCCCTTATATATCCGTATTTAACCTAGGCCTTCGGTATCCGATACTAGCCGCTTAAGCCGATACTAGCCGAGGGGTTATACTAAGGTTATAGTTAAATAACTAGTAGGCGTTATAGTAGTTAGGTTGGTTACGGGCTTATAGCTAGTAGCTATACGTATCGAATACGTATAATAAAGGCTTTTTAAGTCGTTTCTTAATACTCGGCTAGCGTCGGCTTAAGCAGCTAGTATTAGATATCGAAGGTATAGGTTATATACGGGTATATAAGGGATAGGACCTTCTAGTCCGGACTTCTATACCCTCTATAACGCCTATAATACCCTCTCTTACACAGCTATAACGGAACTATAGTTCTCTTCTTAACTATTTATTAAACTATCGATATAACTAAACTAAAGGCCTATAGAAGCTATAGGAAGGTAGTTACTTAATCTCTAAGTTACTCGTTAAGTAACTATTAAACGGACTATTAGAATCACTATATTAAAAGCCTATAAGAGTTATAGGAAGATAACTACCTAACCTCTTAGTTACTTTTTAATCTATAATACGGATAATACGGCCTAGAAGGGGTCTAGATAGTAAGGAAAGGGGTATACCTGGTAAGGAAGACTATATATATAAGGAGGCTTTCCCTCCCTTTTTATCCTTTTCTCTTTCCTTTCTCTCTAGCTTAAATTACTACTTCTACTCTATATAACCTACTCTTAAATACAAGCCTTTTCTTAGAGCCTAGCTCTAGCTCTACTTTTACCCTTAGTTAGCTAAGCTTAGCCTAGCCGGCTTAGTATTTCTAAGGACTAAGTATTAAGACTATATAAATCCCTTTTGCTAAGTAATACCCTCTATAACTACGGATAAATAACGTACTTTCTAGTACCTATAAAGTAACTATACGTCTATTCGGCTAGATAATAGTTATTCCGTAACACGCGCTTACTACTTTCGGGCTTACTTTTAGTTTTTAATTAATCTTAAAACGTCTCTTTAATATAGGTATTATTAGTAATAGTTAAAACCGTTAGTTTAAAAGTAGTTATAGATAAAAACTCCGTTAATTATATTTACTAGAAATAGTATACCGGCCCTACTTTATAACTAAGACTAATAGTATAACCGTTAGTCCGGAAACTTTAAACCGAACCGCGGGTCCGGTTTACCTATTACGAACTAGACTGCCGGTTTAACCAAAAAACTTAAACTGTACTATTAGGGTTCGTGGTTCGGACTAATAGTCTACGAATCTAGTTATACTATTAAGAGCCCTGAGTTTTTCTTTAATCTGCAATCTATATTTTACTAGAAATACCCCCTTCCCTTACTATCTAGACCCCTATTTAGCTATATTATAAATTAAAGAATAACTTAAAGGTTAGGTCGTTATTATTCTATAGTTCCTATAGGCTTCTAATATAGTTATATTAATAGTTTAATAGATAGTTTATAAGGAGAACTATAGTTGCGTTGTAGGCTATATAAAAGAGGGTGTTATAAGCGTTATAGAGGGTGTAGAAGTCCTATCCCCTGTATACCTATATATAGCATATGCCTTCTATATCCGAGGCTAGCTATTAAGCTAATGCTAGCCGAGGTAACTTATTATTATAGCTATATAGATGTGTAGTTAAATAGGTAGCTAGTAGGCTGCTAGTTAGGTCAGGTATAAGCACGTATTAGATACGTATCGAGAAAGTTGTTTTGTTACGACCCGACTAAGCGTTAGTCGCGCGCCGTTATGTTATTAGCGGAAGCTATAGAAAGGATATAGGGTAGACCGTAGATTACGTGACACGAGGAAGGGATTATTAGGATCTTATAATAATCTAGGAGATCTAGCTCGATAGATCTTTCTTATAATCTAACGATCCGCGAAGGATTATAGGAGGATACCTATAATCCATACAATATATAAGCACTCCTAATTTTCACTCCTTAGGATTAGATAATTAGATAGCTTTCAACACGATTATTATCTCAACCATACTAATCCTCTGGTTACGACCTACTAGTCTATTACCAACGTTAACATTACTCTTGCTTAGGTCTTATTGTCCCTGCTAATATAAACCCTCGTCTTGTTTATCCCTTGGGAATAACTCTAGCCGTTATATGTTTTAGTTGTTTCCTAACACAGATCTATTTTTCTTATTATCTCAAATAACAAATATACTTATCGAACTATTAGCGAATCTCGCTTAGCTCTATTTCTAGGTACTAGACCCTTTTAAAAGCTATATAGGAAGCGGCGTCTACTTATTATTTAACCTCTTTACTATATAATTCTTCTTTTCTTTTCTTTTCTTCGTGGCCCTTGCTATAGCTAGCTAGTTTAGCCGCTTTCTGGTTATAACTCTTCTTCTATCCGTTTTTATAGAGGTCCGGCTTAGGCCTCCCTACTTTCCGATATTAATTTAGTTTTATCCGATTCGTTAATACGGACGACCTACGCTAAGGATAGATATTGCGTCTACGGAGAGGAGTCTACCGCTCGGGATTGGTTTATCTAACGCTCTACGGCCCTAGCTAAGTCGGAAGGTAGTTGCGATAGATTGCTAGAACGTAGGGTAAACAGGCCGCGTAAGGCGGTAGCCCGAGGTATCATTTTGGGGGCCAAGAGGCGATCACGCGAGGCCATGTCAGCCCGCGTTAGGCCTCTCTTTGTATAATATGCAAGCCGATCTTAGGCCCACATCAGCTTGATCTCGAAAAAACAAGATGAACTTCTTCAGCCTTCAATCAAGGCCTAGTTGAGCCATTCTCTAAACATTTTGTTGCTTGCGTAGGAAGGTGGCAGAACCCGAGGTTCTGACATAGATCTATCGTTCTCGGCTGATCCCGTTCAACGGTCCCTATGCCCTAAGACTAGAGAGATCAAACTGTAAGGCGCACAATCACAACGTAACAGAGAGTGAAGAACGGGGGGCGGAACGACACCTCTTTAACTGGTCAATGCGGTTGGCCCCCGGTTACGAGGCATCCAGTATCTTTGCTTGGACATGAGCGATCTAAGAGCCTTTGGTGATTCATGACAAGACTAAGGCGATAGCCATTGACTCTAATTAATCGCTGAATCAATAATTAATCCTTGAATTGTAGGCCGGATTCAGATTAAATGATTATCCATCCGTGCGCTCCATCATGACGACCTATCCATCACTTCCTGCCGCTCATTACCAGCTATTCAGCGCCCTCCACCCAAGGACTAACCCTAGACGAGTAGACGATCCAACCATCATGCTCTTGAGCAATCTACCTTATCGCAACACTGATCTCTGCCTTTCTTCCAGATACAATTGTTAGATGTCGACTTGATATCGCAGGGAACCTCGACCAATTCGAAGGGGACGCAGGATTGCGTATCTTGGGTAAGGAACGTAAGAGCTGGCGACGGCATGGGACAAGCAGGTCCCAGCCCATACTTAAGTCCTCCCACACAATACTTGCCGCACGGCCACTTGCTAATAGTGAATTGGCCGGCCTCAGCAAACCTTGCCGTTTTGCTAATATGGCCACCGTTTTCCTTGTTGTTGAGCCATTCGTTGGGACGACTTCCACCCTGGGAGGCTGGACCCCCGATGAGATTCTTGATATACACGCCCTGACCAGGATCAATGGCAAGGGCGGCTTGACAGGCCTCGTCTTTGCAGAGCTGGAATTTGCCGGGCAAATTATAGCCATCGTACCGACTTTCAGCGTAGCGGTTGTCGTTAGAATCGTATACGAGCTTGTTCCCGCTCTCTCCAATGAATTGGTAACATTTCCCTAGTCATTAACTAAGTTATCTTTGCCTTGTGATATAGCATGGTAGGAAGTATTGCCCTGCTTACCAGTCTCGATACCTGAGGAGCAAGTCTGCGTGCTGGGCTCGCAGGTCCCGCCGCTTGTTTCCGCGGAGCCAGTTGGGCACACGCATTTGCCATTAACCAGGACCTTACCATTGGGACAGAAATCTGGTTTCACACACACAGTGCCGTTATACTTATGGCCGATTTGACAGCATCGATAGCCCGTTTCCTTGCTGCCAGCGAGATCGTGACCTTCAGCACAGCAATGCCAGGCTATGTCACGGCTGCCAACAAGTCTTTGGCCTTGCAAACAGCAAACGGCAAAGTGTATCTTCTCGCCTTTGTCTCCAGTGGGTTCTTCGATTACGGAGAGCTTCCTATTCTCCGAACACCTCATAGAGCGCAGAAGATGACTCATTTCCTCCTCCCAAGTGATCTCGTTATCCTTAATCTTCACGGAACCATAGATCTCTTGCGGATAGGCTGTTTCGGCAGACGCCCTAGAGCCTATGTTGCAAGATTGAAGGAGGAAGATCGCGAAAGCAACGAGTGGGGTCTTCATTGTGGCTGGGGATTTATGTCGACTGTGTTTGAATTTTTGGGATTGATAATCGATGTTGAGTGCAAAGGACGGTAACCGTTGTGCTTTTTATACGTATTCTAGCTCTCCAAGAGAGTCGTAATATTGCTTCGGAATAGGTCTTCCGCTTTAACACCTAGCGTTTCATCGCCTCACATCTCGGCTGGATTCACCTAAGACACGGGCGACGTTGCACGGTTGCATCCTTTAGGCTGTCTTGACTCTCAAGCTTATTACATCATACCGCTTATTTCAACTTAGCTGAGAGACGATTAGTTTTGAAATACTTTTATTAATTACTTGTATGCTAGAACTAGACTATTCTCTACAGTAGATGCAAGGGTCTGGCAAGAACCATGCTTGTACCGGCACTATAATTGCGCATTTTACCCCACAGTACTCTAGTAAGCTCGGCATTTTTTGTTATAATCTTGGCTGCTATAGCGTAGCATGTTCCCACGCTCATATGTAAATTGTAATGTATTTTGTTAAACCAACGAAGTGACTGCTAGCCGATGCAGTAGGGATGAAGCTAAGATCGCCACTCCGCTGCAGATCCCGATGAATGCGGCGCGGGCCGTGGCGGGGAGTCGGCGATATCAACCCTTGGCCCGCTCACACCCTTGTGGCGGCGATCTTAGCTAGCGGTTCGGACGTTACAGTCTCAGACTAAGAATATGTGACGTCTTGGCTCTTCATGCAGAAAATGGACGCCGGATCGACATATACGGAGAAGTCTATTGGAGTAGATGAAGTATGGATACAGGTGGGCGCTTGCTAATTGCAACATTACACACTTATTGCTGCATGCCTTTACGTTATGCTGTCAGATGAGTATGCCTTATACAGACAGGATCAACTCCCTCTTTCTGTTAAGCTTCCACAAAACCTCAGGCATGGACGATGCGGCCTTCTGCAGCCAGAAGCGAGTCTCCTGCATGTCCGGCCGTTTTGTGCCCGACTAAGTGCGATTAAACGGCCCTGCAGGGGCGCCACGGGTAGTGCGGGCCGTGCGGGGGAAGCGCCGATTAGACACTGTCAAGAGTTGATGTAAATCACAAGGGAAAGCATAAAGTGAACAATCTGCATAGATTGAATAGTAGGAATGCATGAGATCTCTCTAGTCTAGTTGTGCAGGATGCCTTCGTCCTTTATAGGTATTGTGACTTCCAAATACCTTCCTATCCTGGCTTCCGCCCTCTCAACAGCCCTGTTTTACAGGTATCAGGAGGGTCTAGTTACTCAGGGCTAACAGAGGCGCCCTCTGTGGCCTCCTGACTGGATTCGTGATCCTTTGTCAGGGCTAGCCTGGAACGGGTTGGTGTTTCACACGCTGGCTCCTTCCAACAGACACTAAAGTCGGCAGTTGTGGGCCCATGACCCCCCGGCATCACTCCCGCTTGAAGCCCGTATGCATGGCCGTTGCAATCCTAGGCAAACCGCCCTCCATTGCAGCGCCCATCTTATCCCAACGACGAGCCGCGCCTGCTTGTGCGTCTCGGGGTGAACTTCAGGTTGCTGCCTCTTGTCTGCATTACTGCTGCCGCTGCATTATTAGCCTGAGAAGAGATGTAGGCCTACGCCGCTTCCGTGGAAGCCCACTTGTCGGATACGATTGTCACCTTGACGTCACGGTCAAGGAGTGTCCATGCCGTAGTGAGGCGTATTGTGCCACCTCCGAGGATACCTTCATTACTGGATAATCATCCATGTCTGTTTGACTCCGTGCATGTTGACCTTTGTTGTGTCGGCATGCCGCTGTTTGACGGCACCATGGTTTTGAGATGCTGACGCTTCGATCGATGGTAAGTGAGGTGACCTCGCCGCCGCCGAATGGCCTCAGGGCGGACATTGCCCGTGTCCCGTCACCGAGCCCGCCGACCAATCTGTACAGCCTATCTGGTTCCAACGAAACAGCCGACGATAAGCGACACGCTATACTATACCATAGACACATCTCGTATCGACGAGTCGAACGGGAACAAAGCACAAGTCGGGCAGATCCGCTAGGCTATTGAAGACGAGATTTCAAGTGCAACCAGTAAATTTTTAGTCACCTTATTTATTTGCCGTAACATCAATGGTGTCTCGAACGGTGAGGATCGTGGCCCTGAATGGGGAGGAGTGGGTGTTCTCGGGAGAGAGGCCGACGGAGTCGCATTGGCCGAAGCGGCAAGACTGGTACAGTGGGGGGACAAAAGTTCCGCCCCATGCGATTTTGTCAAACTACCCTAGAGCAGGTATTACTACTTTAACGGCCAATTATATCAACTCTCCCCTGTAAAAATTCTTCACCCCGCGGAGCTGTTAGCGGCTTGTTACGCGGGGTGGGATTTGCAGGCCACCCGACCACGCTTTTGCTGTGAGACCCCATCGGGGCCTTAACAGCACAGAGGAAGACTTTGGAGAGCTCATCTTCCTCTGCAGAGCTGGTCCCGACACAACGTCCACTCGGACCCCATGGCCTCCTCCGGAACCAAGGAGCCAAGGGTATTGGAAGACAAGCTCTTCTAAACAACGGTGGCCGGTCGCGGAGGTTTTTCTCCCTGAAGGCAAGCTGCTCGACAGCCTCTGATTCCTTCGAAGGGTTTTTCCCTGCCGCCACCCCTCGGCCGGTTTCCTTTCCTCGGTGCAATGAGGATGGATATAAAGCTCTGGTAGCTTTGGCAGAGGGGATGAGAGAATTCTGACCGGTGAAAACCAAGGGTTGACCACATCTGCCCAAAATTTCCCCGCTGACGGGTGAGGGCCACGAACGAAATGCGCCTTGAGCTGTCGAAATGCTGGATGAGCTGACTGGACGGCTGCTGCGGGGGGGATCTACCGGGACACTTGTACTGACATCTTGCGATGTACTTTAGTGGCGTCTACAGCAGAGACAACTGCCCGTGGACAGGTGTCGTTATGTGAAACCATGTGGCCTTTGCAAGGGAAACTGGTTCATCTTGTCAGGTAGCGGTCGGGAAAAGTTAGTTTAGCTCAGCACGTCCTGTGCTCCGATAGGAGACCTGAGCGACTGAAGTCGCTGGACGGAAAATACACACACACACACACACACGGCCAATTATATAAGCAATCTAAGCTATAAAAATAAGAAAAAAGTCTCCTAATTAAGATTATTATTTCTATATAGTAAAAATATAATTTTAATTATATATGTATTAACGTACTTCACTACCTAGTGAGCTATACCACCTAGTAAGCCAACCCCCTGCTTAATTCTTAAACCTTTACGATTCTTAGTATAATTTAAGTTAATATAAGTTAATTATTAACTAAACAATTATATAAATAGAATCCTTAATCCTTAGGCATAATCGGACATTATGCCCGGGCGATTTATAGCTACTATAAAGCCGTTATGCGCTAGTTTTCTCCGTTACGCCGAAACGTATCCTTAACTTCTTAATACTATTCGCTTTCTCTTCCGCGAGCTAAAGACCTTTCTCGACGGCTAAAATACCCCTATACGCTACGTATAAGCGTCTTATATTCCTCTTCTCCTCTACCTCTAGTTTTCGCTTCGGAGACGCTTATTTTCTTCTAATAGAAGAGCTACGCCGTATATAGCTATTTAATATCCCTTTACTAAGTAACTTACGGCCCGATCGGTTAGGCTTATATACTTATACGCTACCTTCTTACGATATTCCTAAAGAGCCTTAACCTAAGCTTCTAGCTTAACGATATTATAAGGCGTTTTAGGTAATAGTCGGCTTCCTAAGCCTTAGGGACTAAGGGTAGTTAGCTAAAGCATAGGACTTAGCGTTCTAACGTTTAGTCGGGAGATGTTAAGAAACGACTTAAAAAGCCTTTATTATACGTATTCGATACTTATAGCTACTAGCTATAAGCCCGTAACTAACCTAACTACTATAACGCTTACTAGCTATTTAATTATAACCTTAGTATAACCCCTCGGCTAGTATCGGCTTAGGCGGCTAGTATTAGATATCGAAGGTCTAGGCTATATACGGGTATATAAGGGATAGGACTATATCGTCTAGACTTCTATACCTACTTTAATACCTATTATACCCTCTCTTTTATATAGCCTATAGAGCTATTTATAACTACTTACTTAACTATCGATATAACTAGATAAGAGGCCTATAGGAAAGGTAGGAAGGTAACTACCTAACCTTTAAGTTACCCTTTAACCTAGGAAGCTAAAGACTATTAGAATAACTACATTAAACTATCGATATAGCTATAATAATAGCCTATTAAAATTATAGGAGAATTATTAGATAACCTCTAAGTTATACCTTAATTTATAATACGGATAAATATAGTTAGGAAGGGGTCTAGATAGTAAGGAAAGGGGGTATTCCTATTAAGGAAGATTGTGTATATAAGGAGGCTTTTCCTCCCTCTCTTCCCTCTTCTCTTTCCTTCCTCTCTAGCTTAAATTACTACTATAATAATAATACATAGCCTATCTTTAAATATAACCTTTTTCTTAGAGCCTAGCTCTAGCCCTACTTTTACCCTTAGTTATCTAAGCTTAGCACCTATTTATTATTTTCTAGTAGCTAGTATTATTTCCCTATTAAATTCCTATCCTAATAAGGATCTCGATTTAAGACTATAAAATAACTAGGAAAGGCTATGGGTTTTACTATCTATTTAGATAGGTCTAACCTATATATTGCAATCTATATGTATAAGACCTATGTTGTAGATATAGTAGCTAGTCTCGAGACCTTGTGTAAGACTATGTGGGTTATTGTCAGACCTTGTGGCAGTTGCCTTAAGCCTCTTAGTCTCTTAGCCTAATAGGCTGTTGCAAGCCTTGTGGGCTTTTTGGAAGCTCCTTTAACTATAAGGTAAATTGTCTAACATAGCCGGCTTAGTATTTCTAGGGATTAAGTATTAAAACTATATAGACCCCTCTTGCTAAGTAATACCCTCTACGACTACGGATAAACAACGTACCCTAGTATAGCTTCTGCTATCTATAGTACCTACGAAGTAACTATACGTCTATTCGGCTAGATATTAGTTATTCCGTAATAGGAGAGAACCTTCTATAGGTTATACGGGACAATTCTAATAGCCTTAAATATATTTCTTATCTTCTCTATAAATATTATCCTATAGGCTTAGTAGTAGAGAAATAAAAAGTCTATCTTATTAATATAGAAAGTTCCTAGCTCTGCCTTCTCTTAGATAAGCCGGCCGTATAAGATCTTAAGTGCTAAAAAGTATCCGAAATTAAGGGGTTATAAAAGATACGTCGAGTACGGTAGATAGCAAAGCTATACGATTGAGTTCTTCTTATAGAAATCGTCGAACTCCGGAGTAAAATAGCTACTATAACTATTAAGAAGGAGTAGTCTATATCTCCCGACCGCCTGACTACGCGAGTATTTATCGAAGACCTCCGTTAACTACTTAAACCTAAGATCGTTATTCGTCTAGCTATTCTTGCTAACGCTAATAACCTAGTTATACGGGATTCCGGTTTAGTACTAGGTCGATTAGTAAACTTTACCTTTAAAGATAATCGTAGACGGTAGGGCCTAGCCCGTAGCGTTAACTCCTTTAATAACCGTAACCTAAGTCCGGTCCCCTAGCTAGATAACCTTTAAGCGACCTAACTTAGTCCGAAGTAATCTTACGTAGTCCGTTAAGGGCCGTTTTATCTAAGTAACGACCTTTATAGTTGCGATAACTCCTATCTAAAACCCTATCTTATTAAAATTATAAATATCCTCTACCGCGATTCCGTATTTAGTAATTATCGCTCTTACGAGATTAAACTAATTACTAATTTCCTCTAGGTTTTTATATTTTGCCCGTTAGTAGTTATACTTCCGTAGGTATTTCGATATAAGCCCGTCGTAGCGCTTTACGAAGCGCGTAAGCTAGTTCTTCCCGACCGACGACCTAGGGACGCGTTATAAGAGGAGCAAATCGGCTATTCTACGTACGAATAGTAGGGTCGGTGAAAAACTACGTCTATCGAGTAAAATTATCCGATTTAGAAGCGCCTATTCCTCTATTGCTATTAATTTGCGATTATCGACCTAAGCGACGCGCCGTGCGGTGCGTCCGACTAGGCGACGTTGTAACGTAGCTCTAGAAATATCGTATAGAGTTGTAGCTACTCGGATGCTTAGGATATTAGGTGCCCTGATAGCTTGGATAGCAAGATTAACTCTTGTTTTATACGGAATGCTCTGTTTGGCTGCGATTGCGGCCATACTTCGATGTGTGTGTGGAGAAACTCATGTTCTAAAAATTGAGTAGGGCTAGTAGCTCACTAGGTGGTGAAGTACGTTACATAGCTTTTTTAATACTATTTTTCTTAACTTATATTTTATTTTTAAAGAATAAGCTACTACTTTTTTAATATTTTATATAAAAATATATAAATATACTAAATATATAATTCAAAAAGCAAACGCAGACCCATTAATCTCACGACAGAGCAAGCGGCTTCTGTAAATACTAATCCTATCGTCACACGATTGCAAAGAGAGCTGCGGCAGTATCGTCAAGGATCTAAGAAATACTTAGAGACCCGTCGCTAGCTTAAGAACGCGAAGCAAACTTTAAAGAGAATGCTCAAGCATAAGATCCGATAGGAATAGACGGCGAAGTAGGCCGTGGACGATATTGAGTAGCAATTATAGGGTATTAGCTTTGCTAAGCATCTAAGCGTAGGAGGCTCTCTAGGTCCTCAGCGGCTAGCTCAAAGCAAACTCCTAGAGGCGATTAACGCCCCGCTTAGTCGCGACTTAAAGGATTAATACCGACGACGAGAAAATACTATAAACGCTATAATTACTTACTATAAGGTAGAAGAAGGGCTAACCGGCCGCCGATCCTAGATATTGCTAGAGCCTATCGACCTTAAATATAAAGATAATCTATCTCCCGCTAGCCTAATTTACGATGCGCTCTTGTCTATCTTTGTCAAAACTAAAAAAGATCGACCTAGAAGGTACTTTATTTGTATAGGCAAAGCGTAGGCCTTAAACTCTAATAACGGAGCCGTGACTAATCTCCTACGTGAGTTCTATACGCTAGGGGACGTATTAAAATACTTTCTACGCAAGCATCTCTCGAATATATACGCAGACGAATACATCAAGTGTCCGGCATGCGATATATCACTTAACCTTTCCGACTACCTGCGGAATCATGCCTTGCGGGTACACGGTATCGTGTCATAAGCTTCTCATAACTTACAGTCAGTTTGCAGATATGAGATTAGAGGATCTGCGGTTTGTAGATATTCTTGATAGTCAACGCCAAATCCATCATTCTTCCTGATGCGGCCTGCCGATCGGCAACTTGGATATCCCCCTACTAGCAATTCACCCAACATCTTCTTGACTCGACTCTTGCCGCGGATTTGTATTCCGGTGGGTTACCTCATTCAATTGCTCGGAGTGTTGAGAAGCAGGTCCGATCTAGTGAGTAGGCTCAGCGGAGACCTGATAATCTTGGCCGACTGTTAGACATTTTGGCTCCACACGGATCAGAGATGGCATCAGGCAAATGAATAAGAATTATCTAAAGAACAAGAAGCGAGTGAATAAACGCACGGAATTGTGTAGTTCTTTATACATAAATGAAAGGTTCGTCGCTTAATTACGCAGTAGCTATTGCCTAGCAGGCCATAGCGGTATTGCGTAATCGCCACCGCATGAATAAACCTTCTAGGCAGGCTTGATGTACGACACGCTATCTATAGAACGGCCCTTTCACGCCTGAGAGTCCCGCTGACGGGCAGCAGGCTTGCAACGAGCGCCTCTGAGCCGATGTGTTAGAAGAGACTAGTTGTCTCTGGATAGTTCTATGGTCACGACTCACGAGTTATGACACTTGTCAGCATGTCTATATAAGACATAGCCTTCCACTCCTTTCTGTAGCTAGAGACAAGCATTAATAGATTCTCTCATTCATTTCTAGTCCGCCGGTGCGGACGACACGATGAAATGCTGAATAGCGGGTAAAATGTATGTCGTATATCAAGCCTGCGTAGAAGGTTTATTCATCAGGTAGCGATATTACTACGCAACGCCGCTGTCGCCTATTAGGCAACAGCTACTACGTAATTATGCGACGAACCTCTTATTTATATATAAAGAGCTATATAATTCCGTGCGTTTATTTACTCGCTTCTTATTCTTTAGATAATTCTTATTTATTTGCCTAATACTATCTTAGACCCGTATAGAGCTAAAATATCTAATAATATACTATAAGGGATTTACCGGTGATCTGCCGGATCCGGGGATCCGCCGGATATAAAAAGAGACCGGTGAAATCGAATACGCAAGGCTACCGAGAAATAAGAACGCTAATAGTAGTTATAAGGAAATAGCGACGATTGAAAAGGTCTAGGAGCTATTAGGCGAGTATCGTGCGGAATTCTAAGGATTAAAGGAGATACTTAAGAAGTAGAACGAGATTATCCGCGACTAGCAAGAGATAATTCGAAAATAAAAAGAAGAGGTAGAAAAGCAAGTAATAACTAATCGAGAACTCACACATTATCTAGAAGACGTTAAGTAGTAATTAGACGACTAACTTAAATAGTTTTAAAAGTAGCTCGAAGCTATCGTAAGCGTAGTAGCTACCCCGCCTAGTACTTTCGCTAAGGTCGCAAGTTTATTATCGTTACTACGATAGAGTACTATCTAATCGCCCTCGTCTAGTAGTATTACGGAATCTACTACGAACGAGCTTTTCTATATAATTAATACGTCGCGAGTAGAGAAATAAGATAGAAGCCGAGTATAAATAGGCTTAATCTAATAAGCTATTAAAAGTAAAGTTAGAGTAAAGGAAGGCTAAGTAACCTAGAGGTACGCGGTAGTAGTAAGAAACTCTCGAAACGTAGAGTATATAAAGATTATTTATAGGGATAAAATTAAGCTATAACGAGTTAAGAAAGCTACGTAGAAGACGGTATTAATTAAAGCTTAAGTAATAAGGGATTAGCTTTACCTAATTAAAGTTAATAACGTTAATCGTACTATAATCCTCGACGGAGAAGGTAATATCCTATAAAGCGTAGCTAAGGCTCTCGGTACTAAGAATAATATTATAATTAGTAAGATTACTTAGCTAAGTAATAAAGAGATAAGTAAAGTATATAGCTCTATAATAGTCTACATAATAAAAAAGAACGATATAAAGAAGCTTTTAGATAGTAAGTACTTTAATCTAGCTAGAGAGTTAGTATATACAAATCCCTTCGAATCTCGTAAGGGACCGATATAATACTTTAACTATTAAGAAATAGGTTATAAAGCCTTTAGGTATAAGAAGCCTTAGGTATATAAAAGGTATATAAGTGCGGGTTATTATTATAGGGAGTACTATATAATAAAACCGAAATATATCTTATATAGTAGACCGTACGAGGCGTTTAGCTAGAATTACCGCGTACGAAATACTTATATTAATACTTAAGATACTTAGTATTTTATAGCTTAATATACGAAAACGAGAACTAGTATAATAGAGTTTAATAAATAACGAGGACCTTAAGGATTACGGAGTACTAGCGGTCTCCGAACTATACGCTAGGATAATCGACGGTAAGGTAGTAATAAGCCCTATAATATATAATAACTAGACGAGAATATTGCTAACGTATATAAGCGACGGCCTTTAGCTAATCCGTAGTATACTTTAGGTACGAGACGATATCGAAGTAATATAGATACCGATACTATTAGCGGATCTTACGGTAGTAGTACTTCGACTACCGGAGAGGAGCGTCCTAATAGTATCGGTCTACGTAGAAGGGTAAAGTATAGAAGCGCTAAAAAGTACTACTAGGCTATTATATAACTTAATTTAAAGATTCCGTTAAAGCTCTAGTATACGTATAGATATAGTATTAGCTAGAGACTTTAACTCTTATAACCTACTTTAGGGAGGAGATAATATTTCGGTTTAAAGATAAGGAGAAGCGGGGCTAATTATTAATTTAATAAACGAGTATAGCCTTAAGAGCCTACTCCCGAGGGGTACGAAAACGTAGTAACGTAAGGATTAAAAGAGTACTATCGATTTAGTATTAATAATATTTGTTAAAGCAGGTCACAGTGGAAGGTATGTTGAAGAGCAGGAAAATAGCCTATTTGGGTAGGCTATTATAGGTAGGATAGATATGTATAAAATAGAGGAAAGTATTACGATCAGAATGGTGGTCGTCACGTGTAGATTGGTCAAAAGATGAGTGAGTTGTTGAGATGTCTGTGTTGATGATTTATCTAAACTATCCAGGGAGAAGCGTCCATACTTATAGCTGAATATCTTGAGAACTAGGCTACTTACGGGTCCGGAAAGACCGGCATGTGAAAGCGCCAAAAAAGTGGGTTCTAGGCATATTATTGGTTGATTTTTCGGTATCTCTGTTTCCGAGATATTTGACTTTGCGTTATTAAGGTTCGCGCGGAAGTGGTCTATGCGGTCTGACCACATGACTATTCCACTCGTATTGCCTAACCTAGTAGATGCCGCCACTTGCCGTAATTTAGCCGTGTATTTCCTAAATAGGAAATAATATATATAGTATAGAGTTAAAGACGCTGATTTTTCCTAGATATTTTATAACCCTAATATATAACCCTAACCCTAGTAAATCTAGGTTTAAAGGTTAAAAGTCCGTATTATAGGTTCTTATAAAGCTAAAAGGATCGAGAAAGATATATATCTATAGAGAAGCTTTTTATAGGAAATTTATAGTATACTTATATAAGTATATATCTCTACAATATTAAAGTTAATAGACGAAGTAGTAATATACGCTATCTATCCGACTAATTATAGCTCGGACTATAAAGCTATTTAGACGGCTTTTAATATTATAATACCCGAGAGAAGTACGAGGCTAAGACTCTTATTTAAGAACGCCCCTTAGAATCTTATATAAGCCCGGGTAAAAGATAGTCTACGACTCCTACCTTAGGCTATCGACGTTTAAACGTAGATAGATTAACTAATACGGGTCGTCCTCGGGGCTATCTATAAACTAATACCTCGGGTATAGCTATTACCGTATATAAAACATTAGTAAACTAAGGATCTTATATAACTTCGGCGGATATATATATTTTAGCGAAACTAAGTAAAGATATAATGGCGAGTAGGCTAGGCGCGACTAGACCTCGAATAGCGGGCTAAAGAAGTAGCGAAGGAGTTCTATAATACTATTCGATACTAGAGGAAGGCGTATTAGGATAACTTTCTCTCTAACGATATTAATATTTAAAAGGCGACTAAATATCTTAAAGCCGGTAAGAGTACTACGGGCGATAAGGTACTACCTTTAAGGAAAGGGGATAGATCGATAACTAAGGATAAAGTAAGCTAAGTAGACGAGCTACTTAGTACCTTCTTTCTACCCTTACCTACGAGAATCGAGGATAAGGGGGTACGACTATAGCGAAAAGTAGTACCTATACCTAGATTAACTTTAGGAGAGATCGAGGAAAAGGTTATAATAGTAAAACCGTAGAAAGTACCTAGAGGAGATAAACTTCCGATAGTAGTATAGAGATAACTCTAGCTAGTAGTAAAGGATTAGATATTTACCCTCTTCGATATATCTCTCTGAGACGGCGTTATACCTCGCTAATAGAAAAACGCGAAAATTATCCTACTAAAAAAGCTAGATAAAGACGACTATACGGTAGCTAAGGCGTAGCGCCTAATCTCGCTTTTATCGATACTTAGTAAGATACTCGAAGCGGTCGTAGCTAAGCGTATCTTATATATAGTAGAGACCTACGGTCTCCTACCCGCGAATTACTTCGGAGCGAGAAAGCAACAATCTACCGAGTAAGCGCTACTACTACTATAGGAATAGGTTTATAAAGCTTAGCGTAACTATAAAGTACTTAGCCTAATTAGTTTTAACGTTACAAGCGCCTATAATAGAGTTTATAAAGAAAGACTACTTAAGAGGATAAAGGCTAGAGGGATACTAGCCGAACTAGTAAGATAGATAGATACTTTTTATTCTAAGCGAATAGCCTTATTAGTAGTTAATAAGTATATATCGGAATAATAAGAGCTACCTTAAGTAAGGCTCCCTTAAGGATTACTACTATTACCGATTTTATTCCTCTTCTTTAACGCGGACCTTATCTAGAGAAAAATTAAGGCGGAAAGCGGCTTAATTATATTCGTAGACGATTACTCGGCCTAGGTAACTAGGCTTACCGCAGAAGCGAACCGAGAAGGGATTTAAGCGATTATTAATAATACGCTTAAGTAGGAAGTATATAGCGGTGCGACCTTTAAAGTAAATAAGACGACAATCGTCTATTTTACGCGAGCTACCGTAGGTAATAGCGATAAGTCGTTCCTAATCCGAGGCTAAGAGGTCTAGCCTAAGAAGAATACTAAGATTCTAGGAGTAATTATAGATAACGAGCTAAGATTCTAGGAATATATAATAAAAGCGGCCGCTAGTAGACTTAGCGCCGCTATAGGCTTAAGAAGGTTAAAGATATTATTACTAAGAGTATCGAGATAACTTTTTAAAGTAATAGTTACGCTAGCTATAGATTATACCTTTGATATCTAGACGTATACCCTCCGTGCGAAATATATAGGTTAGATAAATAAAGTATAGATAATAGGGGCGTAAGCTATTATAGGCGCGTTTCGTATAGTCGCAAAAACCGTAGCTATAGCCGAGGCTAATATTCGAATGATAAAGAAACGATATAGATAAGCTACGGTTAGACTTTATATTAATCTTTAAACCCTGCCGATAATATATCCGCTAGTAGCCTTAAGAAACTATACGACTAGGAGGTTCGTATCGCCGATATAGAAGATTGTTATAGCGGTGTAAATAGTATAAATAGACGGAATAGAAGATATATACGAGTATACGTTACTACTATAGACACCCCGTATCCTAGTAATCTTAGAGGACGATAAGGTAAAGGCCGTTAAGGTAGTAAACGATGCCGAAGGGATTATAATAGCGATATCTAGCTCGCAAAGGGACGGTATAGTAGGAATAGGAGGCGTAGTATATAGCGTAAACTACGACCGCCCGGGCGTAGCTCTTACTAGCTATTCCGTATATCTTAGGACTATAGAGGAGTAGAACCTATATACGGCGGAACTAATAGCGATAGTAATAGCGCTAATATATACGCCGACCGCCCTACCTTATCGAGAGGTAACGGTTATAGTAAGCAATCGCGTAGCCCTAGAAGTAATTAAGCGTCCTCGTAAGTAATCTAGCTAATATACTATTCGCTAAGTTTACGACTACGTTAATTAACTAGTTAGACGAGGCTAGTTTATAAAACTTATATAGGTACTAATTAAGTAATTACGGTTTATATAGGTATCAGTCGCTAAAACGGTAGCGAAGAAAGCAACCTAAGTAGGAGCGGTAGTAGAAAAGCCGTCGTATAGAGCTAGATCTACTATACTTCGTCTAGTACTCGCTCGATAGTAGCGCGACTAGCTTCCGGAAAATATAAGAAAGTACTCGAAACGTATTAATAAGGTATTATTAGGGAAGTATACCCGTAGACTTTACGATTCTCTAATAAGAAAAGAAGCCAATATTCTCGTCTAGCTTCGCACCGGTATATCGCGACTAAACGGGTACTTATATACGATAGGAGCTATAGGTTCGGATTTATATAATTATAGCTAGGCTATAGAAATAGTTAATTACTTTCTCTTTCGATATATAAAGTAGATTGCGTAACGGGGTATCCTATTCGAATACGCGAGGGCTAAGATTAGGAATTTGCCTTTCTTCTTAGGAAGAAAAGCTATATTAGATAGCGATAAATAGAAGCTAGATATGCAGGCGGTTCGTGCGGCGATTAAATTTACGATTAAGATAGAACGGCTTAATAGAATATAGTAACTATTAGAAGATAACTAAGCTCTATTAACAAGCAACTATACTAAGTTACTAATATATCTTAGCTTCGGAACTAGCAGACCGTGCTTTAGCTACTACGAATAGGATGCTAAATACTTAGAGAATTCGGCCTTTAAGTAGGCCTATTATAGGACTAGTAATAACGAGGCTAACTAGCAAAGGATAAGACGATAATCTATAGGGCTTAGGGAGTTAAGGAATAAACGTGCTAAACTATACTTAAGACTATATAAAGGCCTTATAGGGACCTCCCTCCGGGCGAAATAAATCCTACTCTACTCTACTCTACTAGCATTCTATCTCGATATCTATCTAAAACATCTCAACAACTATAGTAGGTATTAACGGTGCGCTTGCTTTCCTAAAGCCCTCGGAATTATACTATTAAGCTTAGCTACCTCATTAATTCTATTTCAACGAAACTACGTTGCGTCGCTGCTATTAAGATAAATATCGCTTAAGACGCAATGCGGATTCTTTATGTAAATCTTAGATATCAAAGCAATAGGAACTATATAATTTGCTTATATTTAAAAAGCTTTTGTTACCCGATATTCTACCTAACCTATTTTTAATTAAGAAATTTGCCTAGGATACTGCGAAATTAGAGGTCGGAATAAACGACCCGTATAGCTTTATTAAGCGCTATCGTAACGAGTCCTTTTATACCCGGTTCGATAAATTCGATATAACTCGAAAAAGAGATTATAGTGCTTCTAAGTCTAGAGATTACTTTTAGCTAGCGAGTTAACCTATAGTATCTTATTTTCGTTGCTAATAGTTGAAGATCCGCCTAAACATTGAGAAATACGACATCGCCCTTTGCAGTATATATAACGTAGCCGAAAAAGGCCTTCTCTTTAGTTTAATCAATTAGACAAAGAGAGTATTCTCTCTAAATCAGAATAGGCAAGGCAAATTACTCGGTGCAGGACAAGACGGCGGTCGATCGTGGATCACGTTCATAGCTTGCGTCTGCCAGGACATGACATCGCTGCCTCTTTCCTCATCCCCCAAGGCAAGCCAGGAGAAGTCTAGCATACTTAGCTTACGGAATCCGACCTAGATCATTAATCGGCATTTTTTATAACCTCGTATACGAGCGGAACTAGCCACGAGCTTGGAAAAGAATGGCTTGTCGGCGTTTTTGATCGGTTTAAGTTTTAAGAAGGCAAAAAACAAAACGGTCGTGGTTATTGCTTTATTATTACCGGCGGCCACTTTAATCGTGCACATATGGACTTTTAATAGTGGTGCGACCAGCATCGGATCATCGTCGTGGTGTTTCCCCTTCACTCTACCCATTGGCTCCAGCCTGCCTTTCGATCCCGAACTTATCCTATTACAGATTGCGACGAGAAAAACCGACGATTCCGACTCAGGGAGCGTCTCGTAAGATCCGCCAGCACGACAACAACCTACTGGTCGAGAATTACGACGGCTTGTTGACAAAGTAGTCGACAAATCCGCTGCAGGTTCTGAAGGCAATGCTCGGAAGCTAAAGAGCAATCTCGAAAACCTTCAATCCGAAGTTTAGTTGCTCAGGTATGGGAAAGAGGGAATCCGAGAGGCAATCATTCATGAGAAACGGCGCAGGGAGCGTGATATAGCTCTGAAAGATGATCTCTTTGACCGTAAGGATCCTAACCCTGATCAGGTCTTCAGCCCGCGAAAAGTGACGTAAGGTTGAGTGGAGAAAGCTGCGATGGAAGTCCAAAGAAAGAGGAGGTTTTTCAGAAGGAATCCTCGAGGGTTTAGAGATAGCAGAAGGCAGAGGAGCAGAAACAGTTCTCGTTGGAAAGAAAGAAGCAGCGAGAGGAGAAAAAGGAGCGAAAACTGCAGGGAAAAGAGGCCAGGAAGCAAGAGAAAGAAGTCAACCGACAAATTCGGGACTATCTCAGCTGCTTTAACGGTGACATGACACTTTAGAAGCGGCAAGGCCAGTAGGTGCCTTCTGAAGCATGAGGGAAGAGTCTAGGGATTCTAGATGAAATAATCGTTGCTCTTTCATCAACACCAGAGCTTCCGGTAGTATCACAACCGCCAGATGAGCGAGAGAACAACTTAATAAAGAAGACAAGGATCGCGCCAGGCTAGACATTTCGTGCCCAAACACATTTTCTGGCTGTTGAGGGCGATTGGGAAATGGTGCTTGCATATCGATGCTCCGGACGACGGCCGCAGCGGAATAGCAAGCGACCACATTGGCTTGACGGCTGTGAAATAGGACGATGCATAATTAGTAGTCGCTTTTCATCACATTTTAAATTTGAGAAAATCTAGCCCCGTTGCTATGGAGTTATTGTGGATTGATGCCTGACTCGCAGTTGCGTATAAGTCCGGCGGATCCCCGGATCCGGCAGATCACCGGTAAATCCCTTAGCGTTCGTAGCACGTAGACACCCACTAGCTCAGCACGTCCTGTGCTCCTGAGCAGCCCTCTGGCCGCTGGACGGAAAATACACCGACTAACTAAATGCATGTGCATGTCAGCCGCAATAGCCTTCCCGTTACCCTTGTCTTTGCCAAGATGCCCGAATAGGGCAATACTCGTGCCCACCCCCACTTTAAGGGGGATTCGCAAGAAAGTGGGGGTGGGCGCGAGTAGGAGACGTAATGCCAAGCCTAGATATCACTCGAGCTATTCATATCCAATTTAGCAGGAAAAAATCGACCCTGTCCCATTTTCCATATAACTGGTTCTTCGAGCAGCTTCGCACATACGTATATTCTCTTGACCTTCCAAGTCTTGGCCATGTCAACGACAAAATCATTGAGGAATTCAACTTGGTCCCCGAAATCTGGGAACAGGCCATCTACCAGCTTGAGTGGTCCCTGGAGCCAAATCACGACATGGTCAACACAATCAGAGATCTGAAGGCAACTTACCCGCTTCTGCGTGTCCATGCCTTCTTCAACATTTCCTCTCACCACTTTGACTATCTCAAGCCAATAATTGACAAATTGGATATTTTTGAGACCGTTGTTTCGTCGGCTTCTATTGGCTGTCGTATGCCCGGCTTCGACTCATACAGAATTCTTCTGGACCGCATAGTCCGCATTGGGGCTGAAGCGTGTGCTTCTGTCTTGGTAGGCGATGTGTCCGAAAATGTCCTAACTGCACAAGCACTGGGAATTCGTGGAATCTTATTCGATAATGCCAGTCGTGTTATAACTCGGCTGCACAATATTTTCGGAGACCCTGTAGCCAGAGGAATGGATTTCTTACGCCGACACTCAAAGGATCTATTCTGCGAAACTAGCCGGGGCGTCGTTGTCAAAGACAATTTGTCTCAGTTGTTGATCCTTCAGTGTATTGGAGACAGGTTGGTTCTCTCAACCATCTGGTAAAGTATTCGGAATGCTTACAATTTGTAAGAGGCTGGCCCGGAGTTTATTCAACAAGCAGGTGCCTATGTGTTGTCTATCTAGAGCTAAGGAGGAAAGAAAGCAGAACTCGAGGCGTAGCCTCGAGTGCGAGCTTATATCGCCCATCGTAGAATGTTCACCCGGCTCCGCGGAGCGGGGCCGGTGCTGATGCCGGGGCATGACCCACCGGACCCGGTACAACCGGGTCCACCTAGCCGGGCATAGCCCGTGACACAATTGCTCAGAGAAATGGTCGTTCTTGAGAATGAAGGAAGCGTTTGGAAGTTCTTTATTGGAGAACTAACCTTCACTGATACGACTATTCCAAAAGACTCTAATACAACCTCTCTCGCATACGTTACTCTCGAAATATTAATAGAAGATAAGGAAGCCGCAATAGAGACAATTTTATTATATAGAACTTTCGATAGCTTGCCTTTGGTATTATGTACCTCAATCTCTACTACTAGACTATATTATCTAATATTATCTAACTCTGAACTTTACGTAGTGCTACTTTGACTATATGCGACCTCGCTGTTGCCCCTATATCTGCGCTAATGTTTTGCGTTTCTTCTTTCTGAATGGGAAAGGCGCTGAACTACGATCGACCCTGCAATACCTTTGCCGTATCTTATATACTAAAGCCTACGAGATCGATACTAGATACTACTACTAACCGGAATGGCTATTCTACTATCTCTCTGATCTTTGTGGAAGATGCTTGGATGAAGAGCTGACCGAACTGCGGAGTATTCTTACGAAACGACTAGAATAGCGGATGGGCTGTGATAAGGACGTATTGGGGGCTGCGATGCGAAGTTTGGTAGCTTAAAACCTACAGTTAGACAATATTAAGGATCTCAAAACGCTTCTTGACATATAGCAGCTCGATGGAGGCTGGGGGCTAGTTTGGATGTGGCGGTACGGAAAAGTGGATGTTAAGATGGGCAGCCGGGGTGTCCTAACCGCTATGGCTCTTAAAGCTATATAAACTATAGCTAATATCAAAAGAAACTCCTGTTAGAACTTAGGACGCCCGAAGGCGTTTAGGAGTAATGGTCGGAGCGGCCTAACTTATTACTAAAGCGGCCCTATATATATGGTATTATGGTTCTCTTAAGCCGCAAGGCCCGCGACCGAGCACCTTCTTCCCGCCTTTGCTAACTATGATTAAACCGGAGGGTGAGCGGCCGCAAAGAGAAGCGATAACTATGCCCGACCTCGCCTTATAAGAGATCGAGGAAAAGGTGATGGCGGCTAAGTCTTGGAAAGCGCCGGGGGAGCTTGTAGGCGGAGCCCTGAGTCGTTAGCTAGCGGCACTAATAAAGGCATATCTCTATACTAAGCTTAGATGCTATCACGCCCTATAGGGGTCGGAGAGAAAGTCGTTTGGAATCCGAGAAGAATACCGTATTTTAAGTGGATTATAATCTAACTATTCTACGTGAGCTGCTAGTGGATTGATTAGAGTGGATTTCAATCCTGTCTATGCTACTGGTGGAAAGGGTCGCTACTAAGAAATGAGAATTGCAGGCATACTCCGATACGGTATTCGAATATTCACCCCTTCGTGCTGGATATTCAGCCGTTAAGTCCCTTGCTTGGCAACTTAACGGGTGGTCGACGTATTTTACATCCCTTGTCGTATTCCTTCTATGTAATTTACGTGCCTATAGGTTTAAGAGAGAGGGAATGTAAAGCTTGTCTGATCGAGATGACTGTAATGTGATCTATCTGATCGAGATGACTGGAATATAGTTTTTTTTTTAGGGTGAAACATCTGTATTTTAATAAAGTACAGGCAGTTCTGTCTGCAGTAGTAGTAGTAGACTTTGTCACGGGCTACGCCCGGCATGGTTGACCCGGTTGTACTGGGTCCGGAGGTTCGTACTCCACTACCGGCTCCGCCTTGCGGAGCTGGTTGCTGTACCAACACTGTGTGTGTATATAACTTCGAATTCGAGGCTTCGCCTCGAATTCGATTTCCTTTCTTCCTTAGCTCTAGATAGACAACACACAGGCACCTGCTTGTTGAACAAACTCCGGGCCAGCCTCTTACAGACTTAATCCTTTCTTATTAAACCCGCTAATGGCCGGCCGAGCTTAAACTCCTTTGAGACCTCCATACAACGGCCAAAGCTACTACCGACTTGTGTGAAAGGCTGGCCCGGAGTTTCTTCTACAAGCAGGTGCTTTGGTATTGTCTATCTAATGCTAAGGAGAAAGAAGCAGAAGCTCGAGGCGACGCCTCGAGCCGGGACCTTTATCTTGACGGACCCGGTTTTACCGGGACCACTAAATTGGGCCCAGCCCGTGACAACTTGCAACCCTATCTAATTGGCGAATACAATACCGATCATTCATGACAACGTTTGACAAAAGCCAAACATTTAGCATCAGCAGCAGCTTCATGATGATCAGCAGCGCATTTAGCTAAAGCAGCACATTTAATCAAAGTAGCAGCTTCAGCGTCAGGTTTTTTTTTATGAAAATCAGCAACCCCTTTCAAAACAAAGGCTTCCCCTTCAGGAGAGGCACAACAGTTTTTTTTAAGCAAAGGAATTTCAGCAGCTTTATATTCCGTCCCAGAAGAATATTTAGGTTTACCACCAGCAGCAAAAGCAGCACAAGCTTTAGCAACACCAATACCAGCACCACTAAAAGCACCCCAACCAATCGCACCAATACCTTGTTGATCGTTACTAGGACCTGGTTTGTCCCTCTTTATCGAGGATGATGCTAGTGCTAGTTCGGGCAAGAGCGCGAAAGATATAACGTAGAACTTCATAATCAATAGATTGGAGGAGCAAAACTTTGCGGGCAGTAGGTGCTAGAGGAATAAAGTGTTTTTTGTTGTAAGTCTAAAGGCCCGTGTAACTATCAAGCAGTTGAAAGTAGGCATGGAGCATGGAAACTTAGGCAGTTGGAAGCGTGGGCAAAGAGTGCATTGAGATTTAAAGATGCTATCGACCTTCTTCTTCTTCTCTCTATAGAGAAGGAAGAATCTTATATATCCCTTCTCGTATTCCTTCTACTACGTAATTTACGTGCCTATAGGTTTCAGAGAGAGGGGATGTAAAGCTTGTCTGACCGAGATGACTGTAATGTGATCTATCTGATCGAGATGTTCGGAAAGCTCGAGAAGCTAGCCGGGGGCCGGCGGCGACGGGCGGCTCGCCGTCAGGGGGATGACACCTGGTGATGTGTTCTTTGAAACGAAGTGCTTTGGGGTGGTGGCCGTCACGTGGGTGGGTACGTTAATAAAGGGGGGCGTGGCACGGATACTAGACTCGTATCACTTTCCAGGTGCGCACAGGTATCCGTACCGGGGTGTCAGATTACCGTTACGCCACAACAAAAGTGTAGGCCCACACTCAGTGTGGAATAATAGTACCCTACATGTTATGTGACACGGGGCTCATCTTGAGAGGGTCTGTGTTTTAGTCCTCGGGGCCTGCCAACTGTAGGTTAGTTCGAACCCAAACTCAGAATCTATGTCTATCCCCCGAGTCTCCAGGCAATCCCGGCAAGTTCTCTCTGGAGATCCTGGTGTTCCTGTTTTGTTTCCTCATGGTGTTCATCGTGCTTACGTCGAGACTCCGCCTTGGATTCCTGGACCTTAGACTCCAAGTCCCGGATCAAATCCTCCTATCCTTGAATAATAGTGCTTTGCTTGTAGACGGTGGCGCTCAGCTTTCCAATCGTATCGCTCTACTCCGATACCCGATTCTTCAATTCTCCTATCTCTCCGCCTATTTTCCCGAGCATATCTAGGATCCTCGCTAGTATAATTTTGGCGGTTTCGCTATTGCTACGCGGCTTTACCTCGCTAGCTTTCTCGCTCTCGCTACTAACTAAGGCGACCCTCGTCGTCCTAAGCGTGATTCGCTTAGAAGCCCTAGCTGTCGTATTTTCTAGTAATCGTAGCGTATCTTGCACTCGTCTACTTAGCGTCGTCCCTCGCGTCGGACGCGTTAACGGCGACGGGCTATAGTGGGGGGACAAAAGTTCCGCCCTATGCGATTTTGTTAAACTACCCTAGAGTAGATACTACTACTTTAACGGCTAATTATAGAAGCAATTTAAGCTATAAAAATAAGAAAAAATTCTCCTATTTAGGGTTATTGTTTTCACTATATAAAAATAAGATTTTAATTATATATTTATTATATAGCTATTTTAATATTATTTTTCTTAAATTAGATTTTTGTTTTTAAAAAATAAGCTACTACTTTTTAATACCTTATATAGACCTATAAAAATATAATATTTATAAAACTTAAATCTTTAAAAGTTAAAGATTAATTTTTACTTATTTCTTTTTTTAAAAAAACTATCTTTAATTAATATTTAAATTAATATTGTCTTAAAAATA
>KQ030498.1:1076242-1309048 GCA_000956045.1 Hirsutella minnesotensis 3608
ATATAGTATTTTATTTCTAATTTAAAAAGTAATATAAAAAAGTTTTATATTTAGAATAGTTTTACTTAAATCGCTAATATACTTAAAAATATATACTTAATTTTATTATAAATATTAAGTGAAAGTCTATATACGAAATTTATTATATAATTATTCGATTACTAATCGGGACGTTACTAAGAATCTCTCCTAAGAGGTGTTTTCCTAAAATCGTAGCTTAAGTGGGGTAGGGCGGAACTTTTGTCACCCGACTGTAGTCGGGTCTAGCCCCGCCCCCACGTCCGCCAGAGACGCCGTTTCAGGCTCTGCCATGACGGCAAAAGAGCCACGCCTACCCCAGAGTCAAAAGAATGAAGAACTATCTACTGCTTCACGCGAACATTCTTTCTTCGCAATATCTCTCCTCCTCAGCCTGTCATCACCTTGTATATCCCCCTGTCCTATTTTTTTTTGCTTTTATTACGCCCGGAGGGTTCCCCTATAGAGCTACTACTCTAGCCTATCTACCTTCTATATATAGTTCTATCTTACCTAAAGCCCTATGCCTCCTTTTATCTTATTTCTAGCCTCGTTTGCTATAATATAATAGGCTTACTTAAAGGTTAGTTTCTCTAAGTATTTAGCGTCCTACCTTTAATAACTAAAGCGCGGTCTATTAAGTTTAAGGCTATTATATTATTAGTATAATTATCCCTTAATTAGTATATAGCCCGTTGCTAGTCTATATTAAAACGTTTCGTTATTAATATAAACTATATTATCGCCTATATAGCCCCTATATTAAGCTACTACTTATTATTATCTAACTCTACCTTACTACCTAGGAAGAAGGATAGGTCTCCTATCTTCCCGCTTATATATTAACTTATAATTTCTCGTTATACTATCTATTTTCTATATTAAAAGAGGAAATATTCTACTATTTCCGCTAACTATCTATACGCGTATTTATCCGATTTTACTACCCCGACTTTATTAAGATAGCTATTTAGCCGCGATTTACTAGTTCGAGGCTATACTATATAAGGCCTAGCCTTAAATACATAAGGGGGTATACATAACGCCCCCGCACGCGAGTTATTATGGAATAACTAATATCTAGCCGAATAGACATATAGTTACTTCGTAGATACCTCGAATAGCTAGGCTATTAAAGGCACGTTATTTATCTATAGTCGTAGAGGGTATTACTTAGTAAGAGGGAGAGGTCTATATAGTCTTACTAAATCCCTAGTAATACTAAGCTAGCTAAGCTAAGCTTAGATAACTAAGGGTAAAAGTAAGGCTAGAGCTAGGCTTTAAGAAAGAGGCTATATTTAAAGGTAGGCTATATATTATTATTATAGTAGTAATTTAAGCTAGATAGGAAGGAAAGAGAAGAGGGAAAAGAGGGAGGAAAAGCCTCTTTATATATATAATCTTCCTTAATAGGAATACCCCCCTTTCTTACTAACTAGACCCTTTCTTAGTTATATTATCCGTATTATAAATTAAGGGGTAACTTAGAGGTTATCTAATAATTCTCTTATAACTCTAATAGGCTTCTATTATAGCTATATCGATAATTCGATATAGTTATTCTAATAGTCTCTAGCTTCCTAGGTTAAAGGGTAACTTAAAGGTTAGGTAGTTACCTTCCTACCTTTCCTATAGGCCTCTTATTTAGTTATATCGATAGTTAAGTAGGTAGTTTATAAATAGCTTCGTAAGCTATATAAAAAAAGAGGGTATAATAAGTATTAAAGTAAGTATAGAAGTCTAGACGATATAGTCCTATCCCTTATATACCTATATATAGCCTAGACCTTCGATATCTAATACTAGCCGCCTAAGCCGATACTAGCCGAGGGGTTATACTAAGGTTATAGTTAAATAGCTAGTAAGCATTATAGTAGTTAGGTTAGTTATAGGCTTATAGCTAGTAGCTATACGTATCGAATACGTATAATAAAGGCTTTTTAATTCGTTTCTTAATACGAGTACGTATAGCTTAAGAAGAGGGGCCGAATAAGTCCCGATATAAAGGGAATTCTCCCTCTTATAAGCTTTAGTCTTAGTAATTAAACTCTACCTTTACCTCCTAACGCTACCTACTTACCCTATATATATATATATAATTAGTTATAGAATTATAATAATTTCTAAAGCTTCCCTTATAAGTACTTAGCATTATAACTTCTTATAGCTTACCTAAGGTTAGCTAGGCGCCCTTAGAAAGTAATTTTAAAACGCCCTAGGTTAAAACTATCTCCTTATTAAAATTAACCCCTCTACTAATAGACTCTTAAGTAGAATTATAGGATTAAGAGGATAATAAGAGAATTTCCCTTTAATATAGAGAAATAATATACTAAAGCTCTAAGCTATTATTAATATAGAATTAGTAAGCTCTCGAAGTATTATATTATAGGATTAAGTAATTAAAAGAGTTAAGATATTTATAAGTTTAAGCTAAGGCTTTATATAATAAATTAGAAATAAATCGCGAGGGTTTTAGCTTTAATCCGCGTAAGTATTAAAAAGAGAGCTTAATAGAGTTTAATTATAATAAAAAAAGTAAAATTAAATTAAAAAATATCTCTAAACTTTATAATTAAAACGCTTTTAAAAATTAGACTTTTATTTTAATTAAAAATACTATTAATTAAAAAACTCTACTAACTACTTAACTATAAAGGGCTTAATAATAAGAAAATTAATCGCTTTTAGAGTTTAGTTTTTATTTTAATTCTCGTAAAAGTTATTTTAAAAAACCTTTAAAAAATTAAGAATATTAACTTTCTTTATAAAATTATAACCTAACTTATAGAGTTAGTTAAACTTATATTCTATATTACTTTTAGTTATAATTTAAAAAGAAGCTATATAAATAGCTTAATATTATTAAAATACTTTAGGGGGTAGTAAGAGAAGATTAAATATTAGCTTTTTAAATAAAAAAAAAAGAGCTACTATAATAGTTATTAAGGGTAACTAAGAGGGAAGTCTTAGAAAAAATAAGGCTAAAGTAAGGGAAGTTTTACTTAAACTAAAAAAATAAAGAAGGATTCTTTTAAATTAAACTAATCTTTACTTTTTAAAGTAAACCTCTAGAAAGCTAACTAAATTTCTACTAAAAAGTAGCTAAAGAGATCTTTTAATATTATTATTTATTACTACTATAATAAACCTAGATATATTACCTAAGACTATAACTTAAAAGCGAAAATTAATTAATCTATAGCTAAAAAAGTAAGAAAAGCTCTTAAGTTTAAGTAAATACCCCTTCTCGGGCTATAATAATCCCTATAGTTATATAACTTTACGCTATAATAACCTTATTAAAGTAAGACTTAAAATAAATATAAATTAACTTTAATATATATAGTAAAGTAAACTTTATTAATTCTTAGTTTACTAAGGACTATAAATTAACCTTAAGCTATTTTTTAGTACCTTAAGTATAAGGGATTATAGCGTAACTATTAAAATAAAATAAAGTATAGGAAGTACTACTTAAGCTACTAAATAAGAGAGGTATAGAAAAGGTACTAATTCGGCACTATATTAGTATCCCTTTACTAGCTTAAGATTAAGGAAATCTAATCCTTTTTAAAATACTAACCTTAACTTAAGAAAAGATTATTCTCTTACCTTATATCTACTAATAGTATTTCTTTACTTTAATATATAAAATTATCTCTTAAAAGGAATTTATTAAAAAGAGCCGGAGCTACTTTAGAGTATTTCTTATTTAAGAATAAAAGGAGTTAATTCTCTTTCTAGATAAAAAAAAAGAGGAGGAAATATAAGACCGAATACTAACTAAATTACTTTTAAAGCTAGCTTATTATACTAAAATATTTTCCTTTTTTAAAATAAATAAGTTACCTCTAGTTAAAAGGACTAACTATACTATTAATCTATTACTAAGTAAATTGCCCCCGTATAGGCTAATCTACCCTTTATCTTTAAGAGAGCTCTAGGTTCTTTAAGAATATATTTAAGATTTACTTAAAAAGGGCTAAATCTAGGAATCTAAAAGCCTTATAAGAGTACTTATCCTTTTTATCCTTAAGAAGGATAGAACGCTAAGACTTTATATAAATTACTAAGGTCTTAATAGCGTTATAGCTAAGAATTAGTACTCTCTCCCTCTTATTTCTAAGATTATAGACTATTATAAGGGTACTAAATATTTTTTAAAAATTAATATTAAGAATATATATTAAAGAATTAAGATTAAAAAAGGAAACGAATAGAAAATAGTATTTTATACTTAATATAGTTACTATAAGCCCTTTACTTAGGTATTTCTACTTATAAAGCTTAGTTAAAATCGAAATAAATACTTTTTAATTCGCTATATTAGCTATTTTATCCTAGCTAAATAAAAATAACTACTTCTACCCTATAGCTTTCTAGTTTAGAAAGTTTAATAAGCTAGAGTTAAGTTATAAAACTTTAAATTAAAAGCTTTTTACTATTATTAGAATTTCTAAAGTTTTATAAAGTAAAACTCGCTAAATTATAAATAAGCTTATTAATATATATATTTATTTTTATTTAACTTTAAAATTAAATACTAGCTAAAGTATTAAAACCTAGCTAATCCGCCTTTAAGATAGTTTAATTATATTAAGGAAACGCCCTTATTAATTAAACTTATTCCTAACTTATAAGTAAAAATATTAACTTATAATAAGTTATAAGAATTAAAAAGCGAAAAATCCCTTCTTTTTTAAGTACTTATTAATAAGGAACTAAACGCGGAATCTTTATAGCTTATAAACTAAGCTAAGAGCTATACTAATTATAAATAGTATATACTAATAGCTATAGTTAAGAAGGTAACTATTAAATTAAGTTATAGTAAAAAAAATAGTATAGGGTAGGTTAATAGCTAGATAGCTTATTTTTTAAGGTTTTTTATAGTATAGGGTATATAAAGATTAGATTAAAATTAAGAGAGAAAAGTATAATTAAAGTTATATATATTATCTATATCTATCTACTACTCTTAAATTCCTAGGGGGAAAAGCCTCTACTTATAACTAAATATCTTAGGAACTAGAGGACCTTTGCGGTTATAAAGACCCGTATATAAAAGCGCTAAAAATACTATATATAAGGAAAAGTTTAACTAAAAATCTTATCGCTTAATTAGAGTTAATTTCTACATATTAGTAATAAGGTTTATTAGTAAAGGCTATATATATATAAGCTACTACTAACCTTATTATATAGATTTTGCCGTAGAGATTTTAATCTCTAATTTTAAGTCCTAAGACCTACTTTTCCTAAATAGGCAATATGTCTAAAATATATAAAAAAATACGCTAATTTTTCCTAGATATGTTATAACCCTAATATATAACCCTAACCCTAAAAAAGCTAGTATTATATATTAAAAGAGCGGTTTTATAGCTATAAGGATAGGGAGATAATATTAAAAATATTATCTATATAGGAAAGCTTTTTTCGAGGATTTTATAGTATTAATATAGTATATATATTAATAGCCTCCCTTAAAGGGTATATTTATATATCCTTTAGCGTTTTATAGTATAATGCGTTTATATATAAGCGTTAATAATAGTATTAATAACTATATAGAAGGGGGGAATTTATAGCTAGCCCTCCTCTAGGGCGCGCCCTTTAGAGCGCGGGCTTTTATTATATAATAGCTACGCGTAAACCCGAGCTTATAGCTCGAGTCTATAATATACCCCTCCGCTCTTAGGTTACTTAATATTCTACGCGTTAAGTGGTTACCCTATACCTAGCTTACCTCTAGTATACGAGCTATAATAATATCTCTAGGTAACTATACTAGCCCCGCCTCGCGCCCTATTGCCTTAGTAACTAGTACTCCTAGGTAGCTAAGCTAGCTCCGCGCTATATCCGGCCCTAAGGTATATAAATAGTCCCGCTACCCTCTTCCCTTCTTTATTTCTTTTCTTTTTTTCCTTATTAACGCTATTAAAACGTTAGTATATATAAGCTTTTTATACTTACTTTATACTTTCTTTACTACTATCGCTTTCGATTTACTACTACTACTTACCGCTACCTCGTTTTCTCGCTATATTTTACTTAGCCCCCTTAACCTCTTACTCTTATAGCCGCTTTTACTATATCCGCTACTACTACGCCCCCGCTCCCTCCTTTTTCGCTACCTTATAAGCTTAGTAAGCTTACTAACCTTACTATAAGCTAGTTTAGCGTAAAAGGTAATAGCTTTAATAAGGAAAGCGCTAGCCCTATTAAGAAAGTATATATATATACGCTTTATATTATAAACCTTTTTAATTTAAGTATAGCTAAATATTAATATAGTCGTAGTAAAGCTTATTTTATATATAAGAATATTAAGCGCTAGTACTTTTAGAAAAAGCGCTTATTTATTAGTAATTCTCGCCTTTACTAAGCTATTTATAATATAAAGAAGCTAGTAAAAAAAGACTATACTATTATAATACTACGCTAACTTAAGACTACTAACTAGCTTTACTAGCGCGTAGTTTTAATAGAAGTATTTATAGAAGTTAAGGAGCGCTTCCTTACCTTACTAAAAGCCGCCTACTTTAACCCGCGTTAGGTTTATAACGCGTATACCCCCGCGCTACTTCTTACTACTACCTTTAACGCCTCCCTCGCTACCCTACCTACGCTTATTAATACCCTACTTATTCTTTTTAACGCCCTCGTTTTATTTATATTAGGGCTCTTACCCGAGATACCTAGCTATTATAGTAGTAATATAGTACTATTTTAATAAGCGCTTATATAATAATAGCTATAATTTTAAAATTAGCTTACCTTTAGGCTAAACGAGTTCTTTAGCTACTACTAAGAATTTATATATTACTAAGAGGACTTTTAGTATAAAATTATCCGCGGCTAGCGTAAAAACTATAAGCGCGCTATAAAGATAAATACTATATTTACTAGCGCCTTAGCTATTCTTACTAGTAACTACCCCTTACTTACTATCGCCCTTACCCCCGCTACGCCTACTTTATATACTTTCTTACTAGCTAGGTCGCTTACTAGTTTTATTTACTCCGCTACTAGTATACTTTCCTAAGTAAGCCCTTTTATCTTTAGCTTAGCTACTACCTCGCTCTTACTTACTACTAGCCTATTTACTAGCGCGGCCTTATTTACTTTTAGTATACTTTTAATATATACGCCCCTTATTACTAACGCTACTAACGCTACTATCGCTTAGGCCCCTAGCTACTACTATAATACCCTATCCCGCTAGCTTAATTATAAAGGTAAGGGGAAGTATAAATATAGAATAGAAAATAAGTTTTAGTTTAATAATAAAGGGGATAATAAATAAAAATAAAGTAAAAATAGGTAAAATACTTAAAGCTTAGTTAAGGAAAAATTAAGTATAGCTTAAGTACTAAGATTATATTTATATTTTTTATTAGTTTATTTATATTAAAGTAGATTTTTATTTAAAAGTATTCGCTATAGCTAGACTACTACTAGGGGTTCCGCTTTTAAAATTAAGCTTTTAATATTTAGGATTATTATAAACTTATATATTTTCTTATTATACTTTATACTATATAAGCGCTTTAGTTTCTTATATACTTTTTAATAGTTTTTAAGTTAGTATTATATAGCTATACTATTTAATAAGAATATTTCGCTTTTACTTTTTCTTATATATATTCTTAACTATTAGAATTTTCTTAACTTTATACTTAGTAAAACTTAAGTTAATATTAAAAGCTAAAGTAAGGGATTTAGCATAGAGTCCGCTAATAACTAGCTTAAGAGAGGGTTAAATACTACTTACTTAACTTAATTAATATAAAAAGTAGTATAAATACTACGTAGTATATTTAACTTAATAGTAAGAAAGTATAAAACGTTAATAACCTTATACTTAGCTATAAGTATATCGAGCTTTTAGTAAAGCTAGTTTATTTTAATATTTTTTAAATTAAGCTATATATTATCGCTAGCTTAGAAATACTTAGCTAAGCGCTTCGAAGTATTTATAGTATTTTATTAGTATTACTATACTTAAGTAATCGCGGCTTAAGTAATATCTATTTTTTTTTAAAATACTATATAAATACTATTACTTTACCTTTTAGGAATATTAAAGGGATAAGAGTATTATAAACTTATTAAATTAGCTCGAAATTAAACTTATAAAAAGCCTTATTTAGACTTAAGCCTATAATAAATAAGTCGCGGTTATTTAAAGTAAGCTAATAAGCTAATAAGTAATTAGCTTAGTTAAACTAAAAGAAAGAGACTATTATATATAGTATTACTTATACTTTTTAGTTTACCCTTTTTATTTTTCTATTAGTCTAAAGGTAATAAGCTATAGAGAGGAGTTACTTAATATTAATAGCTTTATAAAGTATAAACTAAAACTAGCTAACTTAATTTAACCCATAGTTAGAGATAATACTAGTTAAAAACCTATAAAGCGCTACTAGTAATCTTAAAACCTTTCTATATATATCTCGGCTTTTATAAATATTATTACTTCGAGTTATATATACTTAAATAATTAATTAGTAATAAGTATTAAATATTAAGGGTTACCTTTACTTACTATAAGTAAGTTAGTTATAAAGTCTATAGAAATTATATTTTAGAAATAATTTATAATTAAAAGTAATTATAATAAACTTTATTTCTATTAATAGTTAATATAGCTACTATAGTAGTAATAATTCTATATAAACTTCGCGATATTTTAAAATATTCCTTCTTAATAAAAGTCCCGCTATAAAAGCTTAAATATTATATTCTTACTAAGGTACTTAGCTATTAGCGAATTATATACTTTCTAAATAAAGACTATTATTAGAAGTTTTTACTTTAGGATTTATATACGCCCTTAGAATTATAATAAGCTATATACTAATAAGGTATAGTCTATAATTTACTTTCTTATATTTACTTAAGGAAGGAATTTATATTTATTCCTTAATAAAGCCTAGACTTTCTTTATATATAACTTATTATAAGTAAGTATAGTTACTTAAAGCTACTAAAAGTATAAGTTTTAAAATAAAGCTAGTATTACTTCCGAGGTAAGCGCTATAGCTATAGTAGTTTCCTAAGTCTAGTTTACTAAGGTAATTTCTTCTTACTTATTATTTACTAAGAGCGCTTTAATCGCGCTAATTATAATTAGCGTTATAACTATATTAAACTTAACTACTTTATTTTTATAGTCTTACTTCTATTTAAAAAGTATATTTAGCTATTTTACTTAAAACTTAAGTTAGTATTAAAAGTAATAATTAAAAAGTATAAGTATTTCTACTTAATAAGCTTAGTATTTAAATATCTCTTTTAGTATTATAAAGTATTTTAATAACTTATAGTTAGTAAGAATAATAAATAGCTTAGCTATACTCTATAGCTTAGCTAACTAAGCTTAAAGATAGAAAATAATAGCGAGTAGCTCTTTATTATAAATTATATAATTCCTTTTAGTTTACTAGAGTTTCTAAGAGTAGTAGGCGATTAGCTAGAGTATACTAGCCTTATTTTTTTATAATAAATACCTACTTAAAGCCTTACTTAAGTAGTTTATCTCGATAATTATTATTTACTCCGAGTCTTATTATATAAAGATTAAGTATAATATAAACGCTAGCTTAAGCGCGTTAAATATAACTTAATACTTATTTATTTAGTTAAAAGGAGTATTTCTTATTATAAGGGCTACTAAAAAAGCAATTACGTTTAAAAACTATAAAATAAATTTATAGTAAAAGTTAGTAAATCTTAAGAAGCTATAAACGCCCTTAGCGCGGGTAGGTAATTCCTAGTTATAAGTAGCTATAATTTTTATAGGGTTTAGATAAATTTCTTAGCTAATATAAACTATAAACCTAAAGTACTTAACCTCCTTAATAGTAAAGCTATATTTCTTAAAGTTAAGGTATAACCTAATTTATTATAGCCGCGAGAGTATATCGCGAACTTTCCTTTAGTAGTCCTTCCGTAAGCTACTTAAGTAAATAAATATATTATTTAAGTACGTAGTTATAAAGTCTTTTAAAATCTCCTCTAAGGATTAGTTAATATATTATTAAAATATAGTTAGTACTTTTATAAGGCTAAAAAAGTAAACGAGATATTTAAATAGCTTAAACTTTATATAAAAAGTAGTAAAATACTTTTACCCTTTAGTAACGTAAAGCTTATAAAAAGTAGTATAAATATTTATCTTTATAAACTACTTTACCCTAGCTAGGCTATATAATATCTTCTTAATAAGTAAGAGCGGGTATTAATCTTTTTTAGTTACTTTATTAAGCGCGCGGTAATTAATATAGAATCGCTAACTACTGCTAGGTTTCTTCGTAACTAAGACTAGGGCCGCTACTAAAGAGGAACTCGCTTATATTTAGCCCTTATTTATTATATCTATAATTTACTTTTATACCTCGAATAAATACTCTCGTAGTATATTATAAAGCGGCCCCTATAGTAGCGTTAAGTTAAAACTATTAGGGTTTTTCCTTAAGCGGATATATATTACGGAATAACTAATATCTAGCCGAATAAACGTATAGTTACTTTGTAAATACCTCGAATAGCTAGGCTATTAAAGGCACATTGTTTATCTGTAGTCGTAGAGGGTATTACTTAGTAAGAAGGAGAGGTCTATATAGTCTTACTAAATCCCTAGTAATACTAAGCCGGCTAGGCTAAGCTTAGATAACTAAGGGTAAAAGTAAGGCTAGAGCTAGGCTCTAAGAAAGAGGCTATATTTAAAGGTAGGCTATATATTGTTATTATAGTAGTGATTTAAGCTAGAGAGGAAGGAAAGAGAAGAGAGAAAAGAGGGAGGAAAAGCCTCCTTATATATATAATCTTCCTTAATAGGAATACCCCCTTTCCTTACTATCTAGACCCCTTCTTAGCCGTTTTGTCCGTATTATAAATCAAGGTATAACTTAGAGGTTATTTAATAATTCTCCTATAATTTTAATTGTTAAGCAGTTTAAGAGCAGGCTTATTATATAGAATTAAAATAGGAATAAAATAGTAGTAATTTACGATACTAGAAGTATCGGGTAGGGAAAAGACTGCACGCAAAAGCAGGCTTATAAAGACGCCTTATTCGTATTTTTCTATCTTAGTTATATACGTATTCTCTTCTTTTTTCTTCTTAACCTTTCCTTCGTCTTCTAGCTACCTATTTATTATTTTCTAGTAGCTAGTATTATTACCCTATTAAATTCCTATCCTAATAAGGATCTCGATTTAAGACTGCAAGAAATTAAGAAAATAACTAGGAAAGGCTATAGGTTTTACTATCTATCTAGATAGGTCTTACCCTTATATTACAATCTATATATATAAGACCTTTATTATAGATCTATATAATATTAATATCGTAAATAGCCTCGAGACCTTATATAAGACTATATAGGTTATAGTTAGACTTTATAGTAGCTACTATAGGCCTCTTAGTCTCTTAGCTTAATAGGCTTATTATAAGCCTTATAGGTTTTTAAAAGCCTCTTTTAACTATAAGGTAAATTGTCTAATATACCCCCCTAGTTACTATACTAAGCAACTAAAATAGCTATTAAAAATAACTAGTAAAATAACTAGTAGTCCCTAGTATCTACTAATCTTAGTAGCTTAATAAATTCGGAAAACCTTTGCGAAGATAAGGGCTTTATAAAGCCGTTTACTACGTTCTTCGCGGTTTCTTTATATTTAATTAGAAAGCTTCTATAAAGGTATTCCTACCTAGCCTAATATACTTATACGTCTACGTGCTTAAGAGCTATTCGAATCTTAGGTATTTTAGCTATAATAAGTCGGATAGTTTAGAGGTTATCGTAGTAAATCGTAGGTATCCGATTTTCTAGGCTTAAAGAAATAGCCCGGAATAGCTAATAAGCTAAAAATAGCTCCTTAGCTATATTAGAAAAAGCTAGTAATTTAGCCTCCGTAGAAGAGGTAGTAACGGTAGCCTACTTCCTAGCTAACTAAGCTATAGGCCCGTTAAATAGGGAAATAAAGTATCCCTATAACAACCTTCTAGTCTTTAAATCGTCTATAAAAGACGCATCCGTCGAGACCTCTAGTTCGTAGTTTTCGATAGGATCCGTATACCTATATTTAATATCGTAAAACCTAGTATAGTAAAGGTAATAGATAATACGTAAAGCTACTAGGATATAGGCTTATAACGGATTTTATATAAATTCCGCTAGCTTATTCTTTCCCTTAGCTATATTAGGTCTAGTTATAATAGCTACGTAATTAATAGAGCCGATAAGGGATTAAAAATAGTAAATTTCTTCCTTAGTAGCTATATCTAGATTATCTAGGTAGATATTCAAAGGAGAGAAAGGACTACCTTTAAAGCTAGTAGCCTCGTAGTTAAAGGCAAAGGCTATTTTTTCGATATAAGCCTCTTATAAAATTAGGAGCCTTTTTTCTTCCCTTTTCCTTATTATCTATAGCCCTAAGAAAGTATTAACTTCTCCTTTATCCGTAAAAGAGTAAATTTTTAGTAGCTTATTAAGAAAGCTATTAAATTCGGATTCGTATATTTTCTTATAAAATAGAAGGATATTATTAATATAAAATAATATAGTTAAAAATCCGTTTTAAAAAATATAAGGCTTTTCTAGGTAAGCTTTTAACCCTAAGTCTAGTAAGGTCTTCGAAAGCTCCTTCTACTATAGCCTAGGGGATTTTCTTAGACCGTAAAAAGCCTTTTTAAGCTATAAAACCTACCCGGGGATCTAGAAGCCTTCTAGGTAGTAGATATAGACTTCCTCGTCTATATCGGCGTTAACTAAGGCGTTAACTATATCTAAAGACCTTATTTCTAAGTTGTATTAAGCTACTATAGCTAATAGAATGCTTAAATTCCTAGCTATTAGCGTAGCTACGCAAGTATTCTTATTATCGTAAGGTTATAAGTCCCCTCGTACGTATAGGCGGGCCTTATACCTTTTTAAATAGCCTTTTTTATCGACTTTATATTTAAATACCTAAGTTACCGGAATAGGCTTTTTCGTAGCCTAATTTTTTAATATAGGTAAAAAGGTCCCTTTTTCTACTAGCGAATTCTACTCTTTTTAAGCTACTACCTTAAAATCGTATTCGTAAGCGTAGTCCTCTAAGTCCCTCTAATTTCTAGGCTCTATAGAGAGACTTTAAGAGTACTATTTTTCTAGAGGCTTACTAGTATAGGCGTAAAAAGGACCTCTAAAATTAGGGCCTTCTCCTCGTAGCCTCTTAGAAATCCTAGTAGGAATAGTAGCCTTTATAGGCTTATTAGATCCCTTATTTTTAGTAGATCTATTAGATCCCTAATTTTGCTATAGATCTAGCTAGACGACTATAGTACCCGTATAGTCTTCGAATTCGTCTTTTTCTTATAGGGGCTAGAGCTATATTTCTAACCTCTGTATAGAAGGCTCCGGAGAAGGGTCTAAATTAGGGTCTATTGGTAGGCTTGAAGGTAGGTCCGTATTTGGAGGACTTAGGAGGTAGCTTTCCTATGTAGGTTGCTATTATTCGAGACTATCTTTCGTAGCCTCTATAGCTTCCTTTAAAAAAATCTTAGCCCCTAGATAAGCTAGATCTTCGGGCTCTAATTCGTCTAATAGCTCTTCTTAGAAGCTATTTTCTAGTTCTAGAAAAGGGTTTCCTAGCTTTCTAGTTCCTTCGAAAAATAGGTCTTCGTTAAAAGTAACGTCCCTAGTCCTACGGACTTCGTTCCTATCCGGAATCTAGATTCGGAAAATATTACTAGATTTATACCTAACTAAGTAGCCTATTTCTGCGTAGGCTATTACTTTAAGGGCCTTTTTTAATATATTAAGAAGAGCTTCCTTTATAAGGGGATAAGCTCTATAGCTATAGGCTCTTAGATAGGATAAATCCGTCTACTATAGAAGTTATGTAAAAAAGGGTGAATTTTTTAATAGCTAATTTTAAAGCTTTAAAATAGGGGTAATCCAAGGACTAGAGCCCTCTTCTCTTCGAGGTAGCCTATTATAAAGGAAGACCGCCGTTTTCTAGATTTCCGGCTAAAGGTCTTCTAAAAGGCTAGCTTGCAAACGCATAGCCCTAGCTTTCGTAGCTATTACCCCCCTAGATCTCTTAAAAGGTCCGTTCTAAGTAGATATATAAGGGGCTATAGGCTCGTCTTTTATCCCTTCTTCTAGGATATAGGCTTTATAGCCTTATTAGAAAGAGGGGTTATTATCCCTATAGATAATAGATATCTTAAGGTTAAAATACTTATTTAAATAGGCTATGAGAGATTAGAAGTAACGAAGGATAGATTCCTACGAGGAATCGTATAAAGGGTAAAAAAAGGTTAATCTAGTAAAATCGTCCTTTACTAGAAAAGCTACCTTTTTACTATTATAGGCCTTAGGAAGGTAAGATAGATTGCAAAAAATCCGGTAAAAAGGCCTCGTTACTTTAGAATCCGGTAGTCTTCTAGATACTACTCTTTTTGCCTTTACTAGTCTATAAGCTTCGCAATCTTTAAAGTAGTTATCCGTAGAAGTAATCCCCTTTAAAAAATTAGGAGCTTATATAAGGGCTTCTTTCCCTACGTAGCCTAGTCTATTATGCTATAGCTAGAAGCTTCCTTCTAGAGGCTTCCTTAGGTCTATTAAAGAGACTAAAAAGGTAGAGGTTATAGGAGGATAAATATCCCCTATTTCTTCTATAGTAGCCTCTTCTAGGCTATCTAGATTTTCTAGATTTTTTAGGGTATCTAGATTATCTAGCTATTATAAGGGGTTATATTCGAGGACATATTGCTAGTAAATTAAATCTATATAGTAGATTTCCCCTTAGCTATTATAAACGCTACCTATAATAGTATTCTAATAAATTCTAGCTTCTTAGAATTTAAGTAGGGAGGCTATATTCGTATAAAAATCCGGTATATAGACTATATTAGATAACTAGAAAAGGCTTAATTTTATCCGTATAAATATAGTACCGTAACCTAGTACCCGTAGGGGCGTATTTCCGGCGTAGATATAGTCGTTACTAGGTTAAAAATCCGAAAATTAGTCCCTTCGGTTATAGATATACTTATCTAATCCGGAATCTAGAATAAAGGAATCCCTTAGAAAATAGGGCCTATTTTCTAGCTATTAAGGCTATTATAAAAGGGTTAAAAAAGAAATAAAGGTTATAGCTATAGAGGCTTTTATTATAGTAGCCGGGCTAGCTAGGCTAGCCAGGCTAGCAGCCTAGCCTTCTTATTATCCCTAATTTTCCCTCTCTTATTATCTCTTAATAGACCTTTCGACCTTCTCTTTATTCGTCTTATTAGATAAAAAGGTATCTATTTTAGACTAAATTTCCGTATTACCTTTTTATAAAGAGGGTCGTATAGAAGGGTTAAAATAGAAGTAGTTTCCGTAGAAGTATTTTCTCTTATAAAGGTAGGTAGGGATAGGGAAAGTCGAAGAAGAAAAAGAAGGGGAATTTAAAGAGAAATTTTAGAAGGTTAAAAAGCTAGATCCCGTAGAGCCTTTCTTTTCGTATAGGCTAGATAAATCTAGGCTCTTTTTAAATAGCTTAGAGATCTTAAAACCGTCCGGAAAATTAGCTTCCTAAGTATTCGTACCGAATCTAGCTTCGGATTCTAGCTTATTAAACTAGAAATTCGCAAAGGACTATAATATAGGATAAATAGCTTAAAGGAAAGATCTTATAGGTCGTAGTCCCTCTATATCTAGTAGTTAAATTCTCTTAGTATCCGTAAGAGCTTTCTACTAGCTAGTTATCTAAGAAGGTATCTCTTTCTTTGAAAGCGTAATAAGAGCCTTTTTAAATCCATCTAGGATTTCCCTCTCTTCGTTAAATCTAGTAGGCTTTACCCTTCGTTATAGAAGTCTTAGTTATAAATAGACGTTATATTTATCTATAATTATAAGGAAATAATTCCCTATATTTTTTATAATAAATTATTATATCGAAGTAAGGGCCTTTTACTAGTTCTTATAGCTTTAAAGGCTAGTCTTATACTTATTATAGAGAAATTCGTACTTTCTTAAATCGTCGTTATTTAAATCCGTAATTTCTATAGCCTCTTAGTTAACTTAAGAGACTAAGGGCTCCCGTAGCCTAGGTAAAAGAGGCTCGATTTTACCCTCTTCCTTTAACGGGTTAATTCTTTCCTAGATCCCTTGCGAAAGGGCGTATTTATAGATAATAGAAATCTACTTATCCTAGTTAGCAGGACCTCGTAGGGAAGTCAAAGAGAAAGGTAGGTTCGTTAAGTCCGTTATTTTCTATAAAATAGGTTAGAAATAGGCCTTTGATTTTTCCTGATTTTTAATAGCTATTTCTATCTAAGAAGACCGTTATATAAGTCTTTAACTTTTCTAGTTGTATAGTTATTTAATTTTCTCTCTCTTATCTTCTCGTCCTTACTATCCTAGGTAGTCGTATAGCCTTTTAAATAGGCTATAAAAAAAGAAAGAAAAAACAAGGGTCCCTTACTAACCGTAGTCTCTTTACTTAGACTAGAAAAATCGTAAGGAAAAGAATTCCTTATCGTAAGGAAATTTAAAAAGTCCTTGCCTCTTTACTAAGCTAAGGGAAAATCGTAGTCCTAGCTTTCTAGCTAGACTATTAAAAAATCGGATTCCTAGCTTCTTAACTTAAGCGTAGGAAAAGGTTGAAAATCTAGTCCTTCTTATAAGACTAGAAAAGGGTAACTTTTGCTATAGGAGAAAGAGAGAGAGAGAGAGAATTTAAAAAGCGGATTTAATAGCTAATTAAATAGCTATAAAAAGCCGAGATTTACGAGCACCGTTAACCGGGCTTATAACTATTAAGCAGTTTAAGAGTAAGCTTATTATATAGAATTAAAATAGGAATAAAATAGTAGCAATTTGCGATACTAGAAGTATTGGGCAGGGAAAAGAGTATACGCAAAAGCAGGCTTATAAAGACGCCTTATTTATATTTTTCTATCTTAGTTATATACGTATTCTCTTCTTTTTTCTTCTTAACCTTTCCTCCGTCTTTTAGCTACCTATTTATTATTTCCTAGTAGCTAGTATTATTACCCTATTAGATTCCTATCCTAATAAGGATCTCGATTTAAGACTATAAGGAATTAAGAAAATAACTAGGAAAAGCTATAGGTTTTACTATCTATCTAGATAGGTCTTACCCTTATATTATAATCTATATATATAAGACCTTTATTATAAATCTATATAATATTAATATCGTAGATAGCCTCGAGACCTTATATAAGACTATATAGGTTATAGTCAGACCTTGTAGTAGCTACTATAAGCCTCTTAGTCTCTTAGCCTAATAGGCTTATTATAAGCCTTATAGGTTTTTAGAAGCTTCTTTTAACTATAAGGTAAATTGTCTGACATTAATAGGCCTCTATTATAGCTATATCGATAATTTGATATAGTTATTCTAATAGTCTCTAGCTCCCTAAGTTAAAGGGTAACTTAAAGGTTAGGTAGTTACCTTCCTACCTTTCCTATAGGCTTCTTATTTAGTTATATTAATAGTTAATTAGGCAGTTTTTAAATAGCTTCGTAGGCTATATAAGAGAGAGGGTATAATAGGTGTTAAAGTAGGTGTAGAAGTCCGGACGATATAGTCCTATCCCTTATATACCCGTATATAGCCTAGACCTTCAATATCTAATACTAGCCGCCTAAGCCGATACTAGCCGAGGGGTTATACTAAGGTTATAGTTAAATAGCTAGTAGGCGTTATAGTAGTTAGGTTAGTTACGGGCTTATAGCTAGTAGCTATACGTATTAAATATATATAATAAAGGCTTTTTAAGTCGTTTCTTAATATATCCTCCTTTCTTAAGGGGCTTAAAACCTTAAGCCTTAAAAATAGGGTTATTTAGTAGCTTTATTAAAAGCCTGTATTTTCTTAAGGGCATTTTTAAGATACTTAATAAGTTCCTATATATTTTTAGAAGAAGGGTAATTCTTCTACTTAACTAGATAGAAGTATTAACCTTCTTTTATCTTCTTAGCTAGTATAGTTTCGACTTTATATTTATTTGTTTCTACGACTATATCAATAGTAGTAGCTAATTTTACGTTTTTAGGAGTAGGTTCTAGCAAAGAGATATAAAAAGTAAGATAGATAGAAATAGTAGAAGGTAAATCTAGCGTATATACTAAGTTCGATAGTTTTTCCTTTATTTTAAAAGGTCCTATTTTCTTATAGTCGAGGGATTCGTTAGGTCTAGAAAAAGGAATATTTTCTTAATAAGATAGACCTTATCCCCTATATTTAAATTAAGCTTTTTTAAGTACTTTTTATTATAATAGGCTAAAAATTAGTCTTTAATAAATTCTAGTTCTTCTTTAATAGAAGAGTATAGGCTTTTTAGTTATTCCGTATTTAATATAGCCTTTTTGACTAGGACTTTTTTAGGTAAAGAAGACTTATAAGCTTTAGGGTTAAATCCGTAATTAGCTATAGTAAGCGTATTTTTTATAGGTTTCTAATATAGAGGTATTATAAGCTAGCTATACTATAAGTAGCTATATTAACTAGTTATCCTATTAATAATTTATATAGCTTCTTAGATACTATTTTAAGGTCTAATTTAATCTTTTAGTAATTCCGTTTGTAATAGGGTAAAAAGTAGTAGATAATTTATACTTAGTTCCTAAGGCTTATATTAGGGTAGTCTAGAATTTTAAAGTAAATTTAGTATCTCTATCTATAATTATAATTTTAGGAAGGCCTCTATCGGCTACTATATATCTTATAAAAATATAAAATAAATCTTTAGCTAATATAGCTTCTTTTATAGGTATAAAATATCCGTATTTAGTAAGCTAGTCGACTATAACTAATATAGAGTCGTATTCGATATTAGTTATTAATTTTATTGACTTTAGTAATTTCGTTATAAAGTCTATAGCTATAAATTCTGTTACAGGATGACTAGCAACTAAGAACTTAGCAGGACTTTTCCATATGCTTTCCCATGGTCATCCCTGCCTAATCTACGGGAATTCCTAAGATAACTAAGCGGAATACTTCCTACCGTTATCTACTAGTTATCCCCGCGCTATCTATAGGAAATCCTAAAATAACTAAGCGGAATATTTCCTACCGTTATCTACCGGTTATCCTCGCGCTATCTACGGGAAATCCTAAGATAACTAAGCGGAATATTTCCTACCGTTATCTACCGGTTATCCTCGCGTAATCTACTAAAGCTCCGAGAACGCCTTAATGGATAACGGCACGGGCTACGAGAAGGAAAGCTTTAAGATATCTACTAGTAATACGGGGGAAATCCTAGGGATTTTCCCTAATACTTTCTATTCTACTTTTCCTTATTAAGTATTTAAGATTAGTAATTAACTAAAATAGAGAGGTAGATTTTAAATAGATATATATTTAATCGTACGTTTCGTCTAGTAATTAGCCCGTAATATAGGTTTATCCTACGGTAATTAGTCCGGCTCGCCTATATAACGGACGGTAATTAGCCCGTATCCTGCGGATCCCACCTTTCTAGGGGAATCCGTAGCAAATTCCTAGGATAAATCTAGGACCTCTATAGGCTATATATAGCTATAAAGCTTATACTTAAATACCTTAGATTTATTATAGATATCGTAGTTATTTATTATAAGCTATATTTTCTTCTATAAATTATAGGTTTTATAATAATATATTCCCTTAATAGCTTTAATTATTTTTCGTTAAGGTTATAGATTTTCTTAAATCTAGGCTTTAAATTTTCCTTTAATTTTATAGTATAATCCTAGCTACCTCGAGGGGGTAGCTTATCGTCTAGGGGATCTTAAAATAGGGTAGGGTATTTTTCTAATATACTTTTAGGTATATTTTCGTAGTTATAAGCCTTTTCTTTCTTAGTATTTATATAGGCTTCTGTATTAGCTATTTCTATAGCTTTATTCGTAGCTATTTTTATAGCTTCTCTTTTCGTAGAATTAGCATTCGTATTAGCTATTTCTATAGCTTCTTTTTCTATAGGCTCTTATATAGTCCTTTCTATAGGTTTTATTATAGGCTTTATAGTAGGATAAGCAGTAACTTCCTTATCCTCGGGCTCTTTAGTTACTTATAGCTTAGTCGAGGGGTTTATTCCGGATAATTCCTTATCTAGTTACCTATAGAGAGGGATATCTAAGGTATTATTATTAAACCTTAGAAGGCCTTTATTCTAATCTATAGTAGGATTATATCTTTATAAAAAGGGGAGTCTTAGTATTAAGTCGTATTTTATAAATAATAAATTAAAGGTATCCTTTAGGTTATTATAACTAATAGAGTACTCGAATTCGGCTTTAAATTCTATTTCTCCGTTATTATAGTTAAAAGGTCTTCCTTTAGCTAAAAATAGCTTATAAGGCTATTCTTTTTTCTAGTACGGAATATTATAACGATTTATCGTATCCGGAGAGATATAGTTACTTATAGCTCCGTAGTCTACTAAGGCGGAAAATCTATATCTATTATATTTAATAATAAGGGTTATTTTATTTCCTTATAAATCTCTTATTAGGTAAAATAGAAATAGATTACTAAATAATAGCCCTTTCATATTTAGCGTTAGTAGTTTTTTAATTTCTCGCTAAGAAGCTAGTTAATTTAACTATTAAATTCCTACTAAATACGCTATAATTTAGCGTAAAAATTCGAAGAGGGATTTTTTATAGCTTCTTTATTTTAATTTTTTAAAATAGCTAATTCCTCTTCTATAAGGCTAATTCGAGCTTTATATAAATCGATTTATAATTCTAAGTTTGCGAGTATCTATTCGTAGTACTTTTAGCTCTCTTCTAAAGCTATTTCCTTATTTATTTCTTAAAGGGTAGTCTAATATTCCTTATAATCCGTAAGGAAGCTTAAAGTAGAAGAAGCTAATTCTCGGATTATAGTCTTAGTACTCCCGGGTAGGCCGGAGGGATAGTAGCTAGATCCTAATTTATTAAATTTATAAATAAGGTAGCTATAGTCCGTATAAGCTATCTAAGAAAGTATACTATACTTTTCGTCTTCTTCTTTTATTATATCTCTTAAATAAGAAGTATAAAAATCGTAGTTATAATTACTATTAAATTCGCTAATAGGGTCGATATATAATTTAGTCAAAATAAATCCCTTCGAGCTTTCTAGATTTTCTAGATCTTCTAGATAGTCGATATTACTATCCGTAGTAGTAAAATCGGGTACCATATTAATTAGATTTAAATTATCTTTTAGGGGGAAAAAAGGCTCCTTGATTAATATAAGTATAGGGTCGTATTCCTATAATTTAAGTAGTAATTTATCGTTCTCTTCTCCCGCGGAATCCGGGTTAAGGGTTAAGTCGGGTTTAGGGTTAAGGTTAAGGGTTAGGTTAGGGGTTAGGTTAACCCTAGCTAACCTAGGCGGCGTAACCTATCCTACCTATAGCTTAGGTTAAGATTTATAAGAGTATCCGGAGGGAAAAAGGGGGGTTTTTCCCTTCTCTTTTAAATCTAAAAATAGGGTATTTTCTTCCCCTATTTCTTCCTCTTTTATAACTAAGTCTAGATAATAAGCTATAGTATTAAGGTCTTTAGAAGGGTTTTTCGAAGAGCTAGAAGCTATATTCCGGTTCTTTTTCTTATAGCAATTTCTAGTAAAGTAACCTTCCTTTTTATAGTAATAGTAGGTTACCTTTTTAGGCTACTAATTTATCGTATTTAATTTTATAAGGTCTCTATAAGTAACCCTATTCTTTTTTTTTAGTAAATTAATAGTCTTAGTTATATAAGGTCTATTATTTTTCTATTACTACTATCGTTCGTACTACCTATTATCTATCTAGATTACTAAAGAGATATAGTCTACGAGGCTATCTAGTCAATCTAGCCTATATATATTATTTTTAACCTCCTCTTTTTACCCTTTATAAAATATAGCTATAAAAGCTTTGTCTTCCTAGTCTAGCTTCGAAATAACCTACCGGAAGCTAGCTACGTAAGCTAAAACGGAAGTCTATTACTATAGATTTCATAGTTTATTTTTAGTATTTCTTTTTTCGTTAACTATTCTAAAGGTCTTTCTTAAAGCTTCTTCGAAAGCTTTAAAGCTATCGAATATATCTTACGTAATAGCTAGTTAACTATCCTTAGTCTTCAAGAGATAGTCTTATAAAGTTAGCTTAAACTAAGCTAAAGCTAGGCCTCCTAGGTAGCTAGAAGTAAAGATAACCTTTTTTTCTTCCATATTTATCGAATTAGGAAAATATAAAAAATAAGCTTTTACTTACGTTATAAATTCCTATAATTTAGCCGATTCCCCGTTATAAGTATATAGCTTATTTATTTTTAATACCTCCCCGGACTCCTTAGTAGGTATATTAAAAATAGGGGCCGGATTAGTAAGGGCTAGGCTCGAAGCTATTATAGTAGCCTTGCCTTTAGGCTAGGATACTAGTTTCTATATAGTAGAGGAAACGGAGGAGGAAGAGAATATAGTTATATTTTTCCGAATTTTTAAAGGTATTTAAATAGGGGTTAAAAAATATATAAAAATAAAAGAGGGATTTAAATACTAAGTATAATAGTTAGGACTAGGGTAAGAGCTTAAATCGTATTACGGAATAACTAATATCTAGCCGAATAGATATATAGTTACTTCGTAGATACCTCGAATAGCTAGGCTATTAAAGGTATATTATTTATCCGTAGTTATAGAAGGTATTACTTAGTAAGAGGGAGAGGTCTATATAGTCTTACTAAATCCCTAGTAATACTAAGCCGGCTAGGCTAAGCTTAAATAACTAAGGGTAAAAGTAACGCTAGAGCTAAGCTCTAAGAAAAAGGCTATATTTAAAGGTAAGCTATATATTATTATTATAGTAGTAATTTAAGCTAGAGAGGAAGGAAAAAGAAGAGGGAAGAGTGGGAGGAAAAGCCTCCTTATATATATAATCTTCCTTAATAGGAATACCCCCTTTCCTTACTATCTAGACCCCTTCTTTAGCCGTTTTATCCATATTATAAATTAAGGTATAACTTAGAGGTTATCTAATAATTCTCCTTTAATTTTAATAGGCCTCTATTATAGCTATATCGATAATTCGATATAGTTATTCTAATAGTCTCTAGCTTCCTAGGTTAAAGGGTAACTTAAAGGTTAGGTAGTTACCTTCTTACCTTTCCTATAAGCCTCTTATTTAGTTATATTAATAGTTAAGTAGGTAGTTTATAAATAGCTTCGTAGGCTATATAAAAGAGAGGGTATAATAGGTATTAAAGTAGGTATAGAAGTCTAGACGATATAGTCCTATCCCTTATATACCCGTATATAGCCTAGACCTTCGATATCTAATACTAGCCGCCTAAGCCGACACTAGCCGAGGGGTTATACTAAGGTTATAGTTAAATAGCTAGTAGGCGTTATAGTAGTTAGGTTGGTTACGAGCTTATAGCTAGTAGCTATACGTATCGAATATGTATAATAAAGGCTTTTTAATTCGTTTCTTAATAACTACCAGGAATCTTCTAGTAACTCGCTACCTTTTATTATAAATAACTTTATAACTAAGCTACCGATTTAGGTAGCAAGACTATAACGTTATAGGCTATTTTTAGCGCTATAATATAGGCTTACTTATAGGTTAATTTATTACCCCCTTCCTATTAATTTATTTATAAAAGGCGGCTGCTTCTCCTAGGATTCTATAGAAAAAACTAGGCAATTTAATTATACTTTTCTCCCCTAATACTTATCTAGTTACTATATACTTTATATTATAATAATCCTCGGGTTTTCCTCTATTATATAATCTACCTACCCTATACTATACCTTCCGCTGTGACCTATATTAATAATTTCTAATAGTCGATTTCTTAAGTTTAGTTTTTTACTTAAAGTAAATTAGCGAAGTTAATTCTAGAGTTATATAGTTAAATAAGCTAAGCCCGAAACCTTAGTAAAAAGACTCTCTTAAAGAGGGTAAGCTTATTTAGTTTTATATTATAGTATTTACTTATAACCTTAGTTAATATTAATAAAACGCTAATAATAGTAGCTAGCTAAATCTAGGGTATTAATTATAATTAGTATATTTATTTAACTATATTTAGTAGTGCCGTAATAGGTATAGGTTATAGTAGATATATAGATAAAAGGTAATAGTTTCGCTACCGTCTTGCCCTCGTTAGCGCAATATAACCACTAAGTCTCTCTACCTACCTTAGACCTATGCACTCATATAACTATATAATACTTATATAACTATATAACACCAACCAAGGTAGGCAAGTAGTGCACGTTTAATACGGTCGGCCGGTACGAAGTAGCGTTTAGAAGATCCAGAGGTGGGCCAGCCGCTTTTCTTATCAATCAGGCGGGGGTGAGCTAGTGAGGTCCGAAGGGATGGCTACCTCCGCTTGATCTGCATGGGGAACCGGGCTTCTAGAGGCTGCAGCTTACGCATTCGCACACTAATCTACGAATAACAGGGTCGGCGGCGCAAAAGCCGTCGAGTCAGTGCAAGCGAGGAACGGGGGCCCAATAAGCTATCGCGAGCCACGTCAATGATCCCCCTTCTTCCCAATGGTCCACTGGCAATGAGTCAACGGAGTCTTGCCGGAGATGCATGCGTGATGGAGTTGGTCGAGAACCGGCAGCTTCGGACGACCAGTCGATGATGCTCAATCCGCATGGCCTGATGGGATTTATTGCTGATCGAGGTCGTTTACTACAATATCAAGCGAGCGTTGTCGGGGTCAAATGGCTCACCGCTCGGTTCCCTGCTGCCGGCGAAGCTCTGCTGTATTTGACCATCGCAAGTCGCAGAATAGAGGGCTGTGCAAACATCTGTACGGTAGGCCTACAGTAGATGACCGCTTCTTATGCGTCCGCAGTTTCCACCTCCGCTTCCATGCCCGTCGCGTCTTCGCCGTCCGAGCTTCGGAGTTCCGAAGGTACATCTGTTGAGTAAGCGTCGGGGATTTCCTCTCTAGTGGGCGCTCGCTCGTAACTCCGCTCGGATTTAAGCACCGACAAGGGTGCTGACAAACTCTGCGTCACTTTTTATCAGATCAGATTGATAAAGAGCTTCCCTTTTACACCGCATACGTCCCGTCCACTTCATTAGAGATTGGTCTCACCCCAGATGAAAGCGTCGTAACTCCGACACACATATCAACCGGCGCCGGTTGATTTCCACTTATCCTGGACCATATAATGGACAAAAGGTCAATGGCCAGCCGGAGCGAGACCCCGGAGTCCGACGGAGGCCAGGAATCCCACGCCGGAAGCTCTGACCAACCGCCGGCCCGCAAGAGACAACGTGTGCGCCTCAGCTGCCTCGAGTGTCGGCGTCGCAAACTGTCCTGCGATAGGGGCTTCCCGTGTGAGCGCTGCATCAAGAGCGGAACCCCGGACCGGTGCAGCTATGAGTCCCGCAACGGCGAGGTGGTCAACGCCTCGTCCGGACTGCCCCCTCCCTTTGCGCAGCTCGACTCCCGGAGGCTCGGCCTCGGCGGCGATGCCGGGCCCGTGTTCTCGGCCCGGGAAGACCATGAGCGGATCCGGAGACTAGAGCTGGAGATTGCTCAGCTCAAGAACCAGCTCACACGGCCCGGCGGTGGCGCCGCCTCATACGACGGCAGCACCGTCGGCGGCACTCACTCACCGTCGACCCAAAAGGACGACACTCTGGCCGATGGGGAGACGGCGGCCAGGCCCGAGGTGCAAGAATGCATTGACGCCAGCAACATGAGCGGCGAAAAGGGCGAGCTGCGCTTCTTCCGCGGCAAGGGCTTCCGGACTCGGTACTTTGGCCCGCATAACGCAAGCATGGCCTTTGTCGAGCTGACGGGCCTGTGTCCGTTCATGAGGGAAACGGCCGACGAGTGGCTACGGCCCGTCATATTGCACGACCGCAAGGACCGCAAGCGCCGTCAGGAGGATCGTGAGCTGCTCTTCGCGCAGCCCGACCCCAATCTCACGTCGCTGCTGCCGACGCGCGAGGAGACTGATGCCCTCGTCTCGGTATATCTGGACCAATTTGAACAGATACACCGCATTGTGCACATCCCAACGTTTTGCAAGGAGTATGCCGAGTTCTGGACACCCGACAGCAAGCAGCGCTACGCCGCCTTCACCGCGCTGGTACTCTCCATGATGGCCGTGGCCAGCTGCGTCCACACTCACAGCAGCCTCAAGTTCATCGGCATGATGTCCAACGCGCGCCACTGGGCTGAGCGCTGGATATGCGCATGCGACGCGTGGCTGTCGCAGCAAAGCCAGAAGCACCGCAAGCTGATTCACTTTCAGATTGCCTGTCTACTCTACCTCGGCAAGCGGGTCAACACAATCAAGAAGAAGCGCTTCTGGACCGGCTCCGGCGCGCTCATTCAGGATGGCATCGCCGTCGGCCTGCACCGGGAGCCCAGCCACATGGCGGGCAAGATCTCTGTCTACAACCAAGAGATGCGCCGTCGTATATGGACGACGGTCCAGGAATTCGACATGCAGGCCTCCTTTGACCACGGCCTGCCGACGCTGCTCAGCCAACTGCATTACGACACCAACCCGCCACGCAACCTCGACGACGAGGACTTTGGGGAGGAGACGACGATTCTTCCACCATCCAAGCCTCAGAACGAGTATACGTTTTCTTCCTTCCAGAACCTGGCCAGACAAAGTCTGCCGCTGCGCCTGGAGCTGAGCCGGCTTCTGACTGGGCCCTTGTCCGATATTGACTACGACCAGGTGATTCGATACACCAACGACCTTACCCAGGAGATTGACGCGCTTCCATCCTGGGACTTGAAGATGGATCATGTCAAGAGCAAGAAGAACCCGCTCATCGCTTACACTTTGCTGCATGTCCAGCTGCGGCAGTACATCATTCCCCTACACCAGCCATACCTCAAGCTGAGGAAGCAAAACTCCAAGTACCAATACTCTGAAATTATATACTACAACGCCGCCCGCGACATTGTCCTTCTTCATGACAAGCTCTATGAGCTGGGCATCCGGGCCCTCAACTTTTTGCGCGAGGACGCCTTGACAACGGCCATCAACCTGTGTAGCGTCACCATGCTGCAGCCGCGAGGATCAACAAACATGATTATGATCAACTCGCCGCACACGCTCAAGCTGATTGAGAAGTGCATCATCATGAAGGAGGACCGGCTGCTGCGGTGCGGCAATAACGAGCCTTGGGGATACTCCATCATGTGCGCCGCCCTCGGCCTACTCGAAGCACACCTGGGCACCAAGACGCCCGAGGCGGCCAAGTCTACCTCGGCCGAGCGGTTCGTAAATCTGCACTACAGACTGCTCGCCAACCAGGAACCGCCCGTGCCGTCCGATAATCCGCTTTCCGGCACGCCCATCAGCAGCGCCGCAACGCTCCCGACTTCAGGTCATGGTCCGACTGCGGGCATTGACCTCCCGGACAGGGCAAAGGTAAGGAGCTCGAGATGCGAGTCACTCCAAGGCTACAAGACGATAGCTAACGTACGTCGTCAGTCCGTCACGCCTTTTGCTTTCAACCCGACGATACCGAGCGTGCCCGTTGATCCCTCGGCTCCGGGCTCGTGGGCCTTTGGCGTTGGCGGTGATGGGACGCAGCCATTCAACCTCGACCCCAGCTTAGAGCTACTGGGGCTCAACCTGAATGAGCTTTGGGGCGAGTCTTGGGAGCTGGGGTGAGAGTAGGTTCGCACTCGGCGACAGCATATGAGTGCGAGGTTGAATGTATTGACTTGATTCGTTTCGTTGTTTGAGGGAAAGCAGGCGAGGAAAAGCAGCAACGGACTGCAGAGGGCTTACATGGAAATATCTGACGGCCCAGGTGTTTTGACTTTATGCTGCAAATACGCTGTACATTAGAGATACCATGCTGGGGAAAAACTCACGGCTCAATATCATGGCGCGCATCGCCGACTTGTAACATTCCGCAAACGCCCGTAAATGTGGTCTCCTCCAGCTTAGCTTTTCGCGATTCGCAAGCCTCGTCCCCAACCCGATTCCCGTCGAGCGTTTGCTGTGCCTAGACAAGCCCCCCCCGCTCACGTGGGCGCCAGGGCCGCACACAAGGGCGACCCGCCAACGGCTCCATCGCGAGTGACTCATGGGCCAAGCAGGGCCACGAAGCCCCCAGCAAAGCAGAGAGCCACACATGCACAAGCCGCAAGACTAGAGAGGGTCTATATGCCGTATTTGCCCCATCGTTTTTCAACAAGTACGGGTGCTCTCATACGAGCATCTGGTCTCAAGCAACATAGCTCAGTGGAAGAGCGACGGGCTCATAACCCGTAAGTCCCTGGATCGACACCAGGTGTTGCTATGTTTTTTTCTCTCCCATCATGTTTTTTTGCAACGCAGGCCGATGCGATGGGTATTTTATTACTTTTCTAATTCTCCTCTTCATTTTTTGGGCTTTATCAGGAGTCTTTTTCTTCTATACTTTTCGTTCTTGTATATGTTTGGATGCGTAGCCATCTGGCTTCACGATGTTCAACCTTGGTGTTGAAATTTTCACGTGGCCGCCCGAGTCTAGGGTAGCATCGATGCATGGGAATAAGCAACTCGCCCACGCGCGACGAGACGTCAAGCAGCGTCGGATCAGCTGGACCTGCATCTACACCACGTGGCGTCGACTTGCCGTATTTTTGTCTTGCAGCTGGGAGCTGCACGGGTAAGAAGTCGACGCCGTGCGATTTCGCCGCTGCATGGGAATGTTACAGGCCTGTTGGATTTTCAGCATGTATTGGTGAAGCAAGCAGGTTCACCGCGATCCGGCAATGACCCTGATGATGGGTGATGAAACTGCAAAACGCAATATAGGCTATATAAGTAACCTGCAATAAATCCTGAAAGGAAAAGTAAAAAGAATAGACATAGAATCGACATCTAGCAGCCGATTTTAGACGACGGCTCCCGGGTAGACTGGCTTTCCATCCATGTACGGAAATAAAGACACTTGTCGTGACCGATGATGGCATCTCTCTTTAAGGACCGGGCACTATATTCGGCAAGAGCCGCCATCCGACTAACAACGTGGTGATTCGTATGCCAGGGTCGAAATGGATATACAGATCCAGACTTGGTGGATGGGAAATGGGTTTGGGGGGCAGCTAAAACTCGCTGTTCATACTGTGAGCACTGCGCTAAAATCGGGCGGCAAACACAGTGCTGATAGTCACCCGCACACCATCAACTGACCAAAGGCGCGTCACGCCGGACGAACCACGCTCGGAACCGTTCACATGCACCACCGCTCGTCAAGCTCGCGCCGCCCGACGGCCCGCAAAGTCGGCTGTCAAGAAGTCTCGCACCGTTCCTGCGTCCGCCCCTGCATCAGTTCGTCACTGACCTCAGGGAAGCAACCTGCCCGATCCGTACGTCTCAAGATGGTTGAACGAACCAAGCCCTCCTCGGCTGCGTCCGTCGCCCCGATTTGCAACTGTATCTATACCATACTGCTTCAAGTCTTCACAAAAGATAAAAGTCCAGAGGCCCTCTTCTCTCGCCGAACACACGCGGGCCTGCCTCCTGGAGCGGCGTATGACCGGGGTTGAGACACGAAAGGATGCGTGAGCTGAGCACGCCTCGCCAGCCCCGTGGGCGACTTCTCTGTGTGCCCGGGACGCCTTCTATTCCATGCGCACATATTTGGATCATGGAAGGCCTCCCGATTGTGCCTTGCCTTTTGTCTGGCCTTTGGTTCGTACGCGCCTCCAAGACCGTGACCGCTTTGGGGGCCACATCATCTCGAGTACGCCGCGGCCACGGCGGCCTCGACCTGCGGCCCGTGGCCAACATGCGCCTGACGTCGCGTCACTCATCAAGTTTTTGAGTTTGCATGTGGTCTCGCGAGCAGGAACTTGGACAAGGCGCGAGGACAATGACTCTAATTCTTAAAACCCGCACGTTGCTCCCCTCTGCTTGCCCTTCGACGTGATCACTATGACGGAATAGCCAGCATTGCCTTTGAAGCTCTTGAAATCACTCGTACTGCGCAGAGACTTACTCACAGCTCATCCGCCGTGGCCATCTGCCTCGTGTAAGACACCCAGAGTCACTCACTGGTGCTTTGAAGAACATGCTGGGCTGCTATATAACAGGTAACCTCAACCGAAAGACTGTTTTCAGGGTTCTGGTTCATCTTAAACTCTGAGAACTTCTGCAAATTACGATATATCAGCAACTCGGTGTACCCCGTCCTCGCCGAGGCGGATACACATCCAAGCTACGTCGTCCGCGGCGCAACCTACAAACTGGGAAATCAGCAGAGCCAGCCGGCTCCCAAGACGAGACGCGCCGATACAGCAGAAATGTCACGACGCTGGTATTTCGAGACCTCGCCATCCGGCAAAGAACAGGTCATTGCCGTCAAGCGCACCCATCACCATAGGCACCATCGACACCATCACCGACATCATGACCCCAACGTCTACAAAGTCAGCCGCGAAGAGTGGAACCGCCTAATCGAGCGTGAGCAGTGCCTCGCAGATACAAACCGGTGCCTGTCAGACGAGGTAAACACTCTGCGGGCGAGTCTCGCCGCTGCGCAGGCCGACGCTCACAACTTTTCCACCGTCATTGTCCCGCAGCTGCAGAACCAGATCAACGTTCTCGCCGCCGACAACGACGCTCTCCGGCGAACCATCGAGAATGCCGGGGACAGCACGGCCAGACGGTGTCGCGAGGAGGAGAGGCTCTGCCAAATCATCGACAAGCTCGAGAAGGAGAGGAACTGCCTGGAAAAGAGCAGGGCCGAGGCGGAAAAGGCGAGGTGCTGCCTCGAGAAGGAGAACTCGACTCTCAGGAGCGAGATTGCGGACCTTCGGGAGCGGCTCAAGTGCGTGACGATTCTCCCCGTGAACCAGGGGTGCGACGGACAGCGGGACGTCGAGTACTGGAAGGAGGAGTGCAGGTACTGGAAGGCCAAGTTTGAAGATACGAGGCGACGACACGACGACACGTGCGGCATCCTGGAGATTCGGACAGAGAAGATGCGGGCTTACGAGGAGATACTCAAGCGACGTCGCTTTCTGTGAGGAAAAGGGGGGAGGATGCTAGGTAATGAGGAGGGAGGCTACAGCGTCACGCCAGAGGCGAATCACGGTCGTTTTACGATATATGACCTCGTTGATCATGAGATTCTCGGGGTATTGGGATGTCAGATGGGTTTACGGTGAGTTCCTAGCTACGATTACAGGCGCTTTCCCGCTGACTGAGTCTGCAGCCTCATGTCGCTCTTTGAAGCATCTTTCCTTGAGTCCTCAAGACAACCGCAGACAAGGTCAAGCGATGAGCCGTCTTGTACTTGCAGTTGCCCATGCATTGTTCACGGGCCGGATCTGGGCGGCCAACTCACTAAACCCGTTGCCAGTGCTTCGAGACGCGAAGGTCACAGCATATAATTAATACGATTTTCTTATGTCAGTGCCTCGTTCCCTAGTAAACGTGTCCCGTGACTGTGTCGTGACTGTGCCACGCCATAGGCAGCTCTGGTGTAGGTCATGTGCGAGCGCATTGCAGTAGGCTCAGCTAGGCAAAGAGGCGACAAGGCAGCAGCGACGGGAAGCAGCAGTTCCGTAAGAGGAGGCCTAGGAGGCCTCCTCGCAGAACAGGCCAGTCTTGTCAGGAAGAGGGTGTCAGCTGTGTAAGTCAAAAATAGGCATGGCGTCAGGGTCCAAGGTGGGAGATGGCAGATGCTGGGGAGAGCGCGGGCCGGCGGAAGCGGAGGATGATGCAAGACGAGCGGAGACGACGCGTGGGGATGGGAGATGGGCGGGCTGACGTGATGGCGGGCACGGCAATCGCAGAAAAAACTACAGTAAGAAAAAACAAGACGTCTCGTCTAGCTGAAGAATGCCGGGTTCGTAGCACGTGTCGGCATCGATTGGATCCGATGACGGTCTTGGGGGGCCAAAGTCGACCGCCGTGAGGACCACGATGACGATGATGATCCAATGCCGAGGGAGTTGATGAAACCAATAACGAAGCTCGACGGCCTCAGCCGCAAGAGGCATTCGCGGCGTTTGATGACGGGTCTGGGTTGTCGCGAAGGCAGTGGCGATGGGCAGGGGCTGTAAGTGGTGGTGGTGGTGGTGGTGATGGTAGGACAATCACTCGAGGACTTTGAGCGCTGCAGCGGAAGCAACATGTTTGGCTGTACAAGGTAGTTTTACATAGTTCTAAAGAGCGTGAATACTTGAAAGTCTGGAAGCAATTTGCAGACGTTTTGCACGCCAGGTTCAAGGCAGACGCTGCAGGCCAAAGAGTGCATATGCATGTAGATGCACGTCTGCCTCTTGCTGTGACGCATCGACCAGGACAATGAATGACTTGTAAAAGACGTTGAGGAGGTAATCAGTCTCGAACACAATAGCAGACGGAAGCCTGTCCATGTGTCGGATGTCTATTCCACTCGAGACTGGCTCAAAAAAGCGCCTTCACAGGAGGAATGGAGGATGCCGATGGCGTCGTCAGGCAACCAATCGTCAAGAGACGGGCTGCAATTGGACAGAGTCCCCGTCACTCCAACCCGTCAAGGAAGAAGAGAGATTGACCACCGCGCTGCCTTTTCGTGCTTGTGCCATGCAGGTTCATGGACCTCGTGGCTGCCTGTCCGCGCATCGCCGTCAGCCTTATCGCCCATTGCATCGAACAAGCAGGTATCCGCGAGGGCGGTCCGCGATGACTGATGCACCTGGAGACAACGAGGGCACGCCTCGCTCAACTCACACGCCCCCCCCCTTCTTCCTTGAGACCAGCCGAGCACCTCCTTGCCCGCGACACCTCGTCAATGGGCGGCATCGGTCGACTGGCCTGCGGCGACCTGTCGAAGCCCTCACCGAGCAGGGACGGGGATGGAGGCATTGGCCTCGCCGTTTCCAGCCTCTTCCGCCGACTTGCGCGCGCGCCCTACGAGCAACTTGGCTGTGGGTGGTGGTGCGACGTTGCCGCTGCGAGGAGTTGAAGGTGGGGTGGAGAGGGACGAAGAAGGAGGAACCAGGGGGAGGTGTCACGGAAATTTGTCGCGGCCTTTTTCTCCCCTCCCATCCCACCACCATCACCACTTCATCGAGGGAAAGAAAAATCCGGCCATCAGCCAGCACACGCCTGCCAATGGATTCGACGGAAACGCACGACATGGGCTCGTCAGGCAAGGGCGCGTCGGCACACGCGCAAACCAGGGCCAAGCTAGCGGCATGGTGACGAGAGGCAGGAATCGAACATGCGAGAATACCACCGCATCAGCGTTCCAGCCCGTCTGTCCCCTTGGCTCGCGAGCGGCTGCTCCCGGCACCGGGGCAAATCTGGACTGCAGGGAAATGAGTCACCTTGGACCTCCTCGTCATCGGGGGTCCGCCCGCGGCTGCGAACTCGCAGGCTGCAGCAGCCCCAGAGGCCTCGTGTCTGCCTCCCCCTTTTAGGGCTGGACGGCCTGCGACTTTCTCCAAAAGCCGGATCAAGGAACGAACAAGGGTGGTGATGGGTGGTGGTGTCTGCACGCTGAGAGGCACCACCCCCCTCCCCTTTGGACGTTGCAGCTTGGGCATTCTGCCTGGAGGGCCAGGCCTGCGTCTTTTTTGGGGGCCGAAGCACAAGGCAACCGGCCCATTTCAGAGACGAGGTTCGCCCAGGGGGGTCGCCTCGAGCTCCTTTTCTGACTCTGACGCTTGCTTCTGCGCATCGCAGCCACTGGCCTGCCTGTCTGCCTATCCGCCTCTTGTCCGTCTGCCTAGTGAAAGAGGACATGGATGCGTCAAGCCGTCGCCTTTGCGAGAGCCGACAACTGGCCACGAATGCGCGCAAATCAACATGGCCCGCCCAAGGACTGCCTCAAAGGATGCCAAGTGAGACCACGAGGCTGCCGCACCCCCTTTTGGCACCCTCCCCTGGCCGCTTGCAATGACTGCGCCTGGCCGTGTGAAAGCCTAGAGCCGCGACGCCGTCTTTCTTTGTTTGCTGTCGTCCCACAACCACTACCGCCATCCGCCGCGGCTTGACGTGACTTATAACTTTCACCCCCAAGCCCGGCATCTGGCAGCTCGCATACATATCTTGACGCCCTGCCAGCTCCCGATGAATCCTGTCTCGTCCTTCCTGACTTCCTCGTCTACTCTTGCGGCTAGGAACCGTTCCGTCTGAATCAAACCAAACACCGAGACTTCGTTGTTTGTCTCAAGTTACTGGCGCTTGCAAAACCTATTCTTCTCTCATCACCATTAGCCTCCAGCTGCTGCGACTGCTTTCAAGCGGTTTTTGCATTGTTCTCTTCACCCCATATATTCAGCCTGCCAACTACCGCGACTCGCCACGTACAGCCTCCTCGCTGGCCCGGCTGCCTGTCGGCTGGAGCGGCCTCGTCAGCAACACCTTGACCGAGTCGCTTGCTCTGCCGGATCGCGGCGTCGTCGTCATGCCTTCGTCGCACCAACAGACTTCGGCCAATACCGGCCGCAAGACTCACACCAAAAGCTCCCGAGTCTCTGGTGCGTCATATCCACTGCAGACGTCGATGCCGTCTTCGGTTAACGCCCTCGCCACAGCCCAGGACGCTCAAGAGCAACTGCTCGATGACTTGAAGGACGCAAACACGGAACTCAACAGAATCACATCCGAGCGAGACCGCTACTATCGCCTCTACGAGCAAGCAAATAACAAGCTCTCCGAGTCGCACGCCGCCAAAGAGGACCTCAAGACTCAAGTATTGTCGCTCAGAGATGACAATGCCGCCTTGAGACAAAAGATCAAGGAATTGGAAAAGGAAAACACCAACCTCGTCTATGCCAATGACTTGTGGGACAAGCACTACACCATGCTGGAGCGCAATTACCACAAGATTGTTGCCGAGTTCAACGCGGCCCCCTCCGTCTCCTCGGGCGCTTCGCTCAAGCTGCCTGAACGGCCCAAGCCATCGCACAGGTCGTCGAGCAAAAAGGGACACAAGGAAGAGCGCTCGAAAAAGGGCGAGAAAGAGAGCCGGGAGAAGAAGGCGGAAAAGGAGCGGCTCTCGCGGCGCTTTGACGAGAATCGCCCTTCCACCAGCGGCCGGCGGCAGAGCTTCATCGAGCCGTGGGGCCCCAGCGTCGGCGCCGCGCCCACTCCGCCAGCTCCAAGCCGGGGCTTTACGGACATCAAGGCGCCGGCCGGTCAATCGGCGCACAACAATGTGGCCTTTTCGGCGGTCCCGCGATCGACCAATCCGCTCAGTCCCGGCGCATACAAGCACGGTGCCACGAATCTCTACGACGAAGGCTATGAAGACGGCAATTACCACGCCTTTCCGGTCGCAAGATGATGCTGCCATGCAACCAAGGCTGCTATTGCATCGACAGTCGTTCTTCAATATCTTCGACACGACTTTTCTTGACTGTTCACGAGAAGTGCACGGCGCTGCATGTACGAGCTGAGCCTCTGATCTCCAACCAATCCTTCGTCAGCCCTATGGTCCTCTATCGGGACCAGGCCGAACTGGGCTGAATGGTGCACGCTGAATCTCCCGATACGACGGATGCAAAGACCCTCCGAGTCACCATCCTTTGACGCAGGGAACCGGGAACCGGAGCGCTCAGACGAATGACGCAGCCAAACTCGGCCGCTACCTTTCCGCTTCAGGTGCATGCGGTGGTCCATCTTCACCCCCCCTCCCTCTCCGCGGTGCAACCCATTGGCGTCTGCCTGCTGCCGCATCTCGAGGGCCGAACCTCGGCAGGTTGAGTCACCAATGATCTGTCGGTGCCCAAGTTGGCTCTTCATCCCACATCATGTCCATCATTTGCGCCCCCCCGGTCTTCGCATTGCTGGACAGTCACAACCAGTAGCCTCGTCCACCTTGCCAACGCACAAGTCGCTGGCGCGCAATGAAGCTCTACCCAAGCCTCCCCGACGACCTAGCTGCATGGGCGCAGCGTCAACCCGTCTTCTTCACGGCCTCGGCGGGGACGCACACGCGGCACGTCAATGTCTCCCCCAAGGGCATGACGGACACGCACTTTGCTGTCCTGGGACCCAACCAGTGCGCCTACATTGATCGGACCGGCTCCGGCTGCGAGACGATTGCCCACGCGTACGAAAACGGCCGCCTGTGCCTCATGTTCACCAGCTTCGGCAACACGCCACGCATCCTGCGCTTTTTTTGCCGCGCCCGCGTCGTCGAATGGGACCAGCCATCGTTCCCAGCCCTCGTGCGCACCATTGCCAAGGGCAAGCGCGATGCCTTTGACGGCGCGCGCGCCGTCATTCTCTGCGACATTTGGGAGGTCCAGACGAGCTGCGGCTTCGGCGTCCCCCGCGTCAAGAAGCAACTGTACGCGGCCGACGACGCCGACGACGCCGACGGCAGCCCATCCGAGTCGGCGCCCTCGGTTCAGGAAATCCTGCGCCAGGGCCGCGGCGAGGGCAAGCTCGACGAGCTGTCCGTCTTCGAGGCGCGGCCCACCATGGACTCGTGGGCCGCGGGCAAGGCCCAGAGCAACACCCTCCACGAGTACCAGGGCCGCAACAACGCCGAGAGCATCGACGGCCTGCCGGGCCTGCGCACGGCGCGGCGCGACGTCGGTCAGTGGCTCTGGGTCGGGGACCTCGGGGCCCGCGCGAGGCGCATCCGCGCGGAGCCCGAGGCCGTTGTTACGGGATTCGCATTGGCCGTCGCGGTGTATCTGGTCCTGAACTTGCTGGCAAGGCTCTCGTTAGTGTAAAGACTTTCCTGAAGCAACTGTACAATGATTATGATTCTGGTTCAATGTACTTGCAAAATATGAGACGAACCTCTGAGAGACTCGTGTTTGTAGAAAAAAAGGGGCTTGTCACGAATCAAATGAGCAAGAATAAAAGAAATATTTTCTCGCGAAACACTGGTTCTTGGCAGCGCGGTTGATGACGCGATTGCATTTGTGTTTCGCGTCCGTAGTCGAAGCACCGCCCACATGAACAGCGAGACGCCGCAGACCAAACCGCCTCCCGCAGGACAAAGAGGTCGCATTGCACTACGTATGAGTAAAGAATAAAAAGAGCCGATAGCAATACCCTTCCGGGACCCCAGGCCCATCAGGCTGAGCTGACTTGGTCTCTGGGAAGCGACTCAGCCTCGCCTGGAACCGGCCCGAACCGCCCCTATCCGTTCGACTGCCTCGGCAGCGCAAAACCAGATGCGTAAGCCAGCGCGGCCACGACGATCCATCAAACTAATGCGTTTGGCCCCAGCCATGCCCGCCGTAAGGCGGAAGCAAAGCTACAGCTTGCAAAGAGCGCCTGGCCGACAACTTTGATCTCCTATCTCCATTTAGTCTCGCCGAGCCGCCCTAAATGGGAGGCGACGAGCCCCGGAGCAGCCCATCATCACTCGCCATGATCGTCTCGGCGAAGGTCTTCAAAGGTTCGCCGGCGGACATGGAATCTGCCAGAGGTGGCACTGCGAAGACTTGCGCATATCGGACATGTCGCACGCCATGCGAAACGGCACTCTGTTGCGGAGGATGAGGCGCCCACTGTCGTTAGACCCTTTGCGTGGTACGAGGTCTCCGAAATGAACAGGCCTTGATCGCTTAATCAGTTTGAACGAGCTTGTTTCGGTGAAAAGTGCTTCTTTCTCATCCTGTTCCGCCGGTGCTCGTGGCTGCGACGGGTGCTGGTCCATTCGCGGTTCCATTGGCCTTGTTACCGCCGCCGCCGCCGCCTCCTCGTCCGCGCCGCCCACGTCCAGCGCCTTTCTCCGAGGGCATAGAGCTAGATGCCGTCGTTCCACTTGTTGTGACAGTAGCAGACGCGGCAGGCTTCTTCTCCTTGCGCTCAAGAACCTGTACGGTCGCCTGGGCTACTTGCACAGGACTGGCACTGACCGCCTTGACGAGACCGTCGTGCTCAGCAAAGTCAATGTACGCGAAGCCCTTTCGCTTGTCGACTTCAATGCGGGTGATGGGGCCGAATGCCTCGAAAGCCTGCCGGATTGCTGCCTCGGTCGCTCCTTGTGAGGTACTGGCGTGCTTCACGAATGCGCGGACGGCGCCAGCAGTCACCACTGACCCCTTTCTTTGTGAACTGGTCACCTTGTTGCTGTTGCTCTTGGTGGTATTGGTGGATAGAGTAGAAGTCGATCTGCCGTTGGGAGCCGACTTCGGAGTTGAGCGCGCATTCGGACCGGCCTGCTGCGCTTCATCGTCGCCACTCTTCTTCAAAACCACGGGAGGATTCGTCGCGGCGGGAGCAGTCGCCGGAGATTCGACAGTCTTGCCCTTATCGGCGGCCTTAGCACCACGGGCCCTACGAGACGCTGGTTGCGACCTTGTCGCAGCTGGACTGTTCGACCGAGCTTTCGGCTGCTGGGTCGCGGTAGCCTCGGCCGGAGAGTTGGATGCCTCGCTCGCGGGCGCTAATGCTTCCTTGCTCGTGGTCTTGCCGTCGCCGTCAGCCTTGGCTGCGTCATGCCGGGCCCGTCGGTGCGCGCTGCCTGGGCTCAGACCCAAATCCCGTTGAAGAATCCTCGCGGCCGCAGCAATGCCAGCACGTCGACTCTTGGGGGCATCACTAGTGTTTGCGTTGGGAGCTTGGCTTGGCGGATTGCGAGATGCCTCGCTTGGCGGCTCTGCAGGAGCCTTTTTGGTCAGGATCTTGACAGGCTCCTTGGCAGGCTTCTCGGACTTGTCAACCTTGGGTTCCTTGCCCTTCTTCTTGTCCTCCTCCTTGGTGGCTCCTTTCCCCTTGGCAGTGGCCGATTTGGAGTTCTTTCCGATTCCGCTATCCTTGCCCTTGTTTGCCTTTTTCTCCTTGAGGTACTCAACAAGAGGCGTGGTCGTAATCTTACCATCTTCCTTGGCCGCCTCATCCGTTTCCTCGATATCGACGCACTCTTTCAGCGGAACAGGGTTAGCAAGGCCTTCGAGGAAAGCCATGAACTCTTGGTCCTGATCAATGGTGCCCTGTCGCGGGTCGATTCGGCGCCTGTTGCTCGGGATTTTCTTGTAAGCCGAAAATTCTAGACCCGGGGGACCGACCAGCGCCGGGTCTGTAAACGTAGATTTGGCATCTTCCCACGTAGCGGCGCGGACGGTTTGGCTCAGGGACATGATGTCGTCTTTGCGCATGACGTGCAAGTACGCGCGGCTAGGGCGCGAAGGCTTCGCAGGGCTGTCGAGCCAATGTCAGCACAAGGGAATGTCGAGTCCAAGGAAAGATGCTTACTCGGCCGTCACTTTTCCAGGACAGTAAGATAGCCAGTCGACCTTGCCCTTGTTCAATTCCCATTCGACTCCTAAAATAGCGACGAATTCGGCTTGGGTCAGGGCCGGAGGAAGCCGCCGTATTACGAGTTTTTCGCCTTCGCTCTGGGTCTTGGTTCGTGAACGCTTGGCAGGTTCGCCACTTTGCGCAGCCTTTGATGAATTGTCAGACGTCAGCGACTGACGGGCTGAAAGGCGTGTCCAAGGACATACTTTTGCTCCATTGCCGGCCTTGTCTCCGGATAGACGGCTTCTAGATCGTCTCTGAGTATGGCTATCCTGTTTGCTCTTGCCCTAGACACGGTCGTTGAGCGATAAAAGTCGGCCGATGTTTGCTCAAGAGGCTCGCTCACCTTGATGGAAGGATCGTTTTGCTGACCGGCGGCCGATGGAGGTGCGCCGTTGGTCCTACGGGACAGAACCTGCGGCGCCTGAGCGGACATTGCGCAGGCCAGTCGGACTTTTGGCCGTGGGCAAGACTGCAGTTCGAGGCCGCCAGGTTTGCATTTGAGTGTCGTCAAGATAATGCGCCGCTGCGAGCGAGGCTTGGAGTCGGGCGAGCTGACCCTTGAATACAGTAGCTCCGCTGGAACTTGGCTGTGCCCCACCAAAGTTACAGAAATGGAATGCGCTCTGCAATCAGGTACTTGGTACCCGCAGCTGGCCGATGCTGTGCTGGGTGCGCCGCGCCTGCGCTGAGGTCGCTGTCAGTCACGTGGCGCCATCGCTGCAGTAGGCCCCGCGCATGGTGTCCACGCCGCGAATGCGCCCGAGACTCGGCCCCCAGTAGCCCACTGAGGTACCTAGGTAACCTGCCGTAACGAGGCCCCGGCACTTCACAGAGCCAAGTCGGGCAGCTTCCCAAGTCATTCGCTTGACAACGAACGTCGCAAGGCACCAGCAGGCTGTTGTGTCCATTATCAACGAGACCCAGATCGGTGTCAAACCGTCATCTCTCAAACCTCGCCTCGCACATACTATTGGCAACCCGCCCGGATCCTGCAGCAGTTGGCGATGCAGTGGCTGCATCATTCGCCCCGAAGAAGATCCGGCATCTGACGAACGCTCCAGCAACCCCGGATTCATTCCATCAACCTCCCATCCGATCATCGCGCCTTCATTCTCCTACGCTATCGATATCCGCTTCCTCTTTGAATCTAGACGCTTGCGACATGGCATCACGCGTCCCCCGGCCGGGTCCCGCCAACCTGACCCCGAATGCTGGCCTGGACGAATGGTTGGAGGAGGCCAAACTATGCCATTACCTCCCGGAGCGGACGATGAAGGAGTTGTGCGAAAGGGTCAAGGAGATCCTGATGGAGGGTGCGTGCGACAATGGATCATCCCCCGACGCTGCCCAAGCTGACACTTTTCCGTAGAGTCCAATATTCAACCTGTCTGCACACCCGTTACCGTCTGCGGCGACATCCACGGCCAGTTCTACGACTTGCTCGAACTCTTTCGCGTATCCGGCGGCATGCCAGGCGAGAATAACCTGCAGCCACCCAAGACGGCGACGACCATTATCACATCCGAGGCCATTGAGCCACCGAGTGAAATCACAAACCCTAAATTGAGGAAGAAGCTTCGATCACCGTCAGTCGATACTTCGCGAGCACGCAGTGTCGATGGTAGACCGCACAGCTTCGACGGAGAGGAAGCCAATATGTCGACGGCTTCGGCAACATCTGGCTCCAGCGCCTCGTCATCGCAGAGCGCAGAAACACGCTTCATCTTTCTGGGGGACTTTGTCGATAGAGGTTATTTCAGTCTGGAGACATTTACCCTGCTCATGTGTCTCAAGGCCAAGTGAGTCAGGACAGCTCTCCTCCTCTTCATCCCCTGCTCACCCAACTTTTCAGATATCCGGATCGCATCGTCCTCGTCCGTGGTAATCATGAATCTCGACAAATTACGCAAGTGTATGGTTTCTACGAAGAGTGTCAGCAAAAGTATGGCAACGCCTCGGTCTGGAAAGCGTGCTGCCAAGTCTTTGATTTCCTTGTTCTTGCTGCCATAGTCGATGGCGAGGTCCTCTGCGTCCACGGCGGGCTGAGCCCCGAGATTAGGACAATCGACCAGATCCGGGTGGTAGCGCGCGCCCAGGAGATACCCCACGAAGGCGCGTTTTGCGACCTTGTGTGGTCAGACCCCGAAGACGTTGAAACGTGGGCTATCAGTCCCCGTGGCGCAGGCTGGTTATTTGGCGACAAGGTGGCGAATGAGTTTAACCACGTCAACGGCTTGAAGCTGATTGCGCGTGCTCATCAACTAGTGAATGAGGGCTACAAGGTGAGCAGAACGGCGACTCGTGTAGTTCACATTTGCTGACCCCTCTCAGTATCATTTTGCGGAACAGTCTGTCGTGACGGTGTGGTCGGCGCCCAACTACTGCTACCGTTGCGGCAACGTGGCGTCCATCATGTCGGTCGACAAGGACTTGAACCCCAAGTTTAGCATATTCTCGGCGGTCCCAGACGATCAACGGCACGTGCCTGCAAGCAGAAGAGGACCCGGGGACTACTTTTTATAATGGCAGCGAAATCAATGACTTGGGCTCTTCATGTAAAGTAGCGAACGGACGAGATATCCCATGACTTGTGAGATGAATGATCAACGGCATAATGGTTGTTTGGGTAGCATCAAGGATCCGGCTTTGACCAAACAGAGATACAGCCAATGGCTTATACAACAGCGGCGGGAACGGGCTCTTGGCTATGTACGCAACAGACGACGACGATGGGTTTTACAGTAGATTGAAGCGCGTGCCTTATTTGGTTTCCCAGAGGCCAGCAAGTGATGCGGCGTTACAAGACGACTGTTTGCTCGTTGGCATTTGACTGCTTTTTCGAATTACAGATGTATTGTCAATGGGACTTGAGAGGCGTGAAACACCGCAGAACTTCTTTAAATGGCAGTTGTTTGCCGGCAACAATTGATGTCACCGGCTAGTTTGTTGCGCAGGCAAGCTCCACTTTCCCGAGGCCTTTCATTGACCGCTGCGCACCAAAACATCAGCGGGCTCTCTTGCTGCCCGGTAGGCTTGAATCTGTCGATTCTCTGTCCCATACTCTGGACAGGGCTGGTTCTCTCGGTCTCCTGGAATTGCAGACAGGCATAGTCTTACCGTCCGCGATCCACCCACCAGACACTCTTCGCACGACGAAATGCAAGAGTTCTTCCACACCGCATTCAACTGTCAAACTGGCCACGCGTGAGGTCTCGAGAGGTTCTCAACAGGTGCAGAGGCAGCCATCGAATGCCCGCTCCAGCGCGCCGGCAGAACAGCCCGGTCCATACTGCGGTCGACCGTTGGATCACCTCGCTGCAGGCGGCCGACGATTCCAGCGAGACCGCATCATGGCGAGAGGGCTTGCTGAAGAGCGCGCCCAAGCGCTTCACCATCTACGAGCCCATGGCTTTGCTCCCTGCTGGAAGCTTCACGGGAGACATCTGGGCAGCCGAGCTGCGACGTCACGGCACTGAAGCGCTCGCAAGGCTCTGGGCCAATGTCTTGGAGGAGCTCTCGCGCAATGCCAAAGCGACGTTGACGCACCTCGCCGTGAATGAGGGAATTCCGCTGCAAAACAACAATGAGCGAGTCGAAAACGTACGCCGCAGCCCGTGTGGCTTGAGGATGTTGCACGGTGACTTTGGACCCGGCCAGACGGAGGCTGAGCCCCCGATGCCGCATGACTTTACGAAGGCGCTGTGGGTGTCGACGAAGCAGAATGGCATTCATCAGACCTGGGCGCCGCGATGGACAATGTTTAGCCGCGGCAACGTCAAGGAAAAGGCAAGACTGCTGGGCTTCCCGAGCGCCAAGCGGGATCAAGGAACTACGAGGACAGCGGGCGAGGCCTGGGCCGTGGACTTATACGCTGGCATTGGATACTTTGTCTTCTGCTACGCGACCCTCGGCATGCGCGTCCTTTGCTGGGAAATCAACCCATGGAGCGTCGAGGGCCTGAGGCGGGGCGCCCGCGCCAACCGTTGGACGGTCAAGGTGGTCAGCGCGGAAGAGTCGACACGCCCGCTCAGCGAGATTGTGGCTAGCGGCGAACAGATTGTTGTCTTTTTGGAGAGCAACGAAGAGGCATTGAGGAGGATCGAGGGGGCGCAAGCAATGGGACTCGCGAGGAATATCCGGCATGTCAACTGTGGGTTTCTACCGACGAGCGAGCCGATTTGGAAGGCTGCCTGGGACCTGGCGCGTCCGAGCCTGGAGTGTCGGCTCCATCTTCACGAGAACGTCGGCGTCACCGACATTGAGAGCAGGCGAGAGGCCATTCAGCGCCGCGTCGCGGACTGGGCAAAGACAGAGGGACGCGGCAGATTGTCGGCGGTCGAGCATGTAGAGCTGGTCAAGACGTTTGCACCAGGCGTCTGGCACTGCGTCTTTGACGTGCACGTCACCAGAGATGCAGGGGAATCTTGACAGCTTGATATTACATCCAGGCCTGCCTGGCCGAGGCACCATCGCCTCGCGATGCTCCTCTAGCGCTCGTCTAACTGGGGCGGCGAAACTTGGCCGGGATGTTGGCCTCGATGATGGGCTTCTTGTCGAGGGCGGCCTGCTGCTCCTGCTCCTTCTCGCGGTCCTCGTGTAGCTTGAAATGCTCAATGTCCTCGGGGTGGGTGAGGTCCTCGAGCTTGGTGTTCTCGTCGTGGTACTTGTCCCAGTGGTGAATCTCGTACTCGAACTCGGCGTCGCCGTGATGGCCCGGCCCGGTGCCCATGTCCGGCAGCGTGTGGCCCTTTGCGATGAAGTCGAGCCATTCGGCGCGGCTAACGTTGCCGTCGCCGTCCGTATCGAGCAGGGCCATGACGTCGTGCGTGATTTGCGCCTTGCGCTCGTCGGACAGGCGCTCGTTGGACTTGTCCATGAGGCCGTACGTGCGCTGGATCTCGTCGGGCTGCCAGATGTCGTCGGCGTTGTAGTCGTGGAGGGTGAAGAAGGAGTCGGCGTCCCACGTGCTCGCATGATGCTCCTCTGTCGATACGGGACAGGGTCAGCTTGCCAGGATTCGGAGGAGAACAAGAAGCGCATCACCGATTGGAACTGACCGGCCATGTGTTTTGTCATCCAGTTTGCGTTGGCGTCCACAAGGGGTTTCTGGGAGGCGCCGTGATCGCCGTGGGCTGCGACGAGGCTCGCGAGTGCCAAGGCGATGATGGCCAATGGCGATGGAACGGCGGCGCGCATGATTGCCTGAGGAGAGCTTGGAGCCACGGACAACCAATTCAAGTGTCTGCGCCTCTGGGACAAACAAGAGGATGGATCAAAGACCGTCTTTTGTCTCTATCAGGTGCAATGGACACGAAAGCGGCGCTACTTCACAGAATTGTAGGGAGTCGGTGGAGGCCATAAGCTGCTTACTCGGGTCACATATGGGCTAATCTAGAGTACCAGCAGGAGACGAGGTCGCATATCGATTGAGCCCCACCGACATGGCTAATTGAGAGGTTGCCAGGTAGCTTCAAGGTACCGTCGCGCTCACGCGGCACAATGTCGTCACTGGGCACGTCGGGAAATGGCCGGGAAGCTATCGGGTGCTCTCTTTTGTCAAGACTCGGCCGCTAACGATTGAGGCTAAGATGGGCGGAATGCGCCGGTATTCGTGGGGAGTTTTTCCGGCCCCACATGCACTTGTGCCGTACCTGCATTCCAGCGTGAGTGCAAGGGTTCAGGTCCAGGGAGGGCATGGATCGAGATAGCTTCAACGATGCCGTGGCCATTCATCGCCAATCCTAGCCGCATTCACCCCGGAGCTCGAATAGCTGCACTCTTTGGTGGAATTCGAGGGTCAACCACCGCTCGGTGATTGTGACAGCCGATCTCAACCTTCACCTTAATCGAAGTACGATACAGCACGTCCAAGCTACCATCGTTTTCGGGTCTCACGATCGCGTCACACATCGCTACAACTGATCACGTCGCGAGGATGAGCAGGCAGACGGAGCTGGCCCTCCTCTCGCTGATGCCGGCCCATGGGTCCGAGTTGCCGCCATCGCTCGTGGAGCTAGCTTCATCGTTGCTGGCACAGTCTCGGAATAGGGCCAGCACCCTCAAGGCCGACGAGGAAGTGGCTCGTCACTATGCCTGCGCAAACATAGCCTGCGAACGGTATTGCCCCAGAGACCTGTGGTATTGTTTGAACACATGGGCTAACAGCACCGCAGACTCAAGATCTCACTCAACTTACCGCCCATTGAGCCGCGGCCCCCAATCCCTCCTCGCATCTACAAGCGACTCTATACTCACCTCGACAACATTCTCCCCAACCCATCAGCCACTCCTCGAGCTTCTCGCACTCGAGCAGGTGGTCCGACAAACTCGCCCGTCACATCGTCGCGACCCCTGCCGTCTAGAGGCACTCCAAGCAGGGAAAGCGCCCTGTCCCAGTTCCGTACACCCTCAAAGCCTGTCCGCCAGAGTGCCACTCGGCCAACCGGGAAAGAAGATGGTTCAGGTTTATCAGGCACGACTCTGCCTCCTTGGGTTCAAGCGGTTGCGCGGTTCCTATGCAATGAAACCGATAATGCAAAATTTGCCCCATCAGTCTTGGCCGGTATCGAGTTTATCCAAGCTTCGCGCGGACAGACGCCGAACCAAGATGATTGGGTAAAGAGTCACGCCACGGACCTGGTGGCCGCCATCTTCTTCTTCGTCGTAACCCGAGTGCGAGCGCTGGCTTCCGATGCGACGATTGATCGTGAAGGCTACATTCCGTTGCGCAAGGAGATAATTTCGCAGCTGATCCGGGCGCGCTCCGAGGTCGAGGCAAGTGATGCTGACGAGAGTGTGTTCTGGCGCGGTTGGAGAAGCCTCAAAGCCAAGGATTTCGATGCTGCAGTCTCTTACATTAACGGACAAGAATGGCTCAACGGAGACTGGTACGAAGGCATTGCCGATATTGTCAACATGACGCCAGGGGCCGACCTTGACGCGGCAGCCTCGGTGGACCGGGGATCCGAGGACTCGGTTCCGACGCGTCGCGCGGACACGATGTTTCAAGACAAGTATGATTTTCTAAGCGAAGCTCGCAGAACAGAGTATAGCGCATGGAAAGTGAAGATCCTGGCAAGGATTGACCAAGCTATGGAAACGAGCTCCTGATTTTCTCCCCAACACTAAAGATACCCAGCATTCCCGACATAATTGACCGTTTTGAATATACACGAAGCCAACTTGCCCTCTTGGACCATGCTCTACAGGTGGTAGCAAATGCTAGAGGATACCGGCAGTGCAGAGGACAGCATCCGAAAATACATTGCCTCATTACGGCCGCCTGGTACGATGAGAATGGTCAACGCCTCCGTCCGGGTACCAGTGAGCCGCCACGCTCTTCTTATCGTTATAGTCGGCGGACGGGTCCATGGCAATCGTGATCCACGCGAGAAGGCCGTCGGAAACATCGTTGCCAAGGTACACGTACTTCATGAACGGATCGTACTCTGGCGTGGCCTCGTCAGCGGCCCACTCATCGTCGGCGTTTGATGTATAGGGTTGCCGGTTGAGACTATACGGCAAGCGGCTCTCGACGTTCCTGATGAGGGACTCATCAAAGTAAGTCTGTCCAATGTGTTGGGCGGTCCCGCCTTCAAAGGTCCCGTTGGGCAATAGGTTGGCGCCGGCCGTGGACATGACGTGGTAGTGCGTTGGGCGACCGGCGTAATGGCCTGGGAAGATTGTGTCGAAGTGGACAACGCCTTCATAGTCCGTTTTCTGCGCTCCGCGACCAAAGGTGGTGTCCAAACCACCCTGGCCCTTTGCGGTCACGCCCGAGTATACACCCGTGGCATTGGCGTGCCAGACGTCAATGATAAGATGGGGAATGGGCTTGCAAGTATTGATGTCGATGAACTGGAACTCCAGGTGCGTGGGAACACCCTTCTGGCCGTCGGTCAGATCAGTGCGGATAAGCTCTCCCTCAACATAGTAGGGCCCGATGATGGTCTCTGGGACAAGAGCGCAAGTGGTGTTTGACCCAAAGAGAATCTCCGCAGGGGTGTTGGGGTTGAATCCTTCGTAGGTGCGGTCATGAGACTGGGCACCCCATTTCAGCAAGGACTCTCGATCCCCGCGACGCTGAATGGCTTCACGCTCAAGTCAGTGACGTGTATCAAACGAAACCTCACGTTGGAGGAGATTCGAGTGCATACTGTTTTCGAGTCCGCGCTTCTTGCGCAGCTCCTGTGCCGTGGCAGCACGGCGGGCGGTGGCGCGCAATCTCAAGGCCTGGCTCTCGGGACTGAAGTTGCACCTCTCCATGGCCCGCTTGGAATGCGCGACAACAAGGTTCCGTGTCTTGATGGCCGCGCGGATGGCCTCTGGGGTCTCTGGATGGCTGAGAACGCCGGCGCAGAGAGCCAGCAGCGCTGCGAAAACCGATAGTCTTGTCATGACGGATGGTGTGGCCGGCCAAGGAGGCTCGAGACCTTGTCTCAAGGATGGGGGGTTTCCGAGGAATGCTTGAAGAATAGACCGCTTCTAGGATACGAGTGATGGGAGACGGGGGACAGCGTCTCGAGACTCGGAGAACGACATCTTCGGACAGCCGGGCAAGCCAGCCCTTTATACTCGGAAGCGATGCGTAGCGGCCCGCGACGATGAGACGGCGGGAATGACGGACGCGTGGCCCTACAATGACAGGATGGGGCCAGTGGTCTCTTGCGCATCACAGGACGCTCGGCTACTGCGTCGTAGATGGGACCGAAACCGGGCAATACTGTACATGTCGGCCATTGGCACCTTGACGTCTCGATATGCAGCATGCTTCCTGTCATGTTTCTCCAACGGCCCCGGCCCGGTCTGATTCTGCTCATGCCGTCGGCCCTCCCTTGCCGGTCCGTACAATACAGTACGCAGACGACCGTGTCCCCCGCTCTCTCGACGCACCTATTGACGAGCACGCGAGGCCGGTTCCTTGATGGCCTCGACTTACACGTTCACGGCATCGTCGCCTCTGACGGGGGGCCTGTAGGGCAGTCAAAGGGGAAGGCGGGGCCGCGGCAGCAGGGAACCGGAACGGACAAAAACTCCACCTCCAAAGGGCGGGATATCGCGAACCGTCTGCGTCTGCCGTCGACATCCCACCGGTCGTTGGGCAAAGTGTCCGACGCTTGGTGAGAGGTGGTGTGGATGGATGCATGAAGATGGAATGCCCGCTTACAAAGGATAAGTTCACCCGCGGAGGGACCATGGCTTCAAGGAAGCGGAGCGCGATCGAGCAGAGGAACTAGCAGCCACGGTGCTTTCCACATCCCCTACTTTCTACTCCATGGCAAAGTCTACGCTCGAGGCGACATGTCGGGGATCCAGCATCGGCCTGCGCAAGCCCTTTGTCACATGGAAACCTGCCTCCATTCCCCCCCCTCAGTCGGTAATCCCACCGGTGACGTGACGCAAGATGTCGAACCTACATCGACGTCGAGGTTTGCGACAGGGTTTGAAGGCGACTGAATCATTGCGGACCAGCGGGCCCTTTTGTGTCTGAGTCTTTGGAATCATTCAAGTCCATGGCTGAGTCCCATGCGTCTCGGCGCGCCTTGTCTTGGTTGCTCTGTGGCGGGAGTTTTGGGGTAGCCAGTCTTTGCAGTCGGATCGAACAAGGTTACTTGACAATCGTCTAGATGCCTGTTGCACGATCAAAAGCCGATTAGCAGAAGTCCTGGAGCAAGCCTGGACTCTCGTCGATCGGAATGCCGCCCTTATCGCAGCGAACTCGTTTTGCTCGGCGACGGCAATTTTGGACTCGGTAACGCGCGGGCGACGAAACCAAGGATAGTGCGGAAGAATTCAAAGAAGAAGTTGCCTCCGTACTGCCTATTTAGGCGTCCTGGTCTTGACCATGCAGCAGCTGCAGCGGCGGCGTGATTTTCATGTGTCCATCGGAATGCGGAGGCGGTGCCGGCAGAAAGCGCATACCAAGCCAGGCGGGCCTTGCATCGGTTCGCTGGCCGCTTTGTCGGATTGAAATGGGGACCGACGAGATTACCCGCCCACTTTCTCGGTAGCGTTGCGACGCCGTCAATTACCATTTGCCATCACGTCTTCCTCCGTCCTGCTTCATCCACATCCCACATCCCGGGATCGCGGGGGAAGAGCCCGCCCCCGGGGATTGACAAATGGGGGGGAGAAGACGTCTGAATAGACTGGGCTGACAAGTAACTTAACGGGCCTTTTGGCTACATGCCGCACGCGTCCGGGGGAATCGCTGCAAGGTTGCGCAAGTCGGTCCATCCCTCCCCCAAGTGATGGGGGAGGCCCGGGATGCCTGGACCAAAGGAGAGACGGGCATTATTAACGGCAATTTGAGGAAGACCCCCTCCCAGCCGCGCGGGTGCGACGACATGCCTTTCTCTCGGTATTACGAGCTGCTCGGCACACTATTGTCCTTCGTACATGCAGTGCCACAAACGCCCTGCAGACGACGTGCGCAATGCTCGCCTGGCGCTCGTGGTGATATCTCCGGTGCGACCTGCCCTACGCGGAAGTCGAGTGATCGAGTCCCGGAATGGGACGAGAACTCGGGATTGCGTTTGCCAATGTCGTCGTGCATCCGGACGGCCTTGGACTTCGGCAAATGGGACGGCTGCGGCATTTGAACTTGGCGCGCGAATGTCCATTCATGTGTGCTATATTTGAAATGTTCAACTCATATGTCCCTGACTTCTGGATCCAGTGTCGTTCATGGCTTCGGTAACTCCACCATTCCCGTTATCGTTGAGTCTTGGTATTCACAATCCAGTCCAATCCAGCTGCTTGCCCTGTCCTACCAACAATACGAGGCCGGAACAATCCAGCTGTCTGCAGTGCCCAGCGGCGCCAAGAACGAGCTTCGTGATATCCTACGCCAACTTGGACGGGACGTGAGGATGACCGGCGCTTAGTCCTCCATCGACAGCCCACGCTTGACCATTGACGTAGCTGCTTTCGTCGCTTCCAAGGAAAAGAGCGACTCGGGCGATTTCATCGGCATGCCCCCCGCGCTTCATGGGGTTCAACTGCCCAATCTTACCGGCCGTCCCACGTGCCCGCGCGGCCTGGTAGACGGGCGCCGTCATGCCCGTCTCGATGATACCAGGACACAGAGCATTGATGCGGACTCCGGTGCCTGCTAGTTGATACGCCACTGTCTGGGCGAGCGATATGACGGCCGCTTTGGAAGCCGAGTAGGGCGTAGAGCCGGCGTTGGAGCGGATGCCTGCCACTGAGGCGGTGCCAATGATGCTGCCCCCTGACACGGGCTTCTCAGCCGACGTCTTCATCATGGCGGGGGCTGCATGCTTGGCAGCAAGGAAGACGCTGCGGCGTCGCCAAGGTCAGCTTGAGAATCCAACAGGCGGCTCAAGAGCCAGGTCATTGGCGTAGGGTGGGTGATGGGAGCTGTGTTACATGTGGCGCACCTCAGGGTATTTGTCCGAAGAACCGACATGAATTCATCTTCTTGGAACTGAGTAAAGGGGACCGTCTTGCCCGAGATGCCGGCATTGGCGAAAAACACGTCGAGTCTGCCATAGCGCTGGAGGGCGTCGTCGACGACAGCCTTGACCTGCGCCTCGTCGGCAGCGTCGAACCGATGTATGTGGATGCTGACGGAAGGGAATGCTTCGGATATCTCCTTCTTGTGAGATTCCAGGTGGCTGTCGTCATAGTCGCACAAATACACAGCCCGGGCGCCACTTTCAGCAAACTGATGGGCCGTCGCACGGCCAATGCCCATGGCTGAATTAGCACCTATTCATATGGGCAACGCGTGAGTGCGACTCAGAAATACTCGAGATTCGCGAGAGAGTCCTACCAGTGATGATGACAACCTTGCCTTGGGCCCGCGGCGCGCTGGACCCGGGAGCAACCTTGTGCACCGGTGGAAGCCCAGGGGGCTCTGGCATCTGGTCCGGCATGGCGATGATGGCGAGGAGAAATTCTGATAAGTGAGACTTGGGGTGAGACGAGGAGTCTGTCGACGGTCTGGGTCCAGCAGGGGAGGATCGTGTCCGTCAGCCTGATGCGGGGGAGGAGGACGGGATTGGCACAGGTCAATCCCGGGGCGATTCCGGGTCTGGATCGTCGGCGACGTCAGCGGGCTTAGTCTGTGTGAAATGTCAAGCAACCGTGTTGGGAATCGTTCGTGCTTGAGTCTTTTAGGTTGGAGTTCAGTGTTCAGTTCAGTGTTCGCGACGGTGAAACGACTTGCTTCAGCCGTTCGCCTGACAGACGCGGAGCCGAGGCTCGCGGCAAGAAGCGCCCAGCGGGGTCATGGAGCCACCTTCCCGTTAGCCGGAAGTGGGTCCAAGTGCGAGCTCTACCATTCACGGAGTGCCGAACACCGGCTCTTGGGATCCACCTCCTTCCCCACTCTGCTACTCTAGCCGGTGCGGAAGGAGCTCAAGGAATTGGAAAGAGGCCCCACAATCGGCCGAATAGACGCTCACCCCACCGGTGAGGAAGGCACGGCCACGAACGACGTCGCTTGACCGAAACTCTCCTCCAAACACAAGCCATCCAGCAGCCTTGCCAGGCCAGCGACTCCCCAGGTTCTTGGGACAGAGCCAACAATGTTCAGATTAAAGACGGCACGGTTCGAGCCTTTCCAACAACAACAATGATGCACGCTTAAACCGTTCCTTGCAGGCACGCGTGGCGCTCAAGCATGACAGCATCAGCACCAACCCTGTCACGTCCATGATCCCCCCGACCGCGCCGTTTGAGCTCGCAGGGCTGGCGGCGCTACCGAGCACCGACCTCATCTCTTTCTCGCGACCTTTCTTTTTCTTCGACTTTTCCCGCCATCGCCGTTATGCCCTGGACCATGGCCCCTCAAGCCATCCTGCCTCTGCCCCGTCACGCCCCGTCCACGCCCCGTCAAGGCTCATCGCTCCTCGGCAGAGCTTCCATACTTTCCATGTTCCGGAATGCCAAGCCGCAATGCCTCTCGCCGGTCGCACACGGAACCACTCGGCAGCACGGCGACTGGTCCGACAGGTCTGCCGACCGAGCAAGCGAGCAGATGATCCCGAGGCTTGGAATTCAAAGGCCAAGGGCCAAGGATGCATGTCAATGCTTGATATGAATCGGACGGCCGTCTACATCACAAAATTGTGATGGGCCTCGCATGGCTGGGCATCAGAATTGGAGGCCACCAGCAGCTGCCCGTACCCCTGGGCTCGGCACTGCGCACGCACCATGCGAGGATCCAACTTGCGCAACTCCAAGGACCCCTGCGACGCGCTGCCCCTGTGCCGCCGCTCATAACGCGTGCGCCCATCAGGCGCCGGATCAGCGCACGTCCGGTCGCCTCTGCATCATCTCACCGTCCAGTCCTTTGGCCATCCTGCCACCGCCTCCGAGCCCCAACGTGCTCGGCACCGGCGCCCTGCAGCAACCGTGTAACGGGCCGCTCCTCACCCGAGTCCGTTCTACTCCTACAGTAGCGAACGTGTCGCCCGACTGCTTGCTTTTTCTTCGCCCTGCGGCTCCATTCACAGTCCGTCCGCCACCTTCTCGTCACCGACGATGCCGCATTGCTATGGCTTCGACCCCTCTATGGAGCATTGCGGATGTTTCTCACTCCTCTGAAGACTTTGTCTCTCCCAACTTCCTCAAACACCTTCAAGTTATTGCTGCAACTTGGCATTATCCGATTTTTCTCATATCTCATCCTCAACTATCTCAATTGTCGAGACTGGTTCGGCATCCCATGAGTAACGCTTGGTGTCTCGCTCAGAGCAACAGCTCCCCAATAGCCAGAGCATCAGATGCTCAAGCATGCATCCAAAGTTGTCAACAGCAATTTCTACAACTTCTTGCACCAATCAATGGAGCACTTCCCACTGTCTGCGAGGCTCTTTCCGATGTGCACAATCAGACGGCTACCGAGGCTATTCGGATGCTCTACTGCTGCGATTCCACCCTCTGCGGCGTGGAAACCCTTCATAACAAGGACCAAGACCGTAAGAGCATTTCGTAAGCTTGATTGAAAGCAACTAACTCTTCCCTTAGCCAATGTTCAATGGCTATCGGTTTCATGCAATAGGTGATTATTATTTCCAAACACAAATCGCCTACTTTGAGACCTGGAACTTACACATTCGACAGCCTTGGATTCCATGACATTGACATACCCGCGCCGCCAAATACACGAGATGGCTGCAGTTGCGTTTCCTCTTCAATGCACCAGTCCGCAACCCAGCAGCCTATCATGACGTTTTCGCCATCGCAAAGTAGCTTGCCCGAGCCAGCAGAGACGCCAGCAGGGAACGTTCAAGGCCCGGCCGAGGTTACGTCTTCTGGCCACGCGACCTTTTTCACTGCGCAAAGCACTGCGTCCCCCGTCACTCACTCTGCAACCTACCCAACAGCAGGTGCCCGACCTAATCAAGGAGCATCAGGTAAAAGCACCATCACCATCGCTGTTGCGGCTGCTATATCTGCAGTCGTAGGTGTAAGTATGATGGTTGCTTTTGCAATGTGGTTTCTTCGTCGTAGGCGTCGGCCAAGCTCCCCTTCCTCCGTCGCCAGCCGCGGCAACAGTCAAGATGACCCTCCCGTGCCCGGCTCACCAACGCCACTCGTATCCCCTGTGGGCTCGCCAGCGAGCCCGGAGGACTCAACGCTTGTACCGCCTCGACGGCTTCGAGAGAGAAAGCTTCTTATCATCAAAGGTTCTCCAACGCAAATGCAGGATAATCGGGAAAACCAATGGCTCGAACACCCGGGCCCCTACAATCATTCCTCACCTGCCGCCTCTACCGACAGGATACTTCCGTGTCAAATCCCGCTTACGAGCAAGCATCAAGAGAGCCACTGGGAAAGCAAACGGAACACATTTGGGCACCAAATATCACCCAAGGAGCCTCGTGTACCGGTCGATAGCCCGCCAGCGTCTTCAAATTTCGGCTTCGGATTATCTCGGGAAGTGAAGCCCGCTTCTGCAAGCGAAGACGCGGCGAGCATCTCGCATGCCGGCCCTCGCCGATTTCATCTGCCATCCCAAGTCTCCGGCCTCACCCGCCCCGGTCCTCCGCCCAACCAGAGACTACCTGCCATGCCAGATGACGCATATCATGGCTCTTCGAGTATGCCTATAACACGTTATGGAGGACCTGGCTTCAATGATGCGAGTCAGTTCTCGAGGCAGGTTGGCTCACCTATAGAGTTCCACAAATCGTTTGGGTCGATGAGAGAGCATCTTGTCAAGCCACCCCCCATCCGTCTCGAACCCGTGCCAGAGAACTCAAAAGCGCTACCCGCATCTCCTGGAAGTCCGGTGATTGGAGAAGGCGAGTTGGAAAGACTAGGTGGATCATACAAGTAAACACGACGCACCTTTGTACGATGACAACACCGAGACGGCACGTCTTTTTACAGAAGGGGTTGCGGACATGCTATGAGACTGTTACGATGATGATATACCCCAGAGCATTGGCGGGACAGAAAACGCAGGGGAGGATTCTTGACGTTGGAGAGCCGGCCTCTCCCTCACGAATAAATGAGCCTGCGCTGGATCGCAGGCGCGTACGCGCTTTGGCGGCGAGCCAATAAGCATCATGGTTGGAAAGGACTTAGCTTCGCAACAAGCACAGGAGGCCGTCTGCCGCCAGGGAAAAGTTACTGATACCAGGCAAGAGCCTTGACGCCTGCGAGAAGGGGAAAAGATGAGGCGTCAAGAGCCGCAGTCAGATACCTACGTAAAACGACCGCCAGGTAAAACCTAATGTTAATGATGATTGAAATCTCAGGATGCAGCCTCCTTTTTTGGTGCAGGTATTGTCTTCACCAGCGCTTGCACCTGAGTGACGTGTACACCACTCGGATTCCTTTGCCGTTGCCAAGTCGGTTGAACTTTCAACGTCAAATTGCCGGCAAGCGTAACCTACCGTGCTATGGGAATGCAGACATGCATCATGGAAAAGGACCTCAAGACCCCTAAGAGGTATAATTGTCACTAGACGCGTGCATACTGACTCACCTTTGTCAAGAGTTCTTGTGACCGACATGAATTCAACTAGCCCGAGACTTTCCAAGGTTGGCAACTCCAACAGGAGAATAGGACAAAGGGGAATCATGCATTAAAGGGTACGCGACCCTGAAGATGCTAGTGAATATACATGGGGGGGAATCCAACTGCCCCCCTCGAACGCTGTTCACCCTCTTCGGCTCAACCCATCACCGCTGCAAGGCCATATGCCATTTGCCAGATAGGACCATCAAAGCCAATGGGCACAAAAACCTGTGTCGCCAAAACTTGGTGAGCCAATGTCACCTAGAAGGCGTAATGGATCCAGCGTATATGCCGGAACGCCATCAAATCGTCCTTCGATCGTAGGCCGCTTGGTGCGTCGCTGAAGATATGAATGCATGATATACTCTGCTGTATCGATTTTCAACCCCATTGCGAGGTGCTTCCTCGACGAGGATCGCGGTCGTCCCGAACTTTCATACTCTCATCTATCGGCAGCCGAGGACTCTGCCGAGGCTGGAGGCGCTGGAGTCTCTGGCGGATCAGGCTGGGGCACGCTGCCCAAACCTGGGGGCTCCGGAGCATCGGCGGGCAAAGGAATCACCATTGGCCCTCTAGGAACAACGGTTCGCCCTGTGAGCTTCTCCCCTCGGATGACTTTCTCAACTTCTTCCTTGTCCAGTGTCTCGTACTGGACAAGGGCCTGAGCCAAAAGGTCCAGCTCTTTGCGCTTCTCTGTCAAAAGTTTCCTGACATCCTCATATGACTTCTTCATTGTCCTTTGCACTTCGGCTTCGATGATGGCTCTGGTTTCAGAGCTCAAGTTTTCGTAACGCCGACCGTACTCGACTGGTCCCAGGATATTTGACATGCCAAAATTCGTCACCATCATGAAGCTCAGATCCGTGGCTCTCTCCAAGTCCTGTCAAAAGAAAGATTAGCATCCACACAACGCCATGTTGTCTGGGTGACTTACGTTTGATACGCCCGACGTGACCTTGTCGTCACCGTAGCGCATTTCTTCGGCCATTTTTCCTCCGAGAAGAACGCGAATATTGGCCATGTACTCAGCTGCTGTGTACGAATACTTATCCAGCTGTGGGACGAAAGCAGTGTGGCCCAGAGATGGGCCTTTTGGAAGGATGGTGACTTTGTACAGGCGGCTGTATGTTTCCTTATCGAACAGTTGTACAAGAGCGTGGCCAGCCTCGTGATATGCCGTCATCTCCTTTTCCTTTTCAGTCACAATCATGGACTTTCTCTCGGAGCCCATTGTGACGCGATCAAAAGCCCACTCGAGATCGGCTTTGGATACCATGGTGGCCTTTGCCCGTGACGCTCGCAGGGCCGCAATGTTGAGCATGTTCTCGAGATCGGCACCGGAGCGTCCTGGGCAACGGGCAGCAACGGCTTGCAGGTCGACATCGGGAGAGCACTTGATTTTGGAAGCGTGGTGCTTCAGAATCGCAAGGCGCCCGCGGACATCAGGCAATTCAACGTTGATATGGCGGTCGAAGCGGCCTGGTCTCGTCAGCGCCTTGTCAAGAAGCTTCGGCAAGTTGGTTGCGCCCATGATGACAATCTGAGCGTCTTGGTCGAAGCCGTCCAATTCCGTCAGTAGCTGGTTGAGGGTTTGCTTTGAGTGGGCTTGATCCCTGGGATTTCGTTTGCCACCAACAGCGTCGAGCTCGTCGATGAAGATGATGGCTGGCGATTTGGCCTTGGCTGCAGCAAAGAGATCCCTTACTCGCTTCGCTCCGACTCCGACAAAGACTTCGTCAAATTCGCTGCCCGACATGTAGAAGAACGACACGCCAGCTTCGCCAGCGACGGCTCTTGCCAGTAGAGTCTTGCCAGTGCCTGGAGGACCAACGAGAAGAACACCTTTGGGTAACTTGGCGCCGAGATCGGAAAATTTTTCAGGATTACGCAGGAAGTCGACGACCTCCTGGAGTTCTTCCTTGGCTTCATCGCAACCGTGAACATCGCTGAACCGTGTTGTCTGCTTCTCTGCCTTGACTTCGGAATCGTTCTTACCGCCAGGACCTCTCCTAGTGTAGCTTGACATATAATCGATGAAGATGGTAACTGCGGCCAAGGAGAGATAGACAAAGACAGCGAAGAAGGCAAAGAACTTGACCCAGCGGAAGATGAGCAGACGGGGTGCCTCCTGGACGACCACGTGCAGAGGATCGGCTTTACCGCTAGCTGCGCCGGTCACGTAACTGGGTGCCGCGGGAGACGCAGTTCCGAATGCCGCGGGAGATGCAGTTCCGAAAGTGGTTTGTGGGTTGTGCCAGACGTCTGAACCGACGCCCCTTGGAATGGGTGCGTTTCCGGCGGCGCTGTGCAGCGCCAGGGCTTTCTTGTAAGCATCTTCCGTGGCGGCGTTCGTAGCATATCTTCCAAGGCGATAACGCGCGATTACTATCGCGGGCAGATTGGCTCGAAGAAGCAGCTGATAAAAGGCATTTTGCATGCTTGCGTTGCCAGGGTTCCTGTTGGCAGACTGTTCGACAATGGCTAGCTGGTTGCGGGAGATGCCGTTGAACGATGTCTGGAAGTGACGCCGTTGCAGACCAGGAACGACGACGCCATTCCGAGAGTGGGCGATTGACGATTTTTGCCATATGGACGACGTCGTGCTAAAGGCAGACCGGGTTAAGAATGGGGATACGGGAGAGGCGCGCGCCTGCGAGAATGACGGCCGCAATGAAGGATTGACGGCTCGCCATCCCATGCGACCCCAGCTGGAGACCATGTCCAGCACGTGGTTTCGCGCCATGGCGTTGACGCTTGTTCCGCCGCCAGTGTACGGTAGCCTGCAAAGCCTAATTCCGTATCTGTGAGTGATGCCGCGAGGTCGACCACGTGGCTACTGAGACTGCTGAGAAAAGGATGACGGACAACCCAGCAGACATGCGACACGAATGCGCTGTCGGAGTCTGCGAGGAGAGGCAAACGACATCAGCGTCTGAAAGGAGGTGCAGCGGCCCAAGGCTGACGAGGGAAACTCACCGACTGCGCGATATGGATGAAGTGACGAGGCGTTGACAGAGTGCCGTTGGAATAAAGAGTGGTGACGGGCAGGGAGCGGACGGTATCGACCGAGGACAAGAGGGCGCGCGTAAGTCGTCGTCGTCGTCGTCGTCGTCGTCGTCGTCGTCGTCGTCGTCGCGCTTGCAGCCGTTGATGCGTGGACAAGAAGCGATCGGCAAGAGCCGGTGCCTAGATGCACGGGCGGGGCTTAGCCGAAGACGCGAAAGTCGTGCAGCGCGGCGGGTGCCAACGTTGAAGATGCAAAGGGGGGTAGTCGTGGAGCAGCTACGCCGCTGCCCTCATGGTGCCGGGTGCGCGTCGTGGACAAGGCGGCGATGCGGATTGTTGAGGCGGATGGAGACCGAAAAAGTGTCGCCACTCAACGGCTGTCGCAACGAACGACGCCATCGCGCCCTTCTCGCAGTCACCCATCCGCCTTAGTCATCGTTTGGAAGGGTGCAGAAAAACGGGGAGGGTGCAAGATGATCCGGTTCCGATATGCGGGAAGCCGTCGGCCGAAGCGCCTAGAATTCTTGGCCTCTGCTCATTGGCGGCTGAACGTCGCTGTGTAACTCACAAGAGTTGCAATATCTGTTTGGTGAATGGCAGAATCCAGGAGTCAAGGACGTCTACCAGCCAGCCAGCTCAAAGTCATCTCTATGCTTCTACGTTTACTTGACCCCCCACGTACATTCTTGGCACTCGCAGCTCCCACATAACCACGGTATCTGCCAGTGTCTTTGTGCTTAGAAGCAGGCAATCCGAAACGAGTTGGCAGCAAAGAGTCAAGTCGAACGGTGAGGATAACTGGACGGAAAGCATGCACCACAAGACCATGTCATCTCCTGCGCGACTGGAACGTCTACGAAAAGGACGAAGCCACCGGTCCGAGTGGTAGGGCAGAGTGACGCTCGCCAGAGGGATAGCCACTGAAGCTTCCAGCCAGCTATTCTGGCGTCATCCAAGATCAAATGGGTACAAGGCAGAGAGAGTAGTCGATTTCCCAGGAGGCCGTCTCATAGCAATCCGCGCAGCCAAGGCAGGAGTCTGGGATAGACATGACCTTCTCGCAGTCTGGATGCCTCTTCGTAGACCAAAGACTCCGGACAAATAATGTTCAGGTCAAGACCCTGCCACTTTGCCTGGAGGAGTAGGAACCTTTCCAATCGCCAAAACGTCTGTAATGGACATCACCTCGTCCCAAGTCTCGTGCCTCTGGGTCAGCAAAGTCACTACACAACGCGCCGCAACAGCTGTAGGGGACGCGAGTGCCGGCGCCAGCGAAGCCAATCCTTCACGGCATGAAAGTGTCTCCAACGCCAAACTCTATCATGACGAGGCCTTCGTGCCTGTAAAAAAAGGGTTCACAACCGTCGCCCACTCGTAGTCCTGCGTCATCATGGCCCTGCCCGTCGATGCCGCAGCAGACGGCGATTGGCGTGGCGACCCACCGAGGCGGCTTTCCCAAAACGGACGGAGAGGGGAAGCCGGAAAAAGTGGGGTCTCGGTCCGGCCGGGGCCCACCTGATGATCGGCGACACCACCCGTCACACGATATGCTTCAGGGCTCCGTACCATCCATCCTCACGCACCATTGAGCATCTATTGAAAACTGGACGCTGCGCATGAACGGCTCTGAATCACGGCAGGAAACTTAACAGGTCGCTAGTGGTTAGGCTATTTGCGCTGGCTAAACACCAAGATACCGTCCGAAGACGTCGAGATTGAGGCTGCTCCGGACGGCCCGGCTGCTGGTTTGGCCAACTCGAAACCGCCAGGCTTTGAAGTCTGATACAGTCAAGATATGATGCTAGCGTTGCTTGACGGGAGTAATAGTTTTGGTATTGGAAGAGGATAACTTGGTGTAGTTCTATTGGGGAAGCGACTCGCCGCCACAGCGTCCAAGCTCGCTCCGCAAAAATGTTATCTCTCAATTTAGCAAACACCATGGACAATTGGGTATGGGGCATTGCACCATGGGCAAGGACTTACACGAGCACGATGGATCTCCATGTAGTTCATGTGCTTGTCTGCAGCATCAGGCATGAGACGATGCCAGTCTCACCCAGCCCTCCAGGTCCTTGTCGTACATGATAGGAAAATGGCCCAGGCTGTTCCTTCCAGGCCATCAAACGCGTCCCAGGACTCTCACATCGGCGGCCAAGATATGCCGCCATGAAGTAAAACTCGGTCACAAATGAGACGACACGTAACCTAGATCCAGTGTTGATCGTTTTGCAAATGAGCATCAACTGTCATATTTTGTCATATTACACTCACCATACGGGCCTTGATTGTCGCGCGCCTCGATCAAGTCCTCGTCCCCTTGTCGTCGAGTCGGGGGCTTTCCCGATCACCAGGGGAGGGGCTGGGGATGGCGTGGTCGGCCGAGGAGACGAGTAACACCGGCCAGGGCAGGGAGCATCGGAGATTGGGGGCGTGGTTTGCCGAACGCCCCAGCCCATGTTGTCGTCGGAAAATAACGACGCCAAGGGCCCTCGTCGGCTCGTGGCGAGCCCGCCCTCCCATTCGCGCTGCATCGCCGTTGCAGCGACCGTTTCTCCCCGATCCTCCGATGGCAAACCCTGTGCCTCGTGGGAAGAGATAGGATTTGTGAGGAAAAAGGAGAGGTCTTGAAAACTGGTCAGGGGAAGAGAACATCGGCTAGAGGGCCGATGGGTCGATGCACTCGGAATCACAGGATAGCCAGAATGGACGAGTATATGTAGAAAACTGAAGCGCATAATATTTTCGTATGCACAAGCCGCGTTATTTATACAGAATAATATACAGCCATCAAGTCCATCGAACCGTCAGCACACATCACAGCAGATTGCTCTTCACCTCGTACGCATCATTCCTTAGCATCATAAGCCAGCATTCAATGCGCCGCCTCCTTTTTTCCCGGCCGCCGGGATTTTTTCACCCCAAAATGCCGTGTGCCCACGACTTGTCATCCAATCATCAACTCCAGCGATGCTGTAGACCCGTGTCGTCATTGGAAGGTCTCAACGAGCCAATGTTGCTCGTTTGGTCGTCCACTGCACAAACTGTCCAAGACACTAAGCCGGATAATGCGCCGGCCCATACAAACGATTAATGAATATAGACAATAAGGAAAAAGTTGCATGTTTGGACAAATGTGTGCCTAAGTGTGGCCTCAAGATGAGCAAAAAACGTCGTGGTGCTTTCATCGAGGACCGAAGGCGACGCCGAGGATGCCGAGAGAAAACCCGGATGGTGAGCGTCTGGCCATCGTCGGGGAAGGATGAAAGTTTGGTGCCGTGTCAACTATGTTTGGTGCTGTTGAACCCAGGTGGAATGTCCGACAGTGGATCAGAACCACACGTGAGAATTGAAAAGTGAGAAAGAAGACCGCCCGATCCGGTGGCGGTGGGGGTAGGTGTTATACAGTTGAAGGTTCATATCGTACAGAAGGCGCGAAAGGCCAGTCATAGGTCGGTCGGCGTTTACATCGTCTCGATGCGGCTGCTAGGCAGTTGCATCGACGGGTCGTCGAACTCAATCTTGGGCCCACCGTACAGGTCATACACGCCGGACCCAAAAGGTGGCAGCTGGCCAATGGTGGCTACCTCAACGGGAGGCTGATACTGGTACCACGCCTCGGTCTCGCCGTGAGGCTGCTGCTGTTGAGATTGGCCCATTGCGTGAGAGTAGGAGACCATGGAGTGCGACTGTTCGACGGGGGAGGGCTCGGGCAAGGAGTAGGCCCCGGGCTGCTGGTGCGTGTACATGCCTTCGGGGATGGTGGGGCTGTGTCCGGGGGAGAAGCTGCCGGGACTGCTGCCCATGGACGTCATGCTGGTAGCGGAGTAAGGCATGTCCATGGAGGCTCGGTTGACATGTTGTCGGGGAATGTACGATTGCTGAACAGGGGCAGTGTTCATGGTGGCAATGCCCGGGTTGGCCTGCTCGATGACATAGAAGTGCTGAGGCACACCAGGCGAGCGCTGCATCATCGGCATGCCAGGCTGTTGACCTTGGCTTGGGTGGTATTCTTGGGGGCCGCGCTGAGCCATCTGCTGGTAGTTGTTCATCTGGAAGTCGGAGAAGGACGAAGCCCGGTGCATAGCCTGGCTCTGAGCCATTGATGGGTGTGATGCCAGGTGACCGTGGGAAGGCCAGGACATGGTAGACTGGGTGGGAGTGGGAGGAGACTCGCCACAATCGGACTCGGAGGTGTCATCGTCCAACATGTCGTTGGAGAGGAGACCGCGCTGGTGAGATCTCCGCTGGTGCTTGACCATGGTAGTCTTGCGGCAAAAGCTGCATTGTCTGTCAGTATGAATAGCGTTACTTGGGTCGTCGAAGAGACGAACCTCTTGAGGCAGCCATCGTGAGCGCATTTGTAGGGGCGCTTGCCAGTATGGATACGTCGGTGACGGGCAAGACTAGAAGACTATCGGAAGGTCAGAAAACACTATTGCGTACGTGCCGAAAGCAGACTGTAGACACATACGTCGGAGAAACGTTTTCCACAGCCAATGTGTTGGCACTGGTGAGGCTTCTCGCCGGTATGAGTTCGGATGTGAACGGTCAGGGCGCTGCGCTGGATGAAGCTCTTGCCGCAACCGGGAGTGGTGCATGTGTAAGGGCGCTCGTTCGTGTGTATCCTGTAATGCCTCTGGAGATCCGACTTGCGGTTGAAGCTCTGTCCTCGGGGTCAGTTACTGGGTAGAGGTATGGAGGCCATGCCCAATGGTGTGAATTACCTTGTTGCAAGAGTCCCAGTCACACTGAAAGGGACGAGTGGTGGGTTCGTACTCGACAAGCTCGAGAAGTTCCATTGTGAAAGTTGGCGAAGAAGAATAAAGGCGGAAAGATGATCAAGAGGCAGGTCGGTTCGGCCTTGATGGCAGATATCGACTCGAGCTGGGTATAAGAAGGCGATGCGGTAGAGGGGGTTTCAAGTCAAGACAGCATGAGAAGACCAAGAGATTTCTTTTCTCGCGGTTGGATGTGAGATGTAGGCGTCTGTGGTTGGGCCGATCAGAGGGGGAGGGTCTTGTGTCTGAGACAAGAAGCCGACGAGGATGGCCACGAGTGATGGAGGGCGAGGGAGAAGAGACACCCAAGACAGTCGGAGATGTCAGATGGTGAATGGGTATAGGTGAAGAGAGGTGAGGGCAAGAGGGGGAGGTCTGGGTTATGTAGTCTGGTAGGGAAAAGGATCGTGGAGAGAGGGCTCAACGCCAGTGCAGGTGTGTGTGCAAGGCAAGGTAGACTGTAGGCAGGCAGAGCTAGCTGCGAAAGAGGTTTCCTTGCGGCGCAACAAGAGTTATTTGATCGGGGCCCGAGAGCAAGGGTGGTAGAGGGTGGGTCTGGGCCAGGGGCAAGGAGGAGACCGATAGTGCTGGGGGTGTTTAAAGCGGTACGGGCTCGAGGTTCTTTGAATTGATGTGTATTTTCGGGGAAGTTCCCCAAGACCCTGAAGAGTCGGGCTGGTGTGGGTGCGGCAGTCGAGGGAGCGCTCGGGCGCTGTAGGGCCAGGATCTGCTACAGAATCGGCTAGATCACTCAACCCAGATGTTGTTGCAGCGGATATGGCGATCTCGAAACTGGGGTTCGCCTTGCGACAGTGCGGCCAGGCTAAGTCCGTCGTATAATCTTGGCCCAAAGACTTTTTCTCGGAAACGCTCGCCGGCGTCTCGTCTGCCCCAGTTGTTGTGGATGAGAGAGTCTTTCTGAGTCTGAACCCTATTCCTGGTCGAGGTGACTTGCTCGAGATTTGTAGTCGGAAAGGTCTCTTGTTTGCGGACTGATGCGGCTGCGAGATGAGGGATTGACACGGTCGTATCGAGCGTGAAGCCAACCTCTCTCAAGATCCCTGTTGGCAAAGGCAATGATGGATGGTCCCAAGTCGGCCAAGGCGCAATGGCAGGTATCGAGGGTTGCGAAATGGAGGGGGGCTTCCGAGATTGAGCAGTAGCGGCAACAAGATGGCAAGGGGACGGCCAGCGTTTGTGCGTTTCAAGACCCGGTGAAAATGGAGGAGGAGGGGGGCTTGCACAGGACGAGAGAATGGGCGTGGTCGGTAGTCAGTGGTGCGAGAAGCTAACAAGACGAGGCAAAGCGATGCTATATGTATGTACATGCAGAGTCGCATACACAAGCACACACTAACCTGCAGAGCTGAGAAGCGAGCCAATCGAGGCCAAAAAGCCACGAACGGCGTCATACCAAGTGCCCCTTCGGGGGAAGAAGCAAGTGACGGTGGCCGAGGCTGTCGAGGCCGAGGATGGGCGACGGCCGGCGGTACTCTGAGGTGGCCGGCCTGGGCTGGTTGGCTGGACTGGCCGGGTACTCAAATCTGCCCACCGCCGTGTGGGGAGCAGCCTTGAATAGCAGCAACGGCTAACGGATGCTACGAAGACTAGTTTACTGGATCCGCAACAAGAAGCGACGGTAGGGCAAGCACAGCACAGCCAGAAGGGGAAACCATGAGGTCAGGTATTATTGGAAGCACCGTCTTCCGTACACGGCAAGGAGAGACTCTTGGGGGGGAAAGAGCAGGAGAGACGACGACGACGACTGTGGAGAGGGGGTGGGAGACGGAGAGGAGGGTGTGTCGGTCCGTAGGCGGAGACGTTTGTGGCGTGCTGATTTGAGAGCCCACTGCCGCCACGCCTCTCAGGCACTGGCTGCATAGCCCGCCTGCGAGGGAGGTACCCGAATCGGCAACCAGTCCAGGGGGTACGTCAAGCAAAACGACCCCATTTGGAATGACGATACGTACTGCACTGTACCGCACTTGCCAGGCCTACCGACCGACCGTCCTCACCTGCCGCAAGCTGCAGCAGGGCATGGGAAGCAGGAGGTACCCATACGACGTCCGCATGTAAGGCACGTACCGTAGATTGGACACCCCTGTTTACGTATTGCGCTAGACGAGCACCGGAGCAGCAAGAGCAATGCGGCAGCAGAGGGAAGCTGCAAGACTGGGCGATGCTGAGAGACTGCCGGCGAGAGAGCGCGCGAGCGGTAACTTGGCTGTTGAAGCCAAACGGGGTGGGGATGGCTGGCCCACGCTGTACCGTATGCCATAGCCGTGCTAGAATCGCACCGCACCCCGGTCAGCAGACGAGGCTCACTTGACCCTTCCAAATAAGTGGTACATACTGTACGATAACACAGTTGAACCCCCCCTCTTCTCCCGAAAGGACCCACCCCAGAGACTCCCGCGCTCCTCTTGGTTTTGCGTTCAAGTCGGCGGCCATGGGAGGTGGAGACTGCAGACCAAGTACGAAGTAGGCCTCCCAAGGTCCGGGTTTGCCGGCCGAGATACCTGAGGGGCCAGAAACGTACCTGGGCTTACCGGAGAGCCGGGAGGTGCGGGTGGGCAGGCGGACGCCCCACTGGCTCGAGGACGTGCGTCAATCTCTCTCCAGTGTGCCTGCTGTACTGCCACGAATATATTGATCGCCGCCGGCAGCCGCGCCGCTCTGTATCGCGTCCCTGCTGGCCGGAGCAATCTCTGGACCGAGCCTAGGGACCGAGGTGAGGATTGGCTTTCGGGGAGGGTGGGAGCAAAGGTGGTTGGCGAGGTCCTCGTCCATCGTGGGCTGGGTGCGCCCAGATATGGGAGGGGTGGGAGGCCATCTGCCCTCCAAGGATAAGTCCATGTAAGTATGTAAGTCGGGAAAAGGAAACGGTAGCGCGCCGAGGTACTGGCAGCAGAGAAGGACGGGATGGGCGATCAGTTGATGGGAGGGGGTGGTAAAAGCCGGGCAGAGACCTCGCCAGAGAGACAGGCGCAAAAGAGAGACTTTGCCTGTCCGCTACTAGACAAGAGGCAGAGACAGTGGGATAATTTTGGAGCGGTCCCAAGACCCCGAGGTATAGACTCGGCGGCTACTCCGTCCCGATTGGCCTAGCCGAGGAGAGACGACGATAAGCTTTTGTGGGCTGACACAGCGACCGGCTTAACACGCACGGCGCCCTCGGGGGGAAAGGAGCAGCGGTGCTACTGCGGGCTCCGCGAGAGAGAGGGAGCAAGGGAGCCGCCTTTTTTTTTTTGGCTTGGCTTTGCTTGCTACATACAGAGGTCGCCGTGTTCTAGAGCGTTGGTGGAAACAAAGGGAGAGACTGAGATCCAAAGGCAGCACAAGGCCGGCGGCGGTCGGTGGTTTATCCCCAAGGAGCCGAACGCCGGCCACGACGGCATCACGACGAGCAAGTCCGCCTGCCGCGTTTACCACAATTTGCCCGTCCAGAGACGACTAAGCCAGCCAAGGTTTGCGTGGCCGGGCACGAGACGTAATGGGTTGCGCTGTATGCGGAACGGCGCCGTCCACGGAGGGTGATGGTGGTGGTGGTGGTGGTGGTGGTGGCCTGCCTCGCATCCACCAGCCAACTTGCGAAGCTACATGGCCAAGTACTGGACCTTTGACCTAGGTGTATCAAGTCCGTACGCCCCTCCCCCCTCCAAAAAAAAAAGTATGCTGGCTCTGCGTCGCTGCATGTAGGCTGGTTGTGTGCTCGAGAAGCTGCGGTTGCCGTCGACGAGCGGCCGGGTCGGGGAAGAGTATGTATCACCACTCTGGATGGACCTGCAGCATTGAATGCGACCTCGCAATTGCCCTACGGCGCTGGCTGGCAGCATCCACCGGCGAGCTGGGACAGAGGGGGTGGCCCGTCGTCGTCCATCAACGGCAAGCTCGTCGCCCAGACGAGGGAAACGCAAGGATCAGGGGAGCCGGCTAGAGAAATGACAGGGGGAGGGTGCCCCGCCAAGGCTGGAGCCCATACGCACACCGGGCCTAAACCGTCTTGAGCACTTCGTCTCTCCAAGTTCCGGCCCGGCGAGTATTCGGGGTCTGAAGACACCGCCGCAAGTACCTTGGGAACCCGGAGCGTCAGTGTAAGCCAGAGGGACCGGATGGCATTTCTGACTTGACGAGCACTGCGAGAGCTACCATACTTTCCCAGGTTTACTCCACACAGGGAACATGAAAAGAGGATGCAAAAGAAATCGTAGGCGTCAGAGTAAGACGAAGGGGGAAAAAAGCAGAGATCGTGGGGGGAAAAAAAAGATACTCGAAATCGCGCGCAAAGAAGCAAGCAGCGCCATGCGATGCGATGCGACGACCCTTTGCTCGCAGAAGCCAGCGAGGGGCCACGTCTCCAGCATCGTGCAATATCTCATCGAACTCTGCTGCGCGCCTAGGACGTAGCGTGCATGCAGAGGAGCTTGTGGGCCCTCGGTGAAGCCCATTGCCGGGCAGCTACGCGAGCAACGGACATCTAGGCCTCGAGCCACAGGGCGGCTCGATGCGCCGACCTGCGCCTTCCCCAAGCACGATCGTGGTCCTTGGTCATTAGCAGCCTCGTATACTCTCGTACGGCACTCTGCTGTAGCGGCAGCAGCAGGTCTCGTGTTTTGTCGCGCGGGAGGGCTGGACCCCGACGGCCGCCGTCCTCCCTGCGTAAAGATTTGCCCGGCCGGAGAGGTGTGCAGGCAGGCCGCCTCTCTCCCTCTCCCTTGGCCTCAATCCTGGGTGTGCGCGCCCCTCCGCCAAGGTGGTTCCGGCAGAGGTAGCAGTAGCAGTAGGCACGCCTGAAGCGGGAGACGGCGGCACTCTGTAGATCCAGTCCCGCATCGCTCCACCATGATGCATCGCGTGCCCCCCCGTCCCCCAGAGATGCGGGGTGCGGCGACAGGTCAAGAACCACAGCACTCTGCTTTGGGGATGTGCTTGTCTCGAGTCTCGGAGCGTGAGTGTGCGTGTGCGTGGATGGGCACACGAGGCTTCCCTCGCTACTGGATGGCGACGAGCCGCCTTCCTGCTCGGCCTTTTTGCTCGGGCTTTGTTTTTTTAAACGTGTCTCATGCTCGGCAGCATCATGTATGCAAGTGCGGGCGAATAGGCGACGACGCTCTCGTTCTGTTTTTTTTTCCTTGAGAGACGCCGCCTGCCTATGAGCGAGAGGTGAAAAGGGAAAAAAGGAAGATGTACTTGCGCCAAAAGCAACGCGATGAGAGACTCGATTCTCCGCATAATCGGCCAAGACAGTTTGGGTACATTTGGCACCGCCATGAATTGGAGAGCGGCCTAGTACCCCGATGCGCTAAGGCATGTACAAAGACTGCACGCTCACTCACTCCCGCACATCATTATCAACACACTCACGCGGCCTATTCCCGCGCTCGATAAACGCACGAGGGCAAGGCTACATGCTAATATCAAGACTTGTAATTGGGGTGGTGGGAGGCTTGCAGAGGTGCTGCCGCGCTCGACTGGCGCCAAATTACCTGGAGAGCCGACCACCGTATCAAGTAACATCTTCTAGTTTGCCTTTGGCATAGCAGGTCGGTCATGAGTCGCAAGTAATGTGTGCAGGTATTTCGGCGCAAAAGCCGATAGCTGCCACGGCCCCGGCTCATTCGCTGCCTTGTCCCCAAGGCGCACGCCCCCCCGTCCCGATTTCCCCCAGCTTTCTCCCCATCTGCCGGGCAGCTCTTTTTTTTCCTGGACAAGGCCAAGTTCCTCTGGCCCACCTCGTTTTGCGAGACAAGAAACTCCACCTTACCGCATCTCGCATTTGATCATCTCGCCCCTGGCCGTCCGCGGGCATCTTGTACGAAACGCTGCTTTTTCCCAACGTCAACGTCATCGCTGGGCCTGTCCCACCCACCCTCACCAACACGCAATCTGTTCCTGCTCGTAGTACTTCGTAAAGTACGTACCCAACTATGTCGAGGCCTCCACCGTCCTGTCCGAGACGCACAACGGCGCAGACGAACCTGCCGGAGCTGAAGCGTCCCGGGCTCACCCACACGCCTGCCACGAGGCCCACGAGGCAGGATAGATTGGCCAGTCTTTTCGGACCTCGTTGCCATCTCGTCACTTCATCCGTGCCACCGGCGGGGCCTCTATTGGCCGATGGTCTCGTCGCAGAAAAGCTGGGATGCAGGAACCGCATGACGGGAACCCGTGCGGACAAAGGCGGGGTGGGCAAGACAGCCTGCATTTGGAACATGTGTGCATGTGCGCACTGATTTTCCCGGGGTGCAAGCCGGATGATTTTCCATCAAGACGGCAAACGAGACGGCCGAGGGCCGGGCACACGCCAGTGGATGTCTTTATTGCCCGATGATCTGACTGCCTCGCCGAGCGAGAGTGCAAACCATTCAATGGCCCCGCAGAGCATTGAATCTTGCGTGGAGACGGAAACAGGGATATGCCCCCTTTGATGAGTACTGTGGTCGACCATGAACTTGCCGAGGCGACGGCCGTGGCAAATAGGCCGTTACGCATATGGGGAACGAGAAAGGCCAGGTTACGCCTGCAGACTGCAGTTGCCCTTTTGGTGGCGGTACCAAGCTCGTACAGCTCTCTTGCCTTTGAAACTCGCCTGCAAAAAAGGCTCGGAACCAAGGTCACGGCCCGTGTAGGTACTCTCACGCTCGCCGGAGACGTCATGCACGAGGACTCGGGCCTGGATCGTTCGGTGCGTTTTTGGTGTGTTGTGACACAAATGTACCCTTCCGCGGTGCAAACGCTGTGCAGATGCTTGAGCAACCCGCAGAACCCGGGCATCCAACTGGAACCCAACACGCCGGCACGGCACTCTGTAAACCATCGCCGGGACTCTTGATGCAGGAATCGCACAAGTACATGGCCCAGTGTCTGCCTGAACCATCACCCCCCGTCTCCCTACAGTATCAGGAGTACATGCAGGTCGCGACACAGAACCCCGGCCGTGCCGCCTTTGCTGCTGTCGCGGGCCCCTGTCCGGTTCGCGGCCCTCCGAACCCCGGATGCGCAGGCTGATGCGAGCCGGTCGGCTCTCTGCCTGAGCCGCCGCCGGCTTGGAGGTGCGCTGCGGTACAAGGTACATGTGGCTTTCAATGTACATGCCTATCATTATTGTGCACTTTTGAGAACAGAGCAGAGTTAGGGGGATACCTCGGCTTCTGCTCGCGCATGTCCCGGCCATCTCGTGACGGTGCATACGGCCATCTCGCCCGCATGCCCGGGATCGCGTGTCCCTGAAATGGCATCCAGTCTGCAGGCGACGAGCTGCACGTCGCCACGGCCAGGGAGCGCGTCGCGCGTCTCCGGGTCGACCTGAACCTGAATCCGTGTTTTGCGCGCCGCTCTCGACAACGTTCTTGATCCGCCGACCGCGAGGTGTACTTTCCATCTTGCGCCGACGGATCTCGCCCCTTCCAACTCAACGACGCTGCCCTCGTGGCGGACCCAGGTGCTAGTCCGCTCATGGCTTAGGCTCCCCGGTTACCTAGGTAGGTATGAAGCGAGGGCCGTTCGAGGGAAACGGCGAGTGGGCGACCTTTTTTCGCCATCGGGAGGCGTGGATTGTCAGTCGTTTCCCATGACTCGAACTCGGCTCGCCTCCGCTGCTCAGCCCGCTGCGGATGCGACTTTGGCAGTCCATCAACGAGTACGACCGACGACAACCGGCGCCAGGCCCGCCGTTTCTCGTTTCCACCCCTTTTCTCCTCTTTTTATTTTACTTTGGGTCCTCCTCGCCTTTAAACTCTTGGCTTCGTTTTGGTGGAGTCGCGGATCGCAAGAACTGCTCGCTTGGCGTTTAGTCGATCTCGCCAGCTCCAGAAAAGGGAGTGGGGGGGAGGAAGGGAAATCATTCTCAGGCAAGTCGCGTTACGACATGGAGCCGAGGCCGCGCAAGCACTTGTTGCTACGTTGTACGCACCGGGTGCTTTTCATGTCGGGCTGTTTTTTAAGCTTTCAGAATGGCGCGACCCAGGCTGTTTGGCCGTCTGGTTCCTAAGTTAGGTTTTGCGTACGAAGGAGGGAAAGATGAGCCAGGGTTCTAGGGCCCCCTTTTTTCACACACGTGTCCATGACGCAAGCAAGATCAAGAGACGGGTTCAGACTGGCCGCTGGCAGGTACCTCGCGCAGCACATTACACCGGACGGGTACCAGACACGCTCCCCCGAGGGCTGTCTCACGCCACACGCATCGTGAGACTTTGGCAGCCGTGGAAAGGAATCGGTTCGGACGTCTCGGCGCTCCTCGAATTTCCTCGCCTTTGCCGTCGCCCTCGGCTCCAGCTCCGGCTGGCCGTGCCGAGTCGCGCCGACACGAAGCGTCGTGATCGCCGGGCAAGAGAAGCGGCAAGGGAGCTGAAAATAGAAACTCAGGCGATTTGTCCTTTTTGTTCTTGTGCCGCAGGGAATGTCACCGATGGCAATTGGGAAGACGGGGGGGGGGGCGTTGGAGGCTGTCGCTTGGTTCCCGCCGGCGCTGGCTGCGAATCCGTAGCCGTAGCAGGTGCTGCACAGTTGAGGGACTACTCGGTCTAGGCACTTTGTAGACGCCCACGCGACATGAAGCAACGGTTAGCCGAGCCTGACACTGCTCGCCAGTCTACAAAGTAACGGAAGCGGCTTGCGCTTCTGCAGACTCGCTCACGCCTTCGCCCGCCCGGCTCAGGATGCTTGCCGTGTGCCGTGTACCCCGATACCCAGGCGCCAGGCCGGTTAATACCAGCGTTACAGGCGTAAACCCGGGCGATGCCTCGTACTGGGTACCTGCCCACGCGCCCTGCTTGCGTTGGCGCCCCCAGCTTCTCGGCCACGACAGCCGAGGGTACGTACTGGAACGTATCTTTATCTTTCCCAGGGCCCCGACCGGCTGCCGTTTCGGCGGTCAGTCCAAGAAAAGCGACACATCACTTGCTATCCGCCCGAGGCCTGCTGTAGCGATGGGCCAGCCACGGTATACTGTGGCAAGAACCGTGAGCGGCCATCGACGAGGGCTTCTTCTGATGCGACACGACCCATTGTCCGGCGACTTCTGTCCGGGCGCTGCCACTGTGTGTCCGCTGCCTCTCACGACACGGAGCGCTAATCGCCGCGAGTCCACGGGCGCTGCAAGGGGAACTGGCATCATTGACGTTTTTTTTTCTCAGCTCTGCAGCCTGCGCATGGCATTGTCCATGACGCTCTCTGCCTCCGTCCATGTCGTTCTAGCGGCGGGCGACGGATTGTTGAGAGGAACTCCCACCGCCACAAGCAAGGGGTAGCGTGTGCCTACAGGACGCGCTGCATCTTTGTTGAGTCAAATTTCGCAAGACTTTGGGCCCGTCTGCAGGCACACTCCAGCCGATTACATACGGACGTGCCACGTACATACATACAGTACTCTCCTGGGCGCCCCGGCAGCCCGGCTGGTGGAGGTAGTCGTGGGCGCTACGGAGGATTATTTCGTGGCCGGGACACGGTCTCTCCGCACACTTGATGCTCTTCCCGGCCGATACGCAACCGCCCCCTGCTGATAACAAGTACCAGCCAGAGGATCCAAAGACCAGCCTCTGTAGAATCACGGCGCGTTTCGGAGCCCATGACCCGCCTCCGGAACTGGCATGATGGCAGCGATGGCCCAAAAGACGTAACTTGCAGTGCAAGACTACCGGCAAGGTCAAACTCGTGTGGAGAGAGATGGTGTCTCCAGTTTTTTTCGCTTGCTTGCTGTATGTACGAAGCATGTAACTATTCCCCAATTCTCCCGTCGGCGCCCCCGTCTCCTTAACAAGAGCCTTGGGCGACGGGTAGGCTCGTTGGAGAGGGCGTGGCCCTTTGGCTTCAGCCGTCGACGGCACGGCGTAGCGCCCGGAGTGGTCGGCGTCCAGAGGCGCCTTTTCTGGGCCCATTCCACATCCTCGGTAGCCAAGAAGGTTTCAGTCGGGAGCCTTGTGGCCACCAGCGCAACCTTATCGCCAAGCGCTCGTAAATCGCAACACCTTCCCATAAACGCTGACGCAACATCGTCGGGTGGTTACACGCCGTTTAGTTGGGCCAGCCATTACGTATGAGTCCACATCGTGTCGTCTCGCCTCGCTATGCCCGTCTGGGCTGGCGGCCAGCGTCTCCGCTCTGCACCCTTTACGGTCCATGGCCAAGGGCCCACGTGCTTCGTCATTGCGTGGAAATGCCGGGCGGCTGTCGGCAAATGCATGGCTCTATGCTCAATACCGTCGAGACAGGGCCGTCAATTCGGGCGTCTGTAGCGGTAAACAGAAAAAACGGAGGCAATGATTCCAAGCGAAGCTCTCAATAGACGATTGCGACCTTATCTCTGGTGATGGGGCGCGGGAGATGGTAGGATTCGTGGAGACGTCGATCTCGGGGTGCCGGTGCTAAACCAAGATGAGCCCACTCGCAGCACGAAGAGTTCCCACTGATGGCCAGTGCAAGTTCATCAAGTCCATTCCTCGAGCCATCTTGCGCCGAGCCTAGCAGCAACGCTAGCCACGGCGTATGGCAATCGCCCAGATAACCCGCCGCACCTGCCGACGGGTTCTCATTCGGCCAGGACATGCTTCGAATGGCTGGGGCTGCCGGCGTCGACTGCCATGGTCCTCCGGCAGCGGCGGCTTCGGCGGCGTACAGGATGTAGACGCCCCGGGGGACACGGAACCATGTACCCTTGTCCAGCGCCAGCCCCTCCGCCCCGGGACACGCTGGATCCGGGCGACGGTGGCGGGCAATTACGGAGTATGTGGCCGTTCTAGATGGCTGTGGCCCAACGATCCGCCAAGGTTCAGCCGAGCACCTCCTTCATGGATCAACCTGCCCGCGCCGTCTGTTTCCTTGCCCTGGACACAGAGCACAGAAGGCGAGCAATTGCGCCATCGCGACTGCCGCCGCTCCTCGAGCTCTGCCAGCTTGCGTCGACCGGGGTCCCGTCGACGAGGACAGCGCATTGCTTTCATGACGACGGCCGCTGTTTAGCAGGCTCCGAGGGTCCACGTGCGCCACGTCCGGTTGACGCAGGCGAGCATGGCTGCCTTAATGCCGACGAATGGCTTTAGCGATTGCCGCAGCTGCAGCCAGGAGCCCCCATGCGGCACAGCACACGAGGCCACCCGTGTGTCATGTTCGCAATGCCCAGCACGCCCTAGCCTGGTGATCTACCAAGACCGAGTAGGCGGCGGACCAGCGCGGCAGCAGAGGATTAGCGGAGGCAGGGAGGCCAGAAGGCGATGCGCTGCTGCAACTCCCGCTGACTTCTTCACCGCCACGCCATGGCCAAAATGCACCTTCGGGTTATTTCCTCTTGGGTTGCATGTCGCCGCCGATGCCCTACTGCAATCCTTGCCCGTCTTTGTTTGCCGCCCGGTGTTGCTCGAAGAAGAAAAGGCATCGGTGAGATGAGTGGAGAGGCTGCTCGGCCAGGTGCGCCATCTCGATTGCTGTCTCGTGCTCGGCCTGGCCGTTCGGACTTGACTTTCTTTCTTTCCCCCCGGCAGCCGAGAGGCTTCGGAAACATGTACAGTGTGTTTCTGTAGAGATGCATCGTGGATGTCGGCTCGACATGGATGGAGCTCTTTGGCTGGCGCCGAGCCTGCAAGCCTCCAGTCCCCCTTGTCCATGTCTGAGGCCGGCCCGGTGCATCCAGGGACCTGGGTCGGCGCCGGCGCCTTTCAACCTGGCGACGCTTTTAGCATGAGCTCTTGCTCGTACGCCATTCATGCGCCGTGGGGCGCCATCTTGAATTCGGCAATGGACACAGCGATGCCATCTGCCTGCTCGGCCGCCTGCGCTCAAAGAGGCGAAGCGGCAGCTTCAAGTCGATATGGTTTGCAATAACTGTAGATAGTCCCTTCTCCGCGTGACCCACCACCGTGTCTGTTAGATTCGACGACAGGGCACGGACCGGAGATGCTGCCGGTCGACACATCTGCAATTTACGTAACTCAGCCTCTCCCGTCGCCCTTATAAACGGACGACTGCGGGAGCCGCATCCTCGGACGGACCGCGCGGACCACATTGCGGCGGTTTCCTCGACGAGACGGGAGGCTCGTCTGCCAACTCTCGGTATTGAATGCTGGGCAGCGGCCAACCCTGCTCATGCTACTCTCGCATGGCGACCCTTTGGGCACGATGATCTGCACGTGCCTCGCCATGCTGCCATGCTAACGCTGCCCCTTATCTCTTGCCCAACAAGACGGTCAGGACAGTGCCGCTCGCAGACACTAGTTCCGTTGATAGCGGCACTTCTTGGAGACTCCTGCTCAGCAGCACCGGGAAGCAAGGCCCGGCACGAGGAGCGATGCTTGGTAAATTGAAGGGACTGCACGTTGTGACGCTTCAGGACACTTGGTGAGGCGCACTTGGCAATTCACGACTGGGGCGCTGCAACGTCCGTATTTCTCTCAGCTGGCCTCTGTCAACGTTGAACCGGCCGCAGTAGAGATCCGACGTTGGCCACTAGAGAATAATCCGGGACCTGCGTTTCAGGCCGCCCTGAACGACCCACGGAGTCAAGTGGGCGCCTGCTGTTGATGCGCCCTGCCACTTTTGACGGCCAAGACGAAAGCCAGCATCGACGCGGCAACGCGACATGGACGACGGCCTTACCAAAATCCAGGTTCCCTTGGTAGCTCCGGTCGTGAGGCATCGAAGAAGTGACTTGTTACATGCAGTGGTCTGAGTTGCTATGCGGTGAGATGCGGTACCGCAGGCTCAAGGCCTCCAAGCCGGTGGCTTCAAGCACCAGGGTGCCTGTCCCGCGGCTGTTTGCTTTCTTTTTCCTCTCCAACCACTGCCGTCACACCTGTCCGCCTTTTCGCGCAGTAGCCGGCCTGAGGGAGGATGTTGCTGAAGATGCAATGTTGGACAGCCACTCGAGTCCTCCCGGAGCGTTTGTGCGCCGCCAACGAACCTTGATGGGTTGACCGCCATTGCCGCAGTGGATTCAAGGGCCTAAGCCCCGGTCCGCAGTATCATTTTCTTCACTACCTAGACCTTGAAGCAGAGGTCGGAGCTTAGTAGGCGAGTTGAATGGGCGATCCTGGCTCCTGTACGATACCGTAAGAACAATGCTGTGGGGCGCGTATCGGAGGGCGGCTTGGTGTTGATCGAGGCACATCTTGATGCAACTTGTCCGACAGGTCGAGGCTCGCCAGACACGTGCAAAAGCGATGATGAAGCACATGTGAGAAACGACAGGGACATGGGGCGGATCAGCTTCACCAACAGAGCTGTAGCTCTCGGGCGCCGCAGTTGATGGCAGCCCTGTCCTGGTCTGCCTTGCTGGCTCCTTGCAATTGTGAGCCATTCTCGTCCACACTATCCGACCCTACATGATGTTTGGTTACCACGACGAAAAGGGAAATCACCAGCTATTTCCAGCAGTTCCGCCCCTCCCCTTGCAGGGACCGTAGCGGAATCGGTCGTTCGGAGCAGCTAGGCGCGATGCTACGTGGACGCTCGGAAACTTGCACCAGGAGCGTCAGTGGCGCACGATTGAGCGGGCCAGCCAATGGCCTCGAGCCGCTACGGTCGCCGGAGGACCCCCTTGTACGGCAGTGCATGCTTGGAGCTGATGCATATCGTGCTTGACGCCTCTCTTTCGGGATGCATAGTCGTCGAGGTCTCATCTCCAAGATGATGGGTGGAGTTGATCAATAGAGTCGGTCGTCTATGGAAAATCTACAGAAAATGGTGGCAGTCCTCTAGAGGCAAGTTGGGAAGTCGCGCACGTACACGCGGTCCGTCCTCAGGCACCGAGTGTGGAGCCCAAACTGCTAGTGGGCATTAGCCCTCGACCCCGAAGAGTCAATCTCTCCATCATCCCACACAACAGCCTCGATCGTCGTCGTCTCCATTCATCGCGGACCCGTCCACAGCCAGGGATAAGGGAGTATTGCTTGTGCGACGTTGGGATTCCAGTACCTTGGCAATCCACTGACGGCAACGGCTCATCCCGAAATGCCCCCATCGTCTGCGCTGAGGCACTGCAGCATCTGCACGCCCCAAGAGATCATTCTCGTTGGATTCCGGCGACTTTTGTCTGGGCTGACGTTCGCATCGAGGGCCAATCGCAAGTCTAGCTCGTGAAGCTTACTTGAGATCAATCATTTGCAAACGCCATCAACACCGCAACAATGTCCTAGAATGGAGCCCCGGTTTTCTCATCGGCCCACCTTGCTGGGGCTGTCCATGGCCTCGCCCATGGTTCAGCAGCAACTGTCGTCGCAAGCTTTGCACTTGGAATCGGTTGACATGGTCGGCGACTTTCTAGAGCCTGCACGGATGATCATCCCGTGACGTGAGCTACATGCGGTTGGCACCAAGCTCCCACGAGCACCTATCGCGACCTCGGTGGCCGACTGTCTACAGCTAAGAACTGAAGCCGAAACAGTGGTTCCAACTTCCCAGGCCAAGTTTCTGCGCCACGTGCGACATCAGGTCGCAAAGGTGGCTTGAGATGGTAGCCCGGCTCAACCATGGCCTCACGCCACTGGCCTGTCTCTTCCCGTTGACAGTTGCCGTGAAGCACGGCCTCGGTGCGTCTGTGTGTCGCCGTTTCGTTTCCACTACCCAACTCGCTTTCCCAGCTCAAGTGGTCGGCCTATCCGACTGACTTTCGGCCCCGGCTCCGCCCAGCTACACCAGCTGGTCTAGTCCAGCGGCCCGAATGCGCTAAGCAGGCTTCGCAGCTCGGCCCTTGGCCGCTGGAGTAGCCAACTTGTGCGGCTGCGTTTCAGTCATCAACTGGTCGAATCCTATTGGAGTGGGTTGCGACATTCATCATTCGTGGCTTCCTTTCCTTCTAGAGCGTCGGGTCTTCCATCCGGCGGCGTCAAGAGTGTCAACGGCGTCTTTCGACACGCTTGACGAACAGACGCCGTCGCTTCCTCACAAGGACCGGCCGGTTGGGATGGAGTCTGTCTGGCTTATCTCGGGCACGGGCTCTGCATCTTCAGGCGAACTCATATGCGCCACAATTTCTAACAATAACATGACCTGATGAGATGCCAAATGTTTCGCCCTCTATTCACTTTGTCGTGTTCTTTCCCCGAGGACAATTTTGCTCGACGATCAGACAGCATCCCAAGCAAATTCAACTTCACCTTGAAGCGGCAAGGTTGCAAAGGTCGGTCTCCAGTCGTCATCGTCCTCGACTTCGACTACGAGGTGAGCTGTACGAGACACAGAATACCTTTCCCCTCGCGTAGGCGGAGCGGTGGCAACGAAACGAAACAAGCGTCAAACGGGTTAAAGAATCCGAGAGGCTGTCCAAATTGCTAGAGTTTTGAGTTGGGCATCGAAACCCGCCCTTCGCGACGTGAGCGCCAAAACTCGTCTGCATCAGGCTGGACAGTCCTGCAATCTGTTCCCAATACCATCGCTTGCGTTCAAGGTTGCGTGGTGCCGTCGACTCTGACAGCATTCTAGGCCTGGTCTCAGGGATATGTTTCGTGTCGGTGACCTTGCCACAATGAATGTGTCCCCTCGTCTGACCTCTGGGAGGCAACAAGTCGTCACAAATGCCCCAGTTGACAGGTTGGGGCATTCTTGCTTTTTGCACGAATGGCGCCATGCCTTCCACGATGTCGGGCCTTTACCATCACGGCGTTTAGCTGGGCTTCGGCCTCCTGGTTAGTGGTGCAAATACGGGGCATATTGTCCGTGACGAAAGTTCTGAAAGCAAGGTGCCCTACGCCGCCTTACTGAGGCCGGCATACGCACTCTCTCGTCAGACGTCCGATTACCGCAAGCCTGACCAACCCGAGGAGTATTCGGAAGTCAGCCAAGCCGGGACAAAGCGAGCTCCACGAGCCACTTCTCGACCCGGTCTAAAGGCCACGGCCCGACGATCTGCAATCGTCTCCCTCGGGGCACTCTTCGTTGGTCTGCAGAGGCGCATGTGCTCTGAAGTGCCTGGCAGTTGGCACCATGCTGTGGGCCGCGACTCTCCCCACGCCTATCCCACGCGCCCATCGTGTGGGGATGATGATTGACCCTCCTCCCGGGTGCCGGGACCCGTGCCGAGCAAGCCAATCCCGGTCGACTCAGCTATTAGTGGCTTGAGATTAAAACCAGGATGGCGTGACCCAGTATCTGGACCGGCGGTAGCCAATCGCAATCAATACCAGATGCAACTGTTCCCCGCTCACCCATCAAAGACCAGAGTGGTGTGAAAAGGTATTAGCTTCATGACGATTAAAGGTTCTCCGTTTTGGATACGCAGCAGGCAGCCAAAGGGCAATAGACTTCACCGTTGCTCAGCTGAGAAGCATCAGAGTCCCGACAGACTGGCGAGGCTCGGTCGACGCCGTCTCCCACCATGTGTTCCTCATCCGCAAATCCGTGGAGTCCTGGACCTACCTAATCTTCTAATTCCGAGCTAATATCTCGAGAAGCGCCCGCTGAAGATGTCTTCTCCACATTCGGGGTCCCTCGCTCTCCAAATTCACCGGTGCGTTTCAAGTCCCCGACAAATGCCGATGGGCTGCTGCCTGAAAGCTCCCGAGGCACAGGTCGTCATCGGCGCAAGATTCCTGCCAGGTTCCCCAGAGCCCTCTTACCTGGCATTGGATCACGAGGTTTGAGAGACTCGCTCTGTATCGACTTTCCTGCTCAGTCTCCCAAGCCTCACCTCGCCATCGCATAATGTCAGTCCGTCGTTGGTTGTGGCGTAAACTTGATCCACTAAAGGCGAACGTGTTTCGACGGTAACCTTGTGGTCTAGCTCACTGAGGGGCCGTGGCAGTGCTCGAGTGACCTTATCGCATCCGCTCACCTGCAAAGAAGGCGCACGACCGGGGAGCCATCCAAGGCCGTGGATGATTCGCCTTCAATGGAGACATTCTAGGAGCAGACGAAGGCTTCCCCACGCGGGCGGAACTTGGCCACCATATTATTTACACCGGCTCCGTTCCCATATCCACTTTTGCCTTGAGCGCGGCATTGAGCTGAACAAACCCCGCGCAATAATCATGATCACGTCAACAATATAGGATTGACAAAGCAACCAACGTGGATGCGGTATGCGCTCATTACAGTTTGCCTTCGAGGGTGGCATGGCGAACGTGGTCCGATGGCACTGACAAAACGGGAGCTTCCCGCTCCATGTGTCTCAAAAGGAGGTGTGATGGGACACAACCGTGCTCCTTTACCGTGCCGCCACGCAAAGTGCTGGATTCTTCGTGTCGCTATCAAGAACTAATGCTCAAAGTCGCAACGTGCGCACAGCACTCGCTAGGGGCCCATTGATCCAGATCCTTTGCATTGACGCCAAGGCGCGCGAATGACATCTTTGGTCTGGAAGCGCCGTGGAAGTCGAGCGCCACCCTTGGTGAGTGCCTTGGGACGAGATCCGATACGCTCATGCCTCTTGCTCTTTGAAACTTGGGGATTTTTTATGACATCTCATCCGGACAACGGGCGCTGTCGCCGTCAAAGGTGGCCGGCATACGAATAAATGGGACTCGTTGCTTCTGCAGTAGCTGATGTGAGAACTTCTTTCAGGCTCACCGCTGGCGATGCGCCATTGATGTTAGGTTTGCTTCTTTCGCAACCTTGCTCATATGCCTGCCATGGTGCCCTGACCTAATGCTTTTGTTGCAGGCCGCCCCAGCCGGGACGCCAGTGCTTCGTATCCGTCGATTCCTCGTACGTGGGAGGATCATGAATGCACGATCCTATTGGGCCGGTGCCCAAACGCTGCTTCAACTCTCGACAAGTATGCAAAGACCTGGTCTGCTCCTCCAGATGGACGCAACTCGATTATGCGATGCTCACCTCAGGTGCATCATCTTCTTCGAGGCTCAAGGGAGCCCGTGGCGATGCCCTACGACGGAGACAAACCTACGTCCCATCCGCGAAGCAAAGACGATCGTCTTTCGTGTCCGTTCTGACTATGACGCAATAAACCCAAAGATTCGTGGATTTGGATGCCTCGGGCGAGCCTGAAGCCTACGAACGCCTCGCACGAATCTGACGAATTGCGACAAAGCTGACAATTAGCCAGATCATGTCGTCAAGTGCATTATGCCGGGCCAGGACACGCGGCGTCTACCGGGATATAGCCCCTTTACGCCGAAACCACGCAGTCCGCATTCGAGAGCCGCAAAGGTCCCGCGCATGCATCAATATTTCCATGAGGATCAAGCAGGCCCATGTCGCGCATCATGCTGTGATTTCGCCGTCAGGGTGATGCTTGTTATTGTTTCGAGCCGGTAGTCATGACATCTTTGACGCCACCCGAGAATCTTTTTCGAATCTCGCAGGCCTAGACGGTGCTTGCGTCCCCTCGTCATGCTCTTCGACATCATATCCGTTTCCTGTCATTCCGAGATGGCGCCGGGGACGCGGGAAAACCCACGAATCCTCCCTCAGCTTGCGAGCGCAGGCGTGAAGCAAAGATCAACCCGGCTTGTCCTTCCGGTGCTTGTTGCTTTTTCTTACGTCTGACAAGCAGGTTTAGATACGAAAGGAGAACTTGCAGAGTACGTAGGACTAGGCATCACTAGACTGTCTTTTCAGGGTACTCCGTGCTCGACGTTTGGAGTGCGTCTTGTCGGTGTGCCGCCGTGCCGTGTTTCGGTGAAACGGAGGCTAGCCGTCGGCCCGCCGAGTATGCCCGGTCTCGATTCCAGAGAGCCTCGCGATGCTGTCGGAAGTTTCACGTCAAGTCGTCGCCGGACTTTTGTGCCACAAATGACGCAGCAGGGATTTCGGTTCGTTGCAGCTTTGCCGAGCTCCTCTCGTACAGGCATCGCATTGAGCCTAAAGGCGATTACCAAGGAAGGGTTCGATCCTGCGGCATTGCCGCATACATGATATCATGACGAAGCAGAGGCTCAATTCTGGAGCACCGTTTTTCGGCCACATAGTCGGACAACATAGTCGGCGTGTTGCTGTCAGCCCGCATTTTGACATCGCGTAGCAGCAAGAGGGCCGTCTTACAAGCACCCAAACCGTTCCGCGTTGGTTTCATGGAACGGAAGCTCCAGTTACGGCATGTAAGGGCACACGGGGTGTACGCAGCCTGGATCATTGGGTCCAGGTCTACCACGGTACGTCGATCTGCTCGGTACCAGCCTGAGCCAGGGACATGGCTGAATGGTGCGAAATGCCGCCGTCATGGTGGGTATATCCGCGGATGCAGGCTCGATTATAGTCTTGCAGGACGTTGCCTGCGACTCGATCCTGGCTCGCGGGACATACATACAGCGCCGCACCGCCTCCTGTCCTGTGCTCTGCAAGGTCCATCCCGCGGTCGGTTGCGGTAGCCACGGCAAAGGCGGCCGAACCGGGGGCGGAGCCGGCTTGCATGACGGCATGGCGAGGTCAGATTGGAATATGCAATCGCTGCCTAGACTGCAACGCCTACTGCTTGACTCTGGCGCCTCTGCCATTGTCCTTGTCGAGTAGCCCGTGGTCTGCTCTGCTACGCGAACTACAACGTCAGGGCGGCTGCACCGATGGAAGTATCAGCCGCAGACCCATGCTGTCGTGCTTTCATTTGGAGCAACGCGACGCGGCGATGAGTCGAATTGTGCAATTAGCTTCTGTGACGGTCACTCCATCTGTCCTCTGCAACGTTGCCTTGACAGTACTCCATACTGCCGGGCGTCTTGCGCTCGACAAGGCAGTGAAGAGACAACGGCGCCTTGATATGCCGTGGCTGATGTGCCCAATCTGAGCAATCACATATTTCCTGCGCGCCTGTTGACAGGACGCGAGCCAGCTGAGCCTACGGGACGAGGTGACGCGATGCTGTCCTTTGTCCCGCGCTCGCCGTCTGCTCCGCAGGCTTCAAAGGGTTATTGCTGATTCCCGCTCTAGGCACGGCTCGTGGTGTCTGAGATGAGGCGGCCAACGCGGCGGCTACGGTGCTTCTCCCTTGCATGTGTGATGCGCACACTTGTTCTTGGGAACCTGGACCTGCAGCCTCCCTGCGGCGATTGACTGCGCCGAAGTGTCTTGGTCTCGGAAGCTGAGTGAGGCAATGCTCGAGATAACCGCGAGCTTGATACGATCAGCAAGACACCCGTTGGCAGGACCAGTCGGCCAAGTGCTCGGCTACAATAGCCACATTCGGCAGTTCATGAGAGACAAGGTCAGACAGATTGCGCTGCTTAGGAAGCACCTGCTCTCATCATCACGCGATCAGATGGACCAGAGATGAAGAGGCATGTTAGCTGACTGCGGCGTTTGCCCGCGAGAGTGCCAACAGGGACCGGCGCATGCAGCCGCATCAAGCGCACGCACGGCGACGGAGACGCAGCAAGCCAGAAAGGCTCGAAGCGCCCCTTGGAACCTGGCGAGCAGACATCACTGGTCCGCTCATCTCACCTTGGCAGTTGCGCTCCTGTCTGCAGGTCTCAGCAAGGTCAAGGGCGACATAACCCTTACCCGCCGTGAACGCTGCTGCAGGCCCGCAGCAACAATTGTAGGAACAATTGCAGGAACAGATCCAGCATGGTATCAGCAGTCACAGATTGCAGTGAGTCCTCGTCAAGAGCTCTCCGGCAAAGACTGTAACAGTCTAGGCGACGTCTCGTCTAGGGATCTTAGACATTGGGGCGTAAAACTATCGTCGGCAGTCCCGCGACCGTCTCTCGGCCATCAATCTTTATCCATTCGATTGAACACAGCGGCGAGCCCGTCTCGGGTCTGCTCTCAAAGATCACGATGTTGCCGGCTGCCTGGTCTTGGTCTGGATGCCGTCTTCCTGTCTCGACGCCAGCGCGCTGAGACTCGGCCGGCGAAGAGCCTCCTCTGCGCGGCAGTCTCGGCCCATTGATCCCCAGACCCCCCTTCCCCTCTTTGGCTGGGTGTGAGACGGCGACGAGCAGCTGAGTCTACTGAGTCTGGTGGATTCAGAGCGTCGGCCGTGTCTTCTCTCGGCGTTTCTTGCTGTTTCTGCAGGAGACAAGGACGCGAGTCGAGAAGGGGATAGGCCGTGTGATGAAGGAGACAAAAGATCCTTTGCTAGAGTCGACAAGGCGTGGGAAAACGAGTGTTCATGAGGAGGAGGTGTCTGCAGAAATGGGCCAGTGTCCACTAGATATGCGGCCCCCAACACGCCTTTGGTGTCAAGCGACTCCTCGATTCGCCGCACGACTGGCGATTGTCAGTTCGGCAGCGCAGCTCCTCTCGCGGGAGGTCATACGCGGAACTGCCGCTGCATCGGGAGAGATAGCAGAGGCAACGGGAACGCACAGGGTACCCGAGATTTCCACATCGGCGGTTGTCCGATGTCGTATCCGAAGAGGACACTTGTTGGCGAACTACCCTGCGCGTGAGATGCCTTGATCTCGTTCACCTCGAGGTCTCTTGGCTTTTTGTTCGCTGCGGTTAGTCTGCGCTGCACGTCTCAATGGGCCATGTCAGGGTTGAGTGGCCAAGGGTGATGACTTCGCCTTGAACGATTCATGTCATGACGGAACATGTGGCCTTTTCGAATCTTGGATACCTCCCCGGCTGGCCTCGCATAATCTCATCTTACCTGTCATCTTCCCCGCATGTCCATCCACGCGGAGTAGGCACATGTGCAGAGCCAGCCCGTACAGTACTGTACCTCGCTCCAGTGGCCGCCAAGTCTTCTCCGCGATCAAGGGGGTGTAGTCGGAGGCGAGCAGAGCCTCCCCCGGTGGGGTAGCTGGAAAGACTGCAGCTATCAATCCCTGTGCGGTGCAGCATGCATGTTCCGGTTGGTTCCCAGCCAGAGAAGTTGCAACCTGCCTGGACGCCGCCCGAGTGGGAACGTGTCCGGTGGGAAGCAAGTACGTTGTTTTCTTTTGGAAGGCGAGAGGTTGTGAGATGTGATGGGGCATCTCTTGGAGGCATAGGAAAAGCAAGTGTCGAATCGCTCAACCCAAAGCAAAAGGGGCCGGTGGAAAAAGAAACTCGACTTTCTTCAAGGGAGAAAGGCGGGGGAGAAAAGGGAGCGCAGACGGGCTGCCATGGAGCTCGCTCGTAATCGGGAAATAGGAGAGACAAAAGCAAGAGAGATGCCAAGGTTTGCCTGGGCAGGCTGGTGGTAATACTGCGTCTCTGGGATTGTCAAGCACTTGCAGTAGACGCATCGGGCTTTGCCAGTGCAAGCAAGCCGTCTCTTATTGTCCCTTGTTCCCTGTCAGAGAGAGAGGGAGAGTCTGGGGTAGTCTCCCATTGTTTCTTTGGCCTGTCGTGGTGATACAAGCAGCATCTCATCTGGCAACTCTCGATTCATGAGTTGTTTGGCTCTTTTCCGTCACTCACGCCCCTTGGCCTTGAAACCTCTTGACTTGATGCTCTTCCACTCTCTCCCAGCCCTCGAGTCTTTCCTGTCTCTCCCCCGCGTGTTCAGCCGACTGCCCGCTAGCCCCTGTCATCTTTGCCATCCAACAGGGCTCCAGCCCACCCCCGGCCTTGCCCTTTTTCTTGCTTGGGGGTGTGCTCCCTGCTACCCTGTGCCGTGACAGGAGGGGACCGTAATGGCTCGTGGGAGGGGCGTGGGAACATGGCATCAGAGTCACCATGTTCCATTGCCATGGCTTGGCGAAGCATCAACACGCCCATAAAGGCCGAGTCGAGCACTTGGTACCTGCTGCTTGGTCGCATCTATGTGCTGCCGCGCAGGAAACCGCGTCGAGATCAGACCACGGGAACCCGAGGACCCGTCTGCTTTGCAACATGACTTGTGATGTGTCACGGCACTTTGGTCACGTCGATGCTGGATTCTGCATCTGTCCTCCAGCATCTCAGCTACCAAGGCACAGAGAGGCATCAAGCATACAGTAGACGCAGCCTGGGTGCGCCTCTAGATCGAAGTCGGAGAGGCGCCACAACAGATGGACGATTCGAGGGCCGGCTCGTCCTTTTAGCCGACCCACGAAATGCACCCTACGCACCTCCAAACCTCGGCACTCACCCTCGAGAGCGGCTGGCCGGGGGAGGGGCGTGGTTTAGCAATTGGGCATGGCTGCCAGAGCTGAGGCCGAGCAGCTGTGCCGGTGCTCGGCGGGCCATGCCAGTGTGTGTGCGTCTGTGTGCGATGCTCCTCCAAGCAGAAAGATTAGAGCAAACCACATGCAAGGTGATTCGGGAGGCACCCTCCTCCTCCATCCCAAGGACTCTCCTCTTTTGGGGGCCCCTTTCCCCCTCATCCCGCGAGAGGGCCTGTGCTTGATCTCTGCCCGGCTGCCGAGCCAAGATTCATGATGCCGGCGAGTGCCTGGCAATACATGGTGCGACTTGGTGTACGAGGCTCTCATGAAGAGGACCACGCGGGCGACAAACGGTTCAAGGAGCTGCCTCGACCTGATATACACGATCGACAAATCCCCGGCGTACGTTCCTCGCCTACTGGAGTAGGGGATGGGGCAAGGACAGGAAGTCGTCCGCGATCGATTTCCATCCCTTTTCTCGGCCAGCTGGACGAAAGAATCTCGACCCTGTCCAAAGAAACGAGGCCCTCGCCATCGTCGTCATCGTTGTCCCAGCTTGCGGCCCCGGCGACTGCCGCGATCGCCACATCCGTCGGATTCCCCTGTGACGCTCTTCTTCCTCCCAGCACCCCCCTTCACCATCGACGCCTTGCCCTGGATTTGCTCCGGTATATCCCCATCCGTACAGTACAGCACAACCGCAGGGCCTCGGACGGGATACAACGACGGCCCCAGGTCCCCGCATGCAGTGCCATGTACAGCGCCGCGTCCCCGGAGGTTCCCCCCTGGGGTGACGGCCATGAAAGCGGAGAGCAGAGGGCCGTGTTGCTGCGCCGGCCCGTCCGTGGCCAGCAGCCCGTTTCTCCGCTTTTCCCGACTCCGTCTTGTCCGTGCGTTTTGCATGCGTCCCGCCACCCTCCTCGCCCGGGTCTCCGCGTCGTTGGACCCCTCTGCTTGTCCAACCATGCATGCGGTTTCACTTGCCTCCTCCAAGAGGAAAAGGACGAGGCATGAGGATGGCTGAAAAAGGAAACGGCAGGTCGTGGCTACATGTCCTGTCCTTGCCATCTTCGTCGTTCGGCCACTGCATCGCCATCATCGCACCTTTTACTAACCCCCTATTGATGCACCCCTCGCCGCCTGCATGCGTGCACATTACAGTACATACATGCACATGCTTGCTTGTACATACATGGGCTGTCTGATCAAGTGACCCCGTTTCTGCTTTTTCCTCTGCTTCCTTGCGTCTCGCCTGCTTGCTTGCTCCGGTGCCATACTCGCCGGCTCGACAAAAAACTTTGAGCCTGCGTTCTTTTCTTTTCCTCTTTTCCTTGGCCCATTTGCTCCCCTCTTGCGCCCACGATCTTGTGACTCTCTCTCCAGGTACAGCATCCAAGTAGGCCTACCTACACCTGAGCCTGTCGTTTCCAATGTCTGGCCACTAACGGCCGTACGGTGCGGTCCTCCTGGGGGTTCGTTTTTTACGCCCCCACCTAGCATCGAGAAGGCTCCCACTCGTCGCGATAAATCAATGACGATTGTGCTGTAGGCATCCACGGCTTGCCGCAACCTCGAAAAACACTAAACCTGAGACCTTGTTCCATGCCCTTCTCTTTGTGTCTTTGTCGAGACCTCGCCTCTCGGCCCGGCCTTGTCAAGACAGCGACGGGCACGGAATTCCGCGTTGCCCCCGTTTTCGACAAGGCAGCGTGCGACTCTCCAGTATCCCCTCCCCCGCGACCCCGGACTCCAAAGCCACGTCACGCCCTTGCCTGCTGTGTGCCTCCAGGAACACGCATGCAGTCCATGCAGGCCAAGTCGTCCCGGGTCCAAGGTTCTTGTTCGACGACGACGCTTGCGCGCGCGCGCACGCGGCTGGCACGAGGGCTCGAGGAATCACAAGGAGGGAGAAAAAGAGGGGAAAGGCCCAAGGTCGAGACGATGGCTCCGAAAAAGAAAAGCCAGGGTCTTTTGACGATGCGGCCTTCGAGGCGATGGCGTCGAGTTGTCCAACAGAACTAGAGGGACCGAGACAGGGGGGTATGGGTTCGCCCTTGCGGCGTGAACGCTGCCGCTTCCGCAGCCCAGAGACAAGGACGGCGAACCATTTGGAGCGGCCCAGAGTCGCCACAGACATTGTCTGATGTCGCCCTTGGGTACCCTCTCGGCGTGTTGCCTCGGTCTCAGCCCCCATAGGCCCATCGTTCAAGACATGAGCGACGGAGCGACTCAGAATCCCGCCGGCCAGCCATTGTCGCGCCTCGGCAGATGGTGACTAGAATAGAGAGAGCCCCAGACAAGGGGGTAGGGGTTCATGAGATAATCGCCCACGCGATTCTCGCGTTTTCCCCATTGCGCTTTGTCTAAGATTCCCATGCTATTTTCCCATAGCGTCTTGTCTACAATAGCCCAGCTGCGATTTGCGCCTCATGCTTCTTTGGAAGCGTTCCCCCCCTTGCTCCGTCGTGACCGGTTAGCCGTGATGAAATACAAACACCTCTATCAAAAACAAGAAACCTTCCGCCCCGTTCCTAATGGTCATCGAGTTCAGCCGAAATCAGTCCAAAGTCTTGGGATCCTTGTCCGCTTCGGACATGGTCTCTGTCGACTGCTCTCCGCTAGATTCTGCAGTCGTGAGGCCCTTGCGGATGGCCAGGACGCTGTCGACGATGACGGCGTCGATGCCCTCCTTGACTTGCCGCTATCGCCTGTGTCAGCAGATTCACCATCATCCCGAATGTATTGCTAAGTCTTACCTGGACCAAGGTTGGATCATTGTTGAGCACACCGTAACTGACGCACACCAAGCCCAACTCCTTGACGACTTTGACGAGGCGTGGACTGTTGATGAGCGGCTCTGCCGCGGACACAATGCCGAGCAGGTTCCATCGGCTCGCGAATCGAATAGCTTCCTGCAGCGAAGACGCTCGCACATCGCCAATGGAGCAGCATCCGGCGTCTGTGAGAAAGAGAATGGGTATCGAGGGCTGCTTGAAGCTGAGGCAAAGGCAAATATCCGGGTTGAAGGAGCTGAAGATGATGTGGCGTTCCCCAGCGAGGTCGTACACCTTGGAAAGGACCGTGTCGCAAAACGAATTGACCTCAACTGCGTACGTGTCCATTTCGTGCTCTTCACTCTCGTGGAGCATGGGGTATTTGAGTTCAATGTTGAACCCAATCCCCTCGGGCAGTTTGCGGAACAAGTCTTCCAGCGTCGCAAACGGCGCCTGGATGAAGTTGCCGCGGGAGTTCGCCTTGTAGCCCTTCTCCTTGAAATCGCGCGTGTGCTTCATGCGCTCTTCCATCTCGTCGTGCCCACTTCCCGCGTATCCCATGGACAACGACCGCTGCGGCGCAAAACTATTACTTCTTGGCCGCGGCGAGCGTTCCCGGGGAGTCGCTCGATTCTGTCCGTTATGTTGCAGGGCGTCTCTCCTTTTTTCAGGGTTGATGTGAAGGAACTGCTCCAGCGTGAGGGTGTGCACAGGCGCATCGATACCCGTCTCGCTAACGAGGAAGTCGTGATAGATGACGGGAACATGGTCCTTGGTAAGTTGCACGTCAAACTCGACATACTGCGCGCCGAGGTTGGCCGCAGCAATGAACGAAGGCAACGTGTTCTCGCCGAGCTGCAGAGACTTGTTGGACGTAAGATTCTTCCCCAGTCCTCTATGCCCAATCACCATCGTGGACGACAGCTTCTTCCAGTACGTCTGCCGCGACGTGACCTCCATGTTTGGGTGGTAAAAGGGAGTAATCACGAGAAAGTTGAAGTTGACGGTGCCAATGACGTCGAGGTTGCTTGAGATGATGGGTACACACACATCGCCTTGGAGATTGACCCTCTGGGTGCCGAGAGTCGGCTTGATCGATGATAACAAAGCAACGGCCCGACCAATCTTGTTCTTCTCGCTGCCCGAATATGTAGGCACAATGTCGAACAGCAGCTTGACCTTGCTCGCGTCTTGGGTGGTGAAGACGACGGGTTCCGTGGATATGTTCTCGTGCACTGGTAGGTCAATAATGGTCGGCTCGCCTTGCGCGCCGTTGGCACTCACGACGACTGACAGCGCCGTGTCTAGCTGAGTGTTGTGAGCCTCGGTCAGGGGGACGCGGTCAAGGCTGACGGCATCCACGGTCTTTCGAACGTCCATGGTGCCGAGACTGACAAGTACCAGGCTCTCGTTTTTGAGATAGCGATGGCCAAAGCTCTTGACTGGTTCAGCCGGCCGAACTCCTCCGTTGAGGTTGGATCCGTTTGATCGTCGTTCGTCAATGGAAGAGTTTTCCGGGGGATTCGACGCTTGCTGCAAGCCTGCAGCCACCCTCAGGGCGGCCTCATTCTCGTTGGTGTGCGAGGCGAGAAGCCGTGCAATATCCATGTGGCCGCGGAGAGCTGCGTGCTCCTTTGCGGTCCAACCAAAGGCATCCGGCCGAGAGACGTCGGTGCCTGCGTCGACGAGGAGCTGGACTACGGCGATGGAGCCGTCGACGGCAGCAACGTGCAGCGGTGTCCACGAGTACGAGTTCTCGGCGATTTCGAGGTCGGCCTTTTGGGAATCGCTGCCTTGGATGATGATGCGGGCGCATCCGACGTGGCCGAACCGAGCCGCAATGTGGAGTGCCGATTCGCCCGTCTTGTCGGTCCAGTTGACATCAACGCCGGCCTGGACGAGCATCTCGACAATCGGCTCATAGTTTGACTTTGTCGCCAGAGCAAGTACAGCACCGGACTTGGAGACGGTTTTGCGGAGCTCCGCCTTGGCTTGGCTGCTGCCTTGCCAGTTCTCACCCTGCAAAAGAGCTTGGGTGGTGAGGGGATGGCCGCCAATGACGCTGAGATGCAACGGCGCATAACCGTCGTTGTCTTGCCATTCTGGGGCATCGATGCCATCTTGCACATCGAATTGGCTCCACTCCTGCATCTTGCTCATGATGACCTGGCAGACAACCACAACACCAAATTGTGCCGCGTAATGAATGGGAAGCCGCCCAAAGGAATCACGAGTCTTGAGGGCCTGTCGCTGCTCCGGCTTGAGCTGGTCTAGCAGGAAGATGAGCATCTGCACTGCCTCATCGTCCTTGCCGAGGTGAACATCCTCATTCGAGTTGATTGTCTTGAGGGGCATCGTGGAGGACACGGCAGGCTGCAGATGCCCATTGATGAACTGGGGACCGCCTGATATCGGAAAGAGTTTCGGGCTGTCCTCGTTGGACGGGCCAGATTTTGAGCGGCCAATGTGGATGACCAGTCTGTGGATACAATTACGGCCATTGATGTCGTCTGGCTCATCGAGGTCTTTGATGAGATCTAGGAGAAAAGCAATGCAGGATTTGGACCGCGCAGAGATGGATCGCTGCAGGAGATTCAGAAGCAGGCTCTGGCCTTGCATGTCGGCGCCCAGAGCTACTTCGTCCAAACCGGACTTGAGGGAGGCGACGTCGTCGTTCCGCACAGCTTGATCCATGCTGTCGAGCTGCGCCTGAGGAAGATGGAGCATGGCCTTGGCCGAGGCTCGACTCAGGGAGTGGGTGGAGCGATCAGATTTGGAGTCGTCCATGTTTTGGGCATCGCCGAGCGCCGAGAGCCAGCGATTGATGTCGACGAGCAGCCTAGATATGTGGCCATCTTTGGCAAAGGGCTTGGGGTCGACCTTTGTGGAGATGTAGCTGTGCTGTGATGATATACCGGGAACCTTCTTGTCAAGCTTCTTGGTGATCTTGACGAAGCCGCGTCGGTTAATCTCGCCGAACCATTGAAGGTTTCTTAGCTGCGTTCTCAACTCGAGAAGAGCGCCCATGACCTCCTCGACCTCATCCTGGTCGAGGGTTGCAACGACATCCGGGACGCGTCCATAGCGGTTGTGGAGAATGTTGAGGCGGCGACAAGCCTCGGCGAACTTCTTGTTGTAAAAGGAATCGACGTCCTCGAGATTGCGGTCAAGGGCGAAGAAGAGCTCTGGAGGGGCGGGAGAGTTAGGGGACGGGGTTCAGCCCCGAGGACACTTGTGGCAGGACCGCCCACCTGCAGGATCTACGGCCTCTCCATTCTTGGCCTTTTCCGACGCGGCTTTGACGAGTTTCTTGAGGCCCTTGTAGTTGATGTAGGAAGCCGCCCACTCGGGGACTTGGTTGCGCGGAAGACTGAGCGCAAAGATTGAGCGTTTAGCAACATGGCAGCAACTCGAGAGGCAAAGGGAAAGAGGGAGCGGGAGGAGAGGGAGGGTGTCGATGAGGCCAACTCACGTGCGTCCAAACTTCATGCTGCCGTCGAGGCCAGGCAACGCGCGCAAAGGGCGACACGCAAAGAAAAACACTGGCCAAGGGCCGTCGAGCTGTATCGAGACGACGAATCCGATTTATCGAGAACGAGCCAAGGAGGTGTGAGTTGAAGGAGTCACCAAAAACAAGGGCCGAGATCGGGCTCAGCGCGAGGTTGACGAGCCGAGAAGGGGTTTAGAGAGCAAAGCAAACGGGGAAAGTGGAAGCAGATTCGCGGGTCGCGTGATCAATTCCCGAGGTGTCGGCGTTTCCCCAGTTTCCCCCAGCGCCAGTCCAGTGGACAATTTTGAGGAGCTATCGTGAGACGGGGGCTCAGGGTCACAGTGCCAAGCACTTACGGGTCAGGTACAGCGCCCCTGGTGGTCAGCAGCGCGATGCAGACAACAGACGCATCTCGCTGTCGCCTCCTTTTTTTCTTGGTGAGGCTTCAGCAACGGGGCGACGACAGTTTTCTAATAATGTTGACGAATGAGTCTCGCCGTCTTTGTTTGGGAAAAAGAGGGAAAGAAGAGTTTTTCTTAACCCTCCTCCCTAAGCCCGTCCACTCCGGGGGCAATAGCGTGCTAAAATGGCCCCAGGGCTCCTGCCGACAACCTGGGCGTTCCGTGTAAGAATACCTACCTACGTAGGTAATCATGTGGGGAAATGAATGGGCGAGCACTTGCCTGTAGCATTGTCGCATAACTTGCGTGCCAGTGCTGCGAGTATGTACACTGCCTACCGTCGAGAAGCAGGCGACGACACAGTGTTTCCTACAGTGCCTCTCCTGTGTGGTGGGGATGGGCGTGTCCGCCAACAGCAATGGGCAAGCACGGCCCAGTCGCGGGGCGTTCGCCTAGCAGTCGAGCCAACTTCCGTCCCGCCGGCCCCTCGGCCCACAAGCGGCCGCCTGTTGACCACCGTGGACCGTCGCCGCTCCATGACTGGACAATTGGCCGACGCGCTCCATGGCGCCGACCCGCAATTGCAGTCACCAAAAGTCGCGGATGCGCAAACTCAGTACTGGGTGGCGCAAATGAATCGCAATTCGCTCCAGTCTATTAGAGTACAGTACTAGAGTATCATGGTAAACCGTACCGTAGACGTACGTACCGGTGATCACTGTGCTGAACGCATGGTGGCGACGCTCATCCATCGTGCATGCGGCGGTCTCTGTCCCTTGCGCTGCCCATGCTTCAAAAGTGTCATGTGCGCCCGTCTTGAGCGAGCACTCGTCGCCAAATTAGGCCCCTTGCCCGGGCGGGGGCGCGCTTGCCCCGGCCTGCGCCGTTTCATCATCAGGGTCCTCGTGGTCGACCTTGGCCGCGGTTGCCGCCTCTCGATAATCTTGGCGCCCCATCGCATCGTGGGTGCGTCGCGCAATCCGTCACGCCGCACAAAGGTAATGTGTGTGTATCCGCAATCGTTCCAATGTCCGATTTGCATGAATTTTTCGGCGTTTGGCTTCAGAACCCCGTGGCATACCGGTGTTCGTCGGCGTACACCCTGGGCTCCGGTATTTCCAAAACGACTGCCGGCCTTTCCACCTTCTTGATCCTTGCCGCTGGCGGTGTTCGGGTGCCCTTCGTGGCCCTTGTCACCGCTGCTTTTGGGACGAACTCGTCGCTTGAGACACGTGTCCTGGCTGTTTGCTTCCGACTATCCATCACTTGCTCAAACTCTCGACGCAGCTGAACAGACCGCTGAACGGCCGCGTCGCCAATGTGCAGCGCTAGCGCGGCACGGAATCCACTCGAAAAGTCGGGGTAAAGGAGCTTGCTCTCAATCGAGCTCGTCGTGTTTCTCACGCGCACGTATTCTTTCCAGATGCTCTCGATCTGCAGGAGCCGGCCACCCGAGCGTATGCCGTCGCCGCCGTCTCCAGAGCTTCTCGTTGCAAGCGCGGGGAGACACGGCTGATCCAAATTGGACTTCCGTCTTGCCAAGTCAGCGACGAACTGATCGAGCTTTGGCCGGGATATATCGAGATTGGCCAGGCATGCCTCAGACACTCGCCCAGAACCACACAGCCGCAGGCCGCAGAGGTCGAGCAATGCATAAATGCAGCTAATCAAGTACGAGTCTGCCTCGCCGTGCCCCGTGAGTATCGTCTGCTTCCACTTTTGCGTGCTTTTTGTCAGGCCGCGAACCAAGTGGACAGCTGCGTTCCAGTCTAGCGCGACGATGCACTCGTCAAGCACCCGCCTGGCCACCTTGCTGCTCAAGACGATGCCCGATTGTACGCAAGTGACTAGCAGTGAGGCAGCTTGCTCAAAGAGCCTAAAGTGCAGCAAGCCGGCAATGGCCTCTTGCACCACGGCGCGAGTCAATGGAGCGTGCTCGCAGACAAAATCTCCATTCAGACTTCGCTTGTGCGTGTTCTCGGCCCATGCCCAGAGGCCTGTGTTTGCAATGTCAGCAATATGCCTCCTCCTCACCTTGGCGCCAATTTTGCCGTCAGAGCCCACCATGCATGACAGCGTCGACAGAAACTTGCCATGGTTATGGGCTAGCTTGTAGTGGTTCAAGACCGTGGCAAAGGTCGTCGGGGTAGGCATCAGCAGGCGCTTTCTCAGAAAAGAATGTGCCACTGCGTCGGCATAAGTGTGTAGTCCTTTCTTGTCAAAAGCAAGGATGAGTGTGTTGTAGGTGTGCGTGTCTGCGGCATGGGCCGAAACGAAGAGGTTGTAACAGACTCTGCCAATCTTTTCCTTGAGCCCGAGGTTGGGCGCATCAATGATGGACCTCAGCTGTCGGTTGAGGTCTCTCGTGTTGCGCCTCGCCTGCTCCGGATCGACTTGCCGATAGGTAAAGTCTGGCTGCTTGGCCTTTGTCATGGCAAATACCTTTTCAAAAGATGGGCTGTGGCTCGAGTCTCTGCCTTTGGATAACTTGTGAATCCCAAGAGTGCGATGGAGGAGCTTATTGACGAGATGCTGGACATTGATGGTTTCGTGTCGCAATTGAATCTCGGATCTTGCGGCTCGGTATGCGAGGTCGTTGTCCGATTCCTCGGCCCTGATGGCTTGTTCCAACTTGTCGTAGTCGGTCAAACTCTCGACTCGAATGGTGTCTTCCGAAGGGCAAGCGTAGTAATCGTGCCGCAGACTATTGACGAGCTCCGATGGGCTGACAGTAACGGGTTTATGAATTTCCTTCATAAAGGGCCGCGTATCATATATTGTCTTGATGCATTGCCAGACGGCATCCATTTGCTTGTCGGTCAAGCTCGACGTCTTGAAGTCGCTTTCAGAGGCCACTGCGGTACCTTTTTGCTGCAAATCCGACAGCTCCCGCCGGGCCTCTTCCAACTGCTGATCCAGTTTCTTTCTTCGATCATCCTTGCGAACTGCATCGACTACCGCGGCCGTCGCGAACACGGAGCTGTAGAATGCGGTAAATATCTCGGCATAGGTCGGCTTGCGTCGTCGAACGGCTGTTGCGGCCCGGCGTCTGCCCGCGGTCATGACGCTGCCACACGCTCGGCAGCCGCATCGCTGGGCCTGGCCAGCCCTGGACCAGAGTACCTGCATCGGCGAGGCATGGGCGGGGTTACGATGGTGAGCGCTCGGGTCGTGACGATTCGGATTGATGGATTGAGGCGCAACAATCGTCGGGCTTGACGGTCAGCCGGCCCTCGGGAGCGCCAAGTGGAAGGAAAGGGCACGCAATTCTGGCGCCGCATCACGTGACTTTCATCAACGATTCGACCCCACGTCTTGGCGCTGTCAGCCAAAGAGTCTCATCAGGTCTCAAGTTGCCATAGATTTCTTCTTGAGCAGCCATCGGTGCTCAGAATCCATCTTCCCCTCAAAAAGTCAAGATGTTTGCCCTCGAGGTCAAGGCGGAGCTCACCGGGTAGGCCAAGTGCGAAATTATGACCGAGAACTAGCTAACTTGTCTCAATGCCTCTCAAGCGTCACAAACCTGCGCCCCAATGACACTCAGGACAATCCCTTTTGGTACATGTTCAGGGTTCAATGCACTTCGTGCAGAGAAACACACGCCAATTATGTGGGCGTCAACCGTTTTGTACGTCTCGTTACTGTCGCGGACTAGGTCCTGTAATGGTAGAGTGCTCACGTCGATTCACAGGAAACCAACGAGATGAGCGGCAGCCGCGGCGAGGCCAATTTCGTATGGAAGTGCAAAAACTGCAAGGTACGAAGAAGCAATCAGTCGACTGTGAACAACAGCTGACTTCGAGTTAGCGGGAATCGTCTGCGTCCATCAAGGCAGCACCTCGTCCATACGAGCACGCAGAGCCACCAAAATCGCAGCGTCTCATTGAGTTTGACTGTCGTGGACTCGAGTTTGTAGAGTTCAAACCGGAGGTATGTATCCGTCAACCAAGACAGGTAGGGCGGCATTTGACGTTCTTACCAACCCGTGAATCAGGGAGAATGGGCTGCAGAGGGCATAGACTCGGGCACCAAGTTTACCGGCATCGAGCTGCTAGATGGAGAATGGTTCGACTATGACGAAAAGGCTGGAGAGGAGGTGAGCATAAAGGACGTGACGTGGGAGATTCGTCGAGCTTAGTTGGACATCCTTCAACCAATACTTCCAAGGCTTAAAGCAACCTGAAGTGAATTCGTTTCGTCCAAAGCCAACGGTCGCATCGGGTTGTGTCGATTCGTACAGTGCGGCTTTCATCAGTGGTGCAGGGTAATTGATAAAGGCACGCCCAATGGCTGTAACCCCACCGCTCCGTAGCTGCTTGCCCGTTTGCAGCAGCAAAAAAACAGGTCGCGACAGCCTTGGAATTGAGTTGAATCCCCAAAAAAACTGATCATCGCAAGAGCATATTGAACGAGACAAGTCGCCCTGCTGTGGCACCCTCCGACATGGCCTCCGCACACCTAACGGCAAGTCTGAATTTCCTAACCGATGCCGCCCATCTGCTACGCGGCACGGCGCCGGAGACGTCGGCTCATCTGATGAGGCATCGCGCCGACCTCGTGTCCCACGCCGATGCGACCCAGCATGAGCTTCATCGACAGCACGTATGCTCGGCCTGTGGACACATCATGATGCCGGGACGAGGGACAACGGTGAAGCTGGAGGCCCGCAGACCTCGCCAGTTGTCTAGGGCGAGAAAGGGGCAGGTTGCCGGAGGCCCCGAGAAAGACGGAACGGGAGCCCAGGGACCCTCCAAAGTCATCAGCTGCGGCCGCTGTCAACGTCTGACCAAGATCGATCTGCCAGCCCCGGAGCCGCCCGCCCGCCGCAAGCACCCGAGGCTAATGCCGGCAACCGCTCAGGCAACGGCGGCCAAGGAGGCGGAAGCTCCCGACGCGGCCAAGAAGTCGGCCAACGCCAGCAGCAAGAAACGGGCCAAGAATCGCAAGGCCGGCCTGCAAGAGCTGCTCTCTCGCCAACAGCAGATCTCGACAAAGTCGCTGACGCTTGCCGACTTCGTGGGGAAATGATCAGGAGCCTCCAAAATGCTAAATTAAGCACCCCTTCCGAGGGGTGGATCTCGACTCTGGCCAACCAACCGGCGTTGTCCTGGTCCCCCTTCATCATTCCGCCGCCTCGGCCCATTTTGGCCCCAAGTAACCCAAGTATGCACCCGATCGTCGGACAATCGAGAATCGTCGAGCATATGCGCATTCAAGACGCATGCTGTGCGATGCGGACGCCCACGCGGGCGAGCCAGGGGAGCGAGCCAACGAGCGACGAATATTCTAGAGCCACAGGCTTACGGACACTCGCACCTGGATGGAGTTTACGCCAAGACCAATGACATAACGCGCCTGCAGAATTGCCCCTCCAAAAAAAATTGGGAGCCCCTCCTCCACCACCAGCGCAGTCAGACCCTTAACAACATGACTGCACATGCGATAATACCCCATCCATCGAGTCGATAACGGCAAGCCGCAAAGATACCACCATGTCGTCGCAAGAGCAGGCTGGCGATGCGACGCAGACACCCTCACAGTTCTTCGAGACTATTGGCTCCAAGGTAGAGAGCCTCGCGCCTGCGACAAATGGCGCTCCCGCTTCCGACGACGATGAGCACAAGCCCGTCGAGGAGGTCGAGTCGCTGTGTATGAACTGCGGTGAGAATGTGAGCAGCCAAGCACGTCCGTTTCAATAGACCGTTCTAACGCCTTTTAGGGAATCACCCGGTTACTCCTGACGGCTATTCCCTATTTTCGCGAAGTCGTCATCATGTCCTTTGCCTGCGAACACTGTAATACCCAAAACAACGAGATCCAAGCCGCCGGCACCGTACAGCCCAAGGGAACTCACTACGAACTGCGCCTGACGTGCCTCGCCGACTTTGCCCGGCAAGTCGTCAAGTCTGACTCCGCGATCGTCAAGTTCATCGAGCTGGATCTCGAGATACCCGCCGGCCGCGGCCAGCTGACAAACGTCGAGGGCCTGCTGACAAGCGTCATGGACGATCTGGAGCTCGGACAGGAGGCACGCAAGGAGCAGATGCCCGAAGTCTACCCTAAGGTCGCCGAGATCATCGCCAAGTGCCGCGCCATGCTGGCCGGCGACGCCTTCCCCTTCCGGCTGTACGTCGACGATCCGGCCGGCAATTCCTTCATCGCGCCGGACCTCAAGGACGGCGTGGGCAAGTGGGAAAAGCGCGAGTACGTACGGACAGCGGAGCAAAACGCTGCTCTTGGGCTCGCCGACAGCGCTGGAGCGGCCGACGCAGGCGCCATGCCTGGGCTGACGGCGGATGGCGAAATCATCCCCAACGAGGTCTACAGCTTCCCCGCGTCGTGCCCCGGATGCATGCACGCGTGTACGACGCACATGAAGATGGTCGATATCCCCCACTTCAAGCAGGTGGTGCTCATGTCGACCGTCTGCGACGACTGCGGCTACCGCTCCAACGACGTCAAGACGGGCGGCGAGATCCCCGAGCGCGGCGAGAAGATTACGCTACGCGTCGACGGCGCCGAGGACCTGGCGCGCGACATTCTCAAGAGCGAGACGTGCGGCCTCGAGTGCCCCGAGCTGCAGCTGCAGGTCAACCCGGGCACCCTCGGCGGCCGCTTCACCACCGTCGAGGGCCTCTTGACGCAGGTCCGCAACGACCTGCACGGCCAGATCTTCGAGGCCGGCGGCGCGGGCGGCGACTCGCTGGCCGTGGGCGAGCGGGCCCAGTGGGACACCTTCTTCGGCGGGCTCGACGCCGCCATCCGCGGCGACAAGCCCTTTACCGTCGTCCTCACCGATCCCTTTGCCAGCAGCTATGTCCAGGCGCTCGTCGACCCGCCCGCGCCGGATCCCAAGATCACCCGCGAGTCGTACGAGCGGTCCGACGAAGAGGAGGAGGAGCTGGGCCTGCGAGATATGAAGACGGAGGGCTATGAGCAGAAGGAAGATGACGAGGGCACGACGGTGGCGCAATAGGCGTGGCGAACGCAAGACGACACGAATATAAAAAAAAATAAGTGGAAAATCCTCTCCACTGCCTATGACGTTTTCGAGCGACCAAGGATCCAATAAGATCCAGTACAATGCGCCTAGTGACTTTCATCACGGCCCGACGCATAATAAACGATATACTCGTCTATCCTCATCACAAGTTCCAATCACGCCAATTCACAAAATGTACGAAGCAGAATAGAAGAGACTCGTAGTAAAGCACGTTGATTGCAACCGCGCAGATTTGGGTATATATCCACCCGCCACCAACTCCGAATCCCGATATCGTGCCGCCAATGTTGCAAAGGCTAATCAATCTCCCGCTGCTTGCACCCACGACGGGCGAGATTCCAATCTTTTGGGCCGTCTACACCTACAGCGCGCTGTCCTGCCTGCACCATCTCCATGGTCTGATCATCGGCATGGCTGGAATTCCGCCCCAAGCGTCGTCGCTCGCAAATCGCTCATCTAGCCTCGGGCGACGAACCCGGCGACCATCGATATCCACAGACAAAAGAAAAGAAGAAGTCGAATCAAGTGACGAAGAAACAGAAAAGAGGCGCAAGGAAATCGCTGAGGCCTCTCCGTGGGAGTTGGCGCGAATGTTACTGGTGAACTTGCGACTATCCCTTTCTTAACATCGGACAAGTTAAAGCCGACACGAAAGTCGTCACCGTCTATACCCGCGCCCCCACAAAGCAATCTTGGATCGCACTTGTCCCATGTAGCATGCCGCGTCTTGGCCGTCAGAGGTTGAGTCGTTCCGACCCCCCGGCTGCTGAAACAGTGCTTTGGATCCTGATTGTGGGTTGCAATGACGAATCATCCGCCTCGATCATCTGTCGCTGTCGAGGCAAATATCCCCTTTTGCCCCTCGTCTCCCGCTAGGATATTCGGGGCATCTTGTTGAACCCACAAGATCGCCTCGGGTACCTCGCCCGCTCTCTATTAGAAAAAGGATGGCTTCGTCAAGACGCGATACTCGACATAGTCCTCGCCGTCAATGTTGATGATGGTTCCCTGCGACACGAGCTTTCCCATAAAAGGCCCGGTGGATTTACGGTCGTATTTAACACCATCGTATATCTTGGCGTCCTCGGCCCCTGCTTTCATTCGGATGGATTCTTGGCGAGCCCAGACTTTATTTAGGCGCTGCATATCCTCCGACTCGTGGAACAGTGGTCGGCCATTGGTTGATGGTAGAGGTCTCGCAGCAGCCGCCGCAGCCGCCGCAGCGTGAGCAGTGGCGGCGTCCGTGGCCGCAGCGACCGCGCGTTCTCGGGTGAATGCCAAATGATCGGCACGCCCCTGTGCTTTCTCAGCCCTGGCAATCTCGCGCTGCGCGAGAGCGCTCGTCCGTTCAAGCGCATCGACTCCCTGAGAACGCTGCGCAGAGCGAACGTCGTTCTCGTGCATCGAGTGCCGAAGGGATCGCCCATCCGGACGGGGCTCGATGCGCCGAGATTGACGTAAATCATGGCCGGGCCGTGATGCGGGTCGCTCCATGCTCACATCGGAGGTCGGGGTAGCGCAGAATGCAGGCACGCCAGAGTTGGGCTGTTTGAAGCCGTTTCCGACCCGACTCTGCGCCTCTACAACGGCCTTGTTCTGATTTTCGAATTGGTCGGCTTCCGTCTCTCCGTGATCGAGTTGCCACTGGCGGATGCGACAGTATTCCTTGACTTCTTGCCGGTTCAGGGACTGCAAGTGAGGTTCAAATTCGACCTCTTCGTAGGGGATCCAAAGTGCACCGGCTCCGACGGGGAAGTTCCCGTCAACGAAGCGTCCGTCTCTCGTCTCCCTGACAACCTTGACTCTGAACATGTCATTTTGCCCGAGAATTCCATAGACGGCGTGGCGGTTTTGAGGGTCGGGCTCGCTGGATGGCTTCCAGAATCCCAAAAGAATGCGCGTTGGGCGGGTCCCGGGCAAGGGATCAATGGAAAAACGGGTTTGATGGGCTGACAAGGGCTGCGGAGGCGTCATGGACCGGGGCGCCTCGGGGGCTGGAGTAGCGCCTGGCGTAGAGTTTCCCGCGGTATAGCCTCCGCTCACTTTGCGTCTCTTGACTTCGGAACGACTAGGTATCGGAAAGTGCTCGGGCACGTCGATGCCGTAGGCGATTGGCGGGGCGGTGACGGGGTTGTCATTCGCCGGGTTCTCCTTGACGCGGCGAATAGCTTCCTGGATGGCTTCAATCTCGGCCGCTTTGCGCTCCTCCTCGGTAGCTTCAGGTGGGACGAGCGAGCGGATTCTGGTATACTCCTTGATCTGGAAATGGTCGAGGCCGACGAGGTGCTCGGAGAAGGCGACGCGGTCAAAAGTGACCCAGCTGCCGCCGGGACCCGGAGGCAGGGGATGTTGCTCAGTCAACGACTCTCCTTCCTTGGTCTGAGCCTGAATGCGGGTACGCAGACGGTCGCGGACGTCGATGAAGCCAATAACTGCATGCTTCCTGCTATGGTCTGGTACACTTGAGTCTCTCCAATGACCGAGTAGAACGCCCTTGACGCCCGCCATGTTTTGCCGATTTGGCTTGGGCTTGCCGTCCTTTGACAAGGCGGGTGACTTGATGTCGACATCGTGCTGGGACTGCGTCGTCTCCAGCTTGGTCTCGCTAAGATCATTGTAGAGCGAAGTGCGCTTTCTCTTAGGGTAGTGAGAGGCCGCGGGTGACTCATCGCGGACATCTTCCATGGTCTGATCGTAATCGTGATCCTGATCATGGTCTTGGTCCTGTTCTGTGTCCTGGTCCATGACGACGGCGTCAGAGGGGGACTTTGCCTGATCGCCCTGTGCCTTGGCGCCCTCGCGGACGACAATTTCGTCCTCGAGCTCGTTCAGGCCGGGGCCCAAGGGCGAGTGCACGGTGCTGTCAGGCTCGCTCAGCTCGCTCTCGGCCTCAGCGTCGTCTGATGTGGCGCTCTTGCGATTGCCGTTGATATTACTGCAGGAAGAGTGAGAAGGCGATACCAAGCCAAGATTTGCGGTCGGGGCGGTGCTCGCCCCGAGGGTGTCCGACATGGCGAGGAGTGAGGGTGTGCAGTGCAAAAATGTGCAAAAAGGAGATGCGCAAAAATGTGTTGTGGTGAGGGCGAGGGAGAAGGGAAAGAAAAGAGAGGGAGGGAACACGCGTAGGAATTGCTGTGAATTTGTTCAAGGTCAGAGTCACGAGGCTCCTGCTGCGACGAAACAAGTTGTGCCAAGGCGGTCAGGAAAGCCGTGAATTGGAAAGTGGTGTGAAAGTCAAGCGAGTTGGAAGACGTGCATTCAACAAGAGACTAGAGGCAGCCACATAAGCCGACGGGCAAGGTTTGTATCGGCGCAGAGCGACAACCAAGTTTTGTGCAGGCGACAAAGTAGTTACGCAGACACAAGAGCTGGCCAAGCAAGAAGGCCCCTGACACGCGCCGTGATTCGCCTCCGGTTGAGCAATCAACAGCATGGCTTGATGAATTGCGTCGGGCGGCAACATGACTCAACTAAGAGCACGCTTGTACCCAAGTTGGAAGCGAGCAGGATTTCCAGGCCCAGTCTCACAGCCAATGGAACAAGGTCCGGATAACTCGGGTGGCAACCTCGTGCGCGCAGGCCAAGAGACGACTTTTGGGATCAAAGATTGGCTTGTGGGGGCAGAGACAGCAAGTGCGGGTGGTTCAGTTGAAGAGACGAGCCGAGGCAAAAGTCGCGACTGGAACAAGACGCCGACGCGAAAAGAGCAAACAAGAGACAACAAAGAGACAAAGAGCCCGATTGCCATTGCTCACCTTGACGCTTGCGACTCGTACTGGCGAGAGCAGGCAGAACGATTTCCAAAAGAGGAAACTCGTGTAAAGAGCAACGAGATCGAGGTTGCGGGGAGAAGAGACGGGGCAAAAAAGTGGGAAAGGACAAGGCGGAGGGAAGAAGCCGGGAGAAGGCGACTTTGGGGGTTGCTGGCAATGGACGAGGATGAATTGAGGGAAAACTTGACCAAGAGAGTAGAGGTGAGAGACAAGGTGCATGTCGGTTATGTGGGAGTGGGAGGGCTGAGAGGGCTGAGAAGGGGGTGTATGGATAAAAAAGGGAGGGCGACAAGGAATGAAGACGAGTGAAATGAACCTGAAGAAGAAAGAGCTCTTGCTGCGAAAGCCAAGCCGCGCAGCATCTGGGTGAGCAGGCAGGCACAAGGGACCATTTCCTGGGCCAGCTAGCGCGCGCTCCTGCTGTTTCGTTCTGCTTACTTGCGGCCCGCCTGCCGCCAGCCTAGCGAAACAGGAAAGGAGCAGTGGAGGAAGGAACTCTACAGTACAGCAGAACGGGAGGCACCAACAGTACGTACCGTATACGGTGCTGCTGTGCTCACGGCATAACGAGGAAAAAGAAACGACGTGGTGTGCATCGTGCAGGGCAGAGGCGATGCGAGGAAATGGCTGATGGATGGGATGCCTCGGGCAAGTACTCCGCGAGCCCTTGCCATCGAGGTAACACGGCGGCAGCAACTGCAACGCGGCATACGACAACAGGTGACGAGTCGGCAACAAACGCACGTGCTTACATGCGCTTGCCTGTCTCGCGCGAGGCGTAATGGACGAGTTGACGGGAGACAGCTCATAACTCGGGCTTGCGCTGTATGTAAAAGGGAGGTTGGGAAAAGGCCCAGCACGTCTAGTCATGCAGACTGCAATGTTGAAACAAGCACCGCGAAGAAAGAGGAGCGACGAGAAAAGACGAAACTCTAAGACAACTGTATAGAAATGTGAGACAACTGACCTGGACAAGGCACTGCCGCCGTTGAGACCAGACGAAGGCGACTGGCCGAGTTGCTGCGATTGCGGTTGTGGTTGCTGCTGCGGTTGCTGCTGCTGCTGAGCCGGAGATGTCCTCCTTGGCGCCGCCTGAGTCGGGCTGAGTTCCTGTTCGGCCGGAGGCGTCGGGGCCTGTGGCTGTTGAATCTGTCGCTGCTGGCCCGGCTCCTCCGGTCCCCTTGATGCTGTTCGGGCTTCAGCCTTGTCTGTTACTGAGGAACCTCGCTGGGACTGGAGCTGCTCGCCCGCCACAGCCGCGGGCGTTTCTGCAATTGAAGCTGACGCTGCCGAAGTTGCTGCCGAGTTGGGCAATTCGACCCTTGGCGATGCCTGTGCCGTTGAAGCGATGCCGTCGGTCGCGGCGGTAAAGGGCGCACCGGCCCTCATGGTTGGCGCAGAAGTGACCGGCGTTGCTGCCATAACAGCAGGAGACTTTTCCATGCCGCCTGCCAATATTTTCTTGATTAATACGGGGGAGAATAGGTGATTCGAGTCTTGACGAGTTGTTGCTCCCAAATTTGGACCGAGGTCGGGTTAGAGAAGCCGAGTCGGTGAAAAGGTGGTGGATGCGGTGTGCGAATTAGGTGCGGGTTGCGGGAGCCCTCGCGGTAGTTACAAAGACCGAGCTGGCAGCATACACATGATTCGGGGCGCGTGTGCTCGAGCAATATTTGAACCGTTTTAATGTCCTCGGTGCCCTTCCAAGGCGCCCTCTCAATACGAAAAAGGCGACTTGCGTGGGGAAAGATTAGAGGGATGGCCGAATCGAGGTCAAAAGATTAAACCGCGTAAGAAAAGTGACAAGAAAAAAAAAGAGGGCCAGGTCAGATCAAAGTCTTGAAGTCGGATGACAAGAGCCGCGTCAGCAAAGACCAGAGAAAGCTCATTGGAACGGAATGACAAACTGACTTGGAGCTTGGCGGCTGACTGGAAACGGAACCGCGGAATAGTAAAACACTCGAGGAGGACGCCTTGCGTGTTGTCAAGATGGGGCGTTAGGCGCGCCGCGTACTTGTGCATGTACGTGTGTGTGCGTGAGTCGTCGTGGGCTTTGGCCAGGCCAGCAAGCTAGATCGGCAGGTCAGAGTCTAAACCACGCAGATCTATTGGGGAAAGGCGGGCGTCAAAGGACAAGAGACCGCAAGAATGGGGACATGGAAGGGGGCGCGCTTGAGAAGGGGCGGCGGAGCTACGGAGGCGGTGGCGGCGGCGGCAGACTAGGAGGCGTCGGTGGTGACAGCATGGACCTTGATGTTGCAAAGAGAAAGAAAAAAGAGGCCGGACCGACAAGCCCAGAGTAAGCTCGAGTGCTAGTGCTTCAGCCGACCATAGGGGGTGGGAAGCCACCACCGTGCCGAGATTTGCAGGGACAAGCAACGCGGAGCGGTTGCTAGTTTAAGGAAATCCATCCGCGCTTCTGTTTCTCCTCTTAGGCTTCTGCCGCGCAACTTTACCTTTTGGGTAGCCTGTTCTAGAGGACTGGAGACGAGGCAGAGATGGGTCCGCGGTCCGAGGCAGACGGACGGATGAGGCTGGCGCGGGACAAGCAGGTATCGCGGAGACGACGGCTGGTGTAATGTGCTGCCAAGTGGTTTCGACCAAAAAGAATCGGGACTTGGCCGCCGCGGAAGACGGATAGACACAACGGTTGGCCAGTGAGAGGAGCGAATAACGTGGCTCCGCTACATGTAGCGGAAACAGAGGAACAAGAGGAGAACGGCAGACGGAGGGACAAGGAGGAAGAAAAGGAAAACCCCGTGGGCTGACGAGAGTGAGAGAATTAAGAAAAGAGGGAAGCAGCAGGAGTGAGAGCGAAGAGAACGAGAAGAAAAAACCCATGAGAGTTGACAAAACGGTTCAGTCACAGTGTGCCAACGCAAGTTTCCCTGGCCGGCCTATTGCCATTGGCCCGCTCTCCGACAGCTCGCCGAGCTAGACGATACTTTTACAGCAGCATATCTCTCGTCAACGCCCAGAATGGCAAACCTGACTCTTTTGTTCCCCCCTCCCCTTCTCACGCCCCCCCCATGAAAATGTACACGTCCAAGAGAAAAGAGGGGGTGGCAGCAATGTCCCCTGTCAATCCCTCCGTTTTCAAGTCTTTGCTGTATGTTGTCACGAGAGTGCTCACGTACTTGATTTGCAACTCTCGGCTAATATCGTGTCTCCATGTCCAGCCAGCCCTCCCTCGCAACTCTTTTCTGTCATTCTCTCTTGTTGCCAGACGACTCCCTCGCCGAGTAGAAACTAAACTCTGCCCCACGAGACCGCCGCCGTCAACTTGGCCAAACCAACCGCTGGCGCCAACCCTTGGAATAGCTTCCAATCGTTTCGCGCATTGACACCACAAGTCTCCCGTTGGCTTTTCGCAGCGGGCGCCCCTCCCAGTTTCTGCCCTGGTTTTTACGCAATGTACCATGCACATTCTGTCCATACGCAGCACATGCCTCGGACGGAATAGATGAAACTGGGGCTCGCCCGCCTATCCGCCCCGAAATCCCGCGTCTTACTACTATACTGTGCGGTTGGCCCCATCCTCGACGGCTCCACGTCCCTCTTTTGGGCGAGGATGCTTCTCGACGAGTATACGCGTTGCTTTCTGGCTGTTTCCACATGCAAGTCGTACTGTATATGCGTACGTCTACACTTGTCCTGTTTCCGCGCCGTTCTCTTCTTGTGCCGGCTTATGCAATGTGCGAATACTCGCGAGAGCGTGGCAGAACGTGTCCACACCAAAACACGCATGCACATGCGCCTTCGTCTCCCTACTGACGCCAGCATCGGGCGCCAATCACCGACTCTGCGGCTCGCTCGGCTTACAGCTTCTTCGTGATTCGCTCGTGTCATGTGAGATGGCGAGAAACCACCCAGTGGTCCCCTTAGGCTGCCCAACTCTCCCTGAACTCTTGATGCTTGCTGTACAGCAAAGGATGGAGTATCCAGGCAACTCTGTCGCTTATATGTTTCGTTTGACGCTCTTTACTCACGGTGTTTAATGCCGCTTGCAAGAATACCTAGTGTCTGCCTGGCTCCGTCCTCTGAGGCTGTGACTTGCATGTATCACCTTTTGGCAAAGTCTATCCGACAAGTGCCGTGCATATTACGTCCTGGCATAAACTTACCTTGCGACTCTTCTTGTCCCGTCGAATCCTCGCACTGCGCCGATGAACTCTGAAACGTAAGAGCGGCCAACCAATTTGTCGTGCGCCATTCATTTTACTTGCCGCCATCGTGGCTGGCCTCTCTTTTGAGTCTCTCCTTGCACACGCTGCTACTTCGTAGTTTCCCCATCTCGCGCCGACACACTCTCGGCGTTGGGACGCAACGGCTTCCTGGCCCACCACGGCTGAAAGATGAGCACTGAAGCCGAGGGGATCTACAGAGTACGGTATAACTTATTCACACTGTACCTTAATGTTGGGACAGCATGTGGCGTCGACACGCATAGCGAATGTGACTCCTCATTTAGCCGATCTTTTGCACAGGAAGAAGTGGGCAGGTTATGTCATGACTGTGCGCCGGGGAGGGTCATTTTACTAGCACGTAATATAATGTGCATAGCAGGCATGTAAGTAGGATGCTCGGTGCGGTTTAGTCAACTTATGGGGGAAACCCGCCGGCTCTGCCGACTGTTTCTGGTTGGCCAAGTCGGCAAAGGACGCCCCCTGGACTCCTTCGACCTTGCAACACGAGAGCAGAGTCTGCTGATTATCCTCGAAATTCGTAATCACAGCGTACATGCTCTGGGGACAAGTAGCACTCGCGCGTTGTAAAGGGGGGAGAAAAAAAAAGGAAACAAGACCATGTCGCAATTTGTGCCAAAGCCACATCAATTAGCAGCCCCAACTTCCTCCAGCGTCTTGGATACGGCTCTGGGTTGATTTGTTTCCAGAGGGGCCCCAGTTGACGTCTTTGTCCCCCTATATCTCGCCTTTGGAATCTGGTGCCTTTACTGGCCCAATGGCCAGGGCCGTCCGAAACCTCGCCCCTTTTCCCAAGCACAAGAGCGTCATCTCGCAACGTATCCCAAACCACCTCGGGTCTGATGGAATTTACTCCAATCAACATGCATGTGCTACCTGACAACATGTACCGCGCAGAATGTACCCAGCTCGTCCTGTGGCCTTGCTCTCTCTGCGCCGCGCCACGACGGAAAATGTCCTCTTTAGACTTTACCGAGCATGCATGGACAAGCCAAGCTGGTCCCTTTTGGTGCGTCCAGCTGGGGGGGCAGTATCGACTCGGTCGAGAACAGGATATGGAGGTGGGCAGCGTAGGACAGGCGGCGCCCAGGATTCAACGCGATGATGAAAGTCAGGCAACTAGAGAGTAGCTCAACCAGTAATGTACGAAACTCATATTGCCCATGGAATAGCGCAATATCTGTGGCGCCCATGTTCGGGACTAGACGGAGATGGAAGCCCTGGCAAATTTTTCTTACCATCATGACTTCCTTGCCCCGGCGAAGCATTGACCAGATCCTTCAACGTCTTTCATCTCCACCGACGAGAGAGCAATCAAACACCAGGAACAAGGGCCGCCAAAGCTGGGATTTCCCGCTCCGCGTGGTAAAACCGATCCCGGTCTGCCCTTCTATTTGGAAGCTTCCGTTCCTTCTCGTACGAGAGGAAACCCTGCAAGAGTCTCTTTGACAAGGCTCCGACGACCCACCGGTCAAACTCTGTTGAACCGAGAATAGCCCTTCTGAGCAAGCCGGCGTCCGATACCTGCCTATTCAATGCCCTGGATCGATGCTCTAGAATACAGGCTAGTGCGCCGGTGCAGAATCCTTCCGGCCGATTCTCCTTTGCCGCCGGTTCTCCATCCCTGACCGCATGGTTCCCTTGACCTGGTATCAAATGCCCAGGAATTTTGCGTTCAAGTTGATCGCATGCCAAGTGAGCCACGTTAAGCCCGGAACAGTCTTGACGGAAACTTGTATCGTGGTTTGCAAAGGGGAACTACCGAGTACATTTAGGGCAAAAGTCGCGACCTGCGACGGCGCAATGTCTCTTGATTGTGGCTGCCGGGCGGGCCAATGGCGGTCCGCCAGAGGTCACTTGCAGGGGGCGGTGACAGTCTGATCTCGACTCGAGCTGCAGCAGCCTGTCGTCTGTCGGTTGGTTCCTGTTTCTGATGGACAAACTGCAGACGCTGCATGCTGTATTGCAGTTGCATCCAATACCATCCCGACTGGTCCGAGCAGCCTGTGGTAACTTGTGTTTCTGCAACGACAAGGCAACTATTGGTGAAGAGTAGTAGAAAACGTATTCTTCTCCGAATTGTTCGGGCACCTTCTCGTCATAAAGTCAAAGTCCTGATCCAAGGATCGCGAAGAACCTGTTGCCGCCAACAATATGCGCCGACTGGAGGATGGCGAGATGAGCCCCGCTCGACGTATAGCCGTCCATGCTGTTAATTGCAGCCGACATGGACAGTGCGAGCTCGACTGGGACGAACATATGATACGACAGACCATGGACGACAAAGGGTGGTTCGCGACAGGGTTGTCTTGATCCTTCCGTTGCTACGACGTACCAGCGTACTTACAGAGGATCTGGGCCCGTTCGAGGCTTACACCAGAGACTGAGAGCGAGCAAGGCAAGGCGATCATCATGTACAAGGGCATAATTAGCCTCAGGACCAGAGACGCAACCAGACAATTCACGCGTCAAAAAGGGCAGTCGTAGAGTTGCGTCCTGACGGTCACCTTGCTATGGCCTCATTTCCGACAAAGCCGCCGCCATCACCGAGTCCTGTACGGTAGTAATCGCACCCGTCCCTTGCCGCCCTGCACCTCGGTGCGCCGTTTCTGTTGTCCCTCTCTTCCTGCCTATCTTCACCCATCCGGGTTGAAGAGGGATAAATCGACAACCAACCACAGATGCTACATCTCGGCCGTCAAGCCTACCCGGAGTTGGCCGTGCACAAGACTTGCCCAAAACCAAAGCAAAGTAGAACAAATGACGGGTCGCCCGAATCCTGCGCACAATGAACTCTGTTGCTTCGTGGTGGGCCTCTTTGCCTCGTGACGCTGGACGCCCGTGATGCCGTCAGGGCAGGAAAAATGAGTCGACGGCGCTCCACCTGCCATCCCTCTCACCGGGGTCTTGTAGAACTCACCCATGACCTGCCCTTTTCAAAAGGTGCGCATGCATCTGTTCTGCGGCAAAGAACGCACATTGTGCGTAAGACCAGACGCGCACGCAACCAACTCGCATGAATCACCAACCACTCATCCACGACAAGACGACAAAGGCCGAGACAAGTCGGTCATCGCGTGACGAGACAAATGTTGAATGCAAAATGCTCTGCGACTTGACCAAATGAAAGCTCGTCTTTTCCTCGGCTCGAGCGAGGTCGAATGGTTGCCAACCTGTTTGTTGCCGTGGATCCTTTGCTCATCGCCCTCTCGCCTGTCTCTCGGAAAGAGGCAACCAAGTCCGGAAATCATCCCCTATCGTCGAGGCTACGCATGCTACATTACGCGCTGATGCAGCGTTCACGTCATCCACTGTTTACCCCCCCTTGGCGTGTTGGATCCAGCAAAGGCTCCTCGATCGGCAAGCACGCCTTGCTTGGCTTGCCGCCCGACGCCAATGATAACCCTAAATAGAATTGGACAAGTGGCCTCTTTGTCTGCTCGAGGTTGATGGCACTTGGGGGAAGACGATGGTTGGTTCCTACATTGTGTAGTTTTCTCGGTTGTTTATCCGAAACTCTCTCATCCGACCATGCATCCGGTCGAGGTGTCTCCAAGACTTTGACCTTGTTGAGTGTAAAAAGAGGGCAGGTATGCGCCAAAGACTACAGTACGTGTAGGCGAGACGAATCATCCTCGACTTTGATATACGACATTGTTCTGGACCGCTTCTCTACCATCACACCACGAGTTGGCTTGCACATACCAATTCAGTTGCTGATTGCAACGCGAATGGAAAGACGCAACCCCGTGGCTACTCGGCTTCCTGCAATGCGTTGCGCAATCGCGATGGGCCTCCCATCCATCTATCCTCGACGGTCCTGCAACCCCGGCTCATTTTCCCTCTTTGGCGCAAAGTGATACACGTCAGATCGCACAGGCAAGCCGCGATGGCCCTCCGTCAGCTGACTATCCGTGACTCAATTGATCACGCAGGCATTGGTGCAATGGCATTGTTGACGATACGGAACACAGCCAAGAATGCCCATACGTGCTGGCAAAGAGACTCGTCGGAAATGCGATTAAGCAGTTTCGCTCGGACAGCCGACTCAGTCGCGTTCATTGCAGAAACAACACAGACGCTGGGATATATGTCGCTTGGCCGCTGCCCGTGTTACGCTCTCCGTGGTGCCCCGAGCGGTGGCACACATGAGGGTGGAAGAATTCGGACCATATTTTGCGTCAAACACGCTCGTCGACGGCGAATCGAATGCGGCAAGGCTTGCGCACGAATCGTGGCGGATGGTGAATCATATTCGAGTTGGCCGCCTTGATACATTCGTAGACCTTGAAAGAGCATCAATGTGACTCGATCTCTCACCGGGTGTGAGAGGGAAAACTCGGTGCGAGATGCCGGACCTTGAGACTAACCATGGACGACTTATCGGCCGTTGAGTCTATGCCTCCAGCAAAGAGCCGACTCATTCTTGGCCGACGTGGACTCAACACAAGATTAAACCGCCGTCAAGGGTCGCCAGATTACCTGTTCCCATTCGCCGCCTCATTGCCCGGAAATGCCCCCTTTGACCCTTGGAATATGTAAACGCCGTCCATGCTTGATCAAATCAATGTCGATCCATTGCCACGCAGGGTGAGAAGCAAGCAGCGCCTGGTCGCACATTCCTGGGGGCCCATGGCTTGAGACCGGACTGCACACCGAGAGGCTCGGGCGAGAAAAGAGCCGCCAAAGCTTACCCTGCTCTGCAACTCTCGAGTGAATCAGTGGACAGGCAGTCATGTTACAGTTCATTTCGCCGCCCCTTGGGACGCCGCCGGGGAGGCTTGGCCAAAAGGGTGGCTCATTCATTTATTCTAATCTCTCCCAACAAAATGCATGGAGAGTGTAGGAGACAGGATTTCTCAGAATCGAGACCCCCTTTTTCTCAGTCGACGCCCCCTTCAACGTCCTCCCTGGCCGCCGCCCCGGCCCCGGCCCCGGGCGCCCGGGCCGCCTCTGGCGTCGAAGCGCTCGTACATCATCTCGTCGCCAAAGGCGGCCTCGCCGAAGCGCATAAAGTTGACGAGCCCGCGGTCGACGATGGCCACGAGCACGTTGCGGTGGCCGTGCTTGAGCCGCTGATACAGCCGGCCGGGCCCCTGCATCTTGTCGCCGGGCAGGTCCAGCGGCGTCGACTCGAGCAGCGCGCTCACCTGTTCGAGGCTCGGCACCCCGGACTCGTCCGTGTCGGCGACGGCGATGCGAAAGTCGGGCGGCGGCGGGTTCTTCTTGGAGAAGGGCGCGCCGCCGGGCTTCCAGACGAGGAAGTGCACCCGGAAGGGATCCTGGACGGCGCGGCGCGAGGTTGGCGTGTCCGTGGGTCGATGGCGAGGGAGCAGGGCGAGTTGCCGGTAGATGGGCACGTAGGAGCGATACAGACCCGGGGCGACGAGCGGGCCGTACGGTTCGTGCTTGGGTTCACGCTCCCAGCTGAAGAGCGAGACGAGCCACTGCCAAAGGCTGCGGGATGGCGGGCCGGCTTGTGGTTCTGGACGTAGCTCCGACGGTGCCCGTAAGACGTGGAAGCCGGCTCTCTTGAGATGTGCGTAGACTTGATACTTGGGCAGCGACGTCTTGCCCATCTCGGAGCCGAAGCCGATGAGCAGCGAGTAAGCAGCCTCGAGGGTGAGCGGCAGCCCAACGTCGTAATCATCCGGACCGAAGCCCTCGCGATTCTTGGCCGCCTCGCCCCTCGGCAGCGCCTCGTGGAGCTGCACATCGGGCCACCAGAGGTCCACAGTGCCCCTCTCGACGAGATAGAGGGCCTCCTCGGGGAGCAGCCACAGCCTGCCGACGCCCGGGTTGTCGAGGTCGGTGCCGGGGATGGTGCGGCCAATGTCCTTCATCCAGCTGCCCTTTTCGTGCTCCATGACGACGACGCGGTGCCGCAGCCAGGGATCGCGCGCATCGTCGTCGGCGCGCCGCGCCCACCAGTCGGGGAAGTACCAGCCGCGGGTCCAGGCCTCGACGCGGTGAGTCCTCGTGTAGCCGAGGACGTCCTCCATGGCCTTGCGGCTCGACTCGAGCACCTGGTCCTGCGCGCGGGTGCCGTGCGACTCGAAGTCCTTTTCACCCTTGCGGATCGCCTTGCCCGAGACGCCCTTCTTCTCAAACATGGACGCGAAGAGCTTGTAGTCTGGCATGCCGTCTTCGACTCCGTCCTCCATGCTGTGGCCGTCGTTCCCGGCGGTGGCCGTGGTTGCGGCATCGCTGCCCGTGAAGGGGTTTTCTTCGTCGTCAAACGCCATGGCAGCGAGCCGTGGGGCGGCGGTAGGAGGCCACACTAGATCGAGTACACTGAGACTGGCTCTCCAAGACTTTGTTTGCTTGCGAGGGATGGCGGGCACTGAGTTTGGATCCTGGTTTCGGCCAGATGACGCCTTTGCGCTTGTGAACACGGCGTCGTCAAGTGCAGGTGAGTTGGGCAAAGAGCTTTCCACCGCGAAACCCAGTTGACGAGGTCTGTGAGTGCGATTTAGATTGAGTTTGGAAGATTCTCCGACTTTTCAAATCGTGAACTGTCAAAGTATATGGCTGCAATGCGCTTGGTGTATTTGTTGCCAAGTTGAAGCTCTTTGCCTGGACTAAGTTGAGGATTTCATGAAACTGCTCCACCAGAGCCGCGCTACCCTATACCAAGGAATATCTGAGATTTCGCCGTCACGCAAGAACCCGGAAAACCTATGCTTGATTCGAGATGAGCTATCTTGCGACAGCGTGGGCTTCTTGTACTTTGACAACGTTTTCCTCACTTCCTGGCACACGCTCAGTTGACAAAACTTGAATACGGCAACACCTCCGAACGAACATGCGCCTTTGAACAACGCGAGACCAAGCTTGGCTATGCAAGGTACAAGCACTTTATGTTTCAGCCATAGAACGTGGCTCAAATAACAACGCCCGAAGAGGCCAAGGCAGAGAAACATGGCCACCAACTACAGTTGCTAATTCTCAGTTGCTAATTCTCAGCGTATCCTATATAATCGACAGCATTTTGACGATTTACAAGGGTGTTTGGCCGAGTGGTTATGGCGTCGTGTTTAGGTAATCCTAGACGAATGGGTTTCCGGTTCCGCGATGGGTCCGCCCGCGCAGGTTCGAATCCTGCAGCACTCAACGTCGATTTCTTTTTGCATTTGCGATTGTTTCTTTTACTTGAGCGTCCTTCTTGCTCTCGCGATTTCATGAATGATATTAATGAGCAGCTCCGTCGTGAATTCGTACGTCTCAAAACTAGCCGCGCCTCGACTGTCCAACGCCTGCCTTGCTCGACCACATCGTCCCTCGTCACCATTGTCAAAAGAGTTGATTGAGAGCCGATAGGGCTGCCACTTTGTACGCCGCCCGATCCTAGACTCCAAATGGCAGGACAAGTAAATCCCGACCTGCAAGCCCCTTCCGAACGCCATCGGTGTTGCCCGCCACATAGTCCAAGACATTCGCCGTAATCGCTTGCCCAGATCCAACAAGAAATAAACAACCAAAACACAAAACGCCTCTGTCAAGGGTATAAAGCGCCGTCAGCTAGTCCAACCAGATGCCCCCGCGGCATCGCATCCTCAACCGATAACCAGTGTCCCTCGCCCTCGAATCGCAACTCTCGTGTGCCGTGGCGGCCGAGACGGGCGGCTCAGTCGATAAAGGGCTTCTTTTGTCCGCCCACCGTGCACAGTCCCAGCGCTCGCAGCGAATCGCGGTCGTTGGCCAGAACGATGGTGCGGGCCGGCAGCATGGGGTTGTTGGGGTCGACCAGAGCCGCGTCCTTGGCGGCTTGTTCGATGGCGTCCATTTCTTCCTTGCAACCCTGCTGATCTAGCGGGCAGATGACGACGGGCTGCCGCAAGCTGACGTCGCGAGCGCCGCTCAGGTTGACCTTGGCAAGGGTCAGCAGAGTCGAACGAATTCGGCAGTAAAGCGCTCCTACCTTGATGTTGACGTAAAACTCAATCTTGTAGAGACTCGACGTGGTCGTAAAGGAGGCCACTTCGTAGAGCGGGAATGCCGGCTTGCCCCTCTTGACGATGCCGTCCGGGTCGCGCAGGTCCTTGGACGGGAACACGAGGCCAATGTTGGTGGCATAACCGGCCTCGGGCAACTTCATCTTGATTTGCTGAACCTGCTTGGACAGCTTATTGACCTTTTTGGTCGGTTCGTCGCCCTCGGGGTTGAAGGTAACTTCCTCCTCTATCGTTAGCGTAATCTTGTCAATGGTGACCCTCTTGGCCTTGCTCATCCAATCCAGGTTCGGAGACAGCTTGAGGTAGACGGTGATTGGGTCGTTGGGCCCAAAGCTCCAGCGCGGGAGGTTGATGCCGAGGTGGACAATGTTGTCGGCGGTGACGAGCCTCGTTTCGGGCTTGTTGTACATGCCAAAGGTGGACAGCGTGTCGTATCGCTGCAGCGGCATGGGGAAGCTGTACTTGTACTGGTTGCTGTGGCCCTGCTGGATCGTCACGACGAGTTCGTAGTACGTCTCGGCTGTCCGGCTGGGCAGCTGCAGCGAGGCGGGAGGGATGCGTCGATTCGTCTCCTCGCCGCCGCGGCCAAAGGGGATGAAGAGAACAAAGGGCAGGTCCATGGCAATGACGCTCTCCGACTCCTTGCCGGTGGAGCATCGGAACAGCAAGACCTCCTTGCCAACAACGTCGGTCGTCTCCCTGCGCGGCGTGCCCAGGTGCCTCTTGGTGAGGCTGTCCGCGTCTGGATGTATCGTCTCGCGGCGTTGGAGGCAGATTCGTACGAGGGAGATGGGCACGGGCATGGAGAAGCCCTGGCCGGGGCGGATCTCGACCTTGCCCTCGATGCGCGGCTACAGAAACAATGCCCGGTCAGCGAGGCCAAGGTCCAAGGAGATGCGATTGCGCAGCTCGACAGGGCAGGAAACGCACCAAGGTGGCCGAGATGCCCGGGTAGCCGACGAGGAAGCTGCTATTAGGGGGTCCCGAGACCCTCACGCTGGCTGGCGGCGAGGCCATGACGCCGCTGGGGGGTGTCGCCAGCCGTGGCGCGCTGGTGGCGACGACTCGGCGACGGCAGCTTCGGCTTCGGCTTTGGCTTCGTCTCGGGCGACGGCGTCTCGACTCGGGGCGGCGAGGGTGGACAGTGTCGGCGGCGACGGGGCGAGAGTCAGCGGGCGGCCGAAGCTGTCATGTAAGAAACAAAAAAGGCTGGCTCGTTGCTAGCGATGCGCAGCGCAGCACCAGCACCAGAGACGGACGGACGGACGGACAGGCAGGTAGGCACGGGTGCCGGTCGGCGGTCTGGCTGCTGTGCCTTGCTACCTACGACGGCTACTTGTGGCGCCCAGCTGAGTGCGCGCCGGACGTTGGTACCCGGCAAAGGCGCATGTGTGTTTGGTGCCACCCGCAGGTCACAATCAGAGTGGGGTACCAAGTAGCTACGAGGTAGAGCTGCGCAACAGCAGGCTCGAGTCGTCGCCAGGGCCGATGCAGGATATGGATGGATTCGTTGTTGTGATGCTCGTTCTCGCGTCTTGGCGGCAAGACATGGATGAGGCGCGAGATTGGGGGCGCAAGGGAAGGGGAACTGCAGATGGAGATGGAGGGCGGGGACAAGGAAATGGGGGAAGCACGAGAGCGGCGACTCGACAGACAAACAGGATGAGTCTTTTTGGCCACGGAAAGTGCGCGTATGTGCATGGATGAAGGACGGGAGCTGAATGATGGGCACTGGGATGCCACGACCTGAAATGTAGGATCACACTCTCCCAAGTGCCGGCCAAGCTTATTGCCGTCCGGGGAATTGACGCTCCCTTTTCAGCCAATTCATCTCTGTCAACGGAGACAAGTCAACCGACGGACGATGCGGATATGCGGACCCGAGACTTGAACATTGGGCGTGCCCGACAAGAGTTTCCTTGTCGGTGACGAGGCCCAACGATTCGTGCCTGGCTCACGAGAGCGCGCCTGTTTCACTGCGAGATGAGCAGCGCGTCTAGCCAGTGACTTTGGCGCCGGCGACATGCACTACCAGTGTACGCAGGCCACTGTGGTTCCTTTTAGGCCGTGTTAGTGCCCGCCCGCCAAGGTTGTCCCATGCTCGACGCTCATTCGTCCTCGATGACGAGAGATTGATGCTTTTACATGCTTGCCCCCCTGGGCGCATCAGCAGGTTATAGTTGCGTGGAAGTTGCCGTGTCCATACTGGATAGGCGACAACACAGCATTGCCGACGCGCACAAGATGACGCAGCGCTTCCATCTCGTCCCCAGTCAGTCGACAAGGCAGAGACCCATCCTTGTGCCGCTGCGGACGTGCAGGCTCAAGCTCCTGCCGAGGCGGACCAGGAGTAAATCTCCACGCGGTTGCGCGGCCGATGCATGGATCAGAGTCCTGCTTCCTGTGGCCGTGGGTGCGCATGCGGAGAATCCTGACCGGCCGTGGTTTCTTAGTAATCCGAGCTCCGGACGCACTCGGCCTCGACCTCTCTCACCGAGACCCGGCGGCTTCAAGACGTTTGAACAAGATACGGCGAAGTACGAAGTACACAATTCTCATTGGCACGAGGCGTATCGACCACGTGCTGTTTCGCGGCGGGGAACAAGGGGAGAAACTCTAGGGGAGAATCTCCGGGAATGCGGCTGTCGTTTCCGGACCCTGCTCTCAGTGAAACCGACGTCAGCTATTGTTGAGATCCATTTTCCCTTATCGCGATAAACCCCGGCTCTTTTCTCGACGGCCGATATCACGACGACAGACGCAATCCGCCAACATTGACTTGCTTCGCCTCAACCATTCTACTCCCGCACCGCACCGCCGGTCGCCATGTCCGTCACGCTGCACACGTCCCTGGGGGACGTCAAGATTGAAGTCTTTTGCGAAAGCGTCCCCAAGACGGCAGAGGTACGTCCCCCTCAACCTTGATCTGTCCGGAAGCTCGATCTGCCCCGAAGCTTCGCACGCCGCTGACTCCATCTCGCGCACCCGCGGGCCCTCAGAACTTCCTCGCCCTCTGCGCGTCCGGCTACTACGACCGCTCGCCCTTCCACCGCGTCATCCCCAGATTCATGGCGCAGACGGGCGCGCCCGCCAGCCCCTCGCCGCCCGAGAACCCCAAGGGCGGCCGGTCCGTCTGGGGCGGCGCCTTCGAGGACGAGATCCGCCCGGCGCTGCGCCACGCCGCCCGCGGCGTCGTCTCCATGGCCAACAAGGGGCCCGGCACAAACGGCTCCCAGTTCTTCCTCACCTTCGACAAGGCGCCGCATCTCGACGGCCTCAACACCGTCTTCGGCAAGGTCATTGGCGACGCCAGCGTCGCCACCCTCGCCAAGATGGAGGCCGTCGACGTCGATAAGAAGCACCGCCCCAAGGAGCCCTTTTACATCGAGCGCGTCACCATACACGCCAATCCTCTGGCCGGCTGAGGGAGCATTCGCCCTGTCGCGTTACCGCAGAAACGGACAAAGAATTCGCTCGAGATCCGACAAGACGACGCCGCGTTAGACTAGGCCAAGGTTACCGTCAGTCGTCATGGCCAGATTTTCCCTTGGTTGTCAACGCTTTACCATGTCGCAACGGCATAGGAGATGGACGACGAACGGGACGATAGTCAGGACCCGCTCGCTTCGTGTCAGCCGAACCGTGAGAGAAGCATCCGGAGCCGGCTCTCATGCCGTGCCGACGCAATCACGCGCCTAGCATCGTCCCATCAAAGCTATAACGGTCCATATTGTATGGAATCTTCCAGATAGTGGATCCGGCGGATGGGTGAGTAGAAGGAGGGTCGTCCATACCTCCTACACCACCGGGAGATCACGACAGTGGTTCAAGCGATGTGAAATGCTCCACTCAACAGCTCGAAGCCAAGGGTACGCAGTTCGCGCATGGCTAGATTGAGGGACCGCATCACCACATCAACATGAAGTGCTCACGCCTAGGTATCAAATGAATACTAGTCACGTCATCATGCACAGTTGTGCACCTTGTTCGTTATTGTAGTGCGCGCGGTGGCTCACGCGCTCATGCCTATTCACCGAATGAATGACCGTCCATGTACAACGCCTCCTTTATGATAATCCCGACTTCCAATTTGAAAAAAAAAAGATGAAAGCGACTCGACATCCTCGTTGAAAAGTGCAATTGCTCCTCTCTCATGCGTGCTCTGGCGTGTTCTCGTGGATGTGGTATGCAAACAAGAAAAACGGTGCGGCAATTTCATCACGGCGCCGGGGCCCTCTAGCCGACCCGGCGCCGTTTGCTCCGATCCGGGCTTGCGGCCCCGCCAACGTCGTCGCGCGCAGTCTCCTCCTTGTCGGCTGGGCTCGGTACATCTTGGCTGCCCGCAGTCCTGATACCGGCGTTGACGTCGAGCGGATCATGGAGCCCTGCGGCATCGAGATTGAAGTTAAAGTCGTTGCCGTCGGCGCCGAAATTGGCGTCATTGAGGAACGCGTTGCTGTCAAAGTACTGATCCAAGTCGACGTTGGGAGCATCCAGGTAAGCGTCACTACCCAGGCCCGGAATCTGCCCCGAAGGACTCAGGGGACCGAGCATCTCGCTGAGCTCGTTGATCTTGGCGTCCTGCTCACTCTGAAGCCTCTGCAATTGGCTGAGATCGATCTGGTTCGAGTTGATTCTGCGTAGAGACGGAGGGGCCATTGTGGGCGAGCGCATGATGGGAGACAGAGGCGGTGCGGTAAGATTATCGGCCGTAGGCGGCGGCGAGATGCCCGCCGATCTTCTTCGTTGAGGGGCGCTCGATGAAGACGGGCCAGCGAGTGCCGGGCTCGGCGGCATCGCGGGAGGCGACGTCTGCTGTGAGATGAAGTCCACCAGTTTGCTTCGCTCATCCGTATTTAGGCTCGTCGGAGCGCTTGCGACTAGATCGACCGCCTCGGGCAGGTCCAGGCCCGACGTATTGGTAGCGTTGTGATCGTTGATGATTTTCATCATGCGCTCTTGCGGGTTCGTCTCCAGCTCTTGACGGAGACTCGGCGAACCGTCGGAGCCGTCCAACAGCTCCGTGACGTGGCCCATCTCGGGGTTCTGGCCACCAACGGGGTGGTACGGCGTGCTTGCAGCAGACGGCGATCTGCTCGGCTTTGTTGCGTCGTCCCGACTGGGAATTGGAGGGAGTAGGCCTCGAGTTCTTCTTTGAGTACCACCCAACGAACCGGTTGGATCGACTTGCGACTGCACAAAGTCTCCCAAGTCAAAGATGCTGCCCTGCTGGTGCGCCGGCTGGTTCCCCTGACTGGTCATCAGGCTCGAAATGATTTCGCCGACGTTTTGGTTGTTCCCATCCTCCAGAGTTTTTCTAAAAACATTGGCCAGGAAGTTGAGGATCGCATTGATGGAGCTCTGGTGCCGATCGTGTTGGTTCTGAAACATTATGGCTTGGTTGTATAACTCGTGGTTATCGTGCTGGAGCTGGTTGATGGCGCCGAGTATCATCTTTTGCTGCTCCCGCACTTTTGTCAGTTCATCCCGAATGAGAGCCATTTCCTTTTTCTGTATGGGCTGCGTCTCGGTGGGCGGCAATGAGCGGCCCACTGGCGTATTTGTCGCGCCTAACCCCTGACCAGCGCCGTCTTCGTGCACATTGTCTTCGTCGCTCTCGCCCTCGCCCTCTTGGTGCTTGGCGCCCTTTTTCGCTTTGCTCCCGCTCTTGGGTTTGTTGATGAGCCAGAGAAGGTTCGGGTGTCCGCGGCGGAAGAATGGATTGTAGTACTCGCTCGGGCTCTTGTTTTTGCGCTCGCTCGCTCGCATGGAGTTGTCAGACAGACCGACGCGCTTATGGAAGCCATACATGTTAAGCTGCCGTACGAACGAAGCATAGTTGTTGTGCTTGAAGAGCTCGGGAATCAGAGTTTTGGCGAATTCGTCCTCATCCAGCACGATGAACGAGTCTCCCTTTTCGGACCACCGAATCAGGTCCTCGTTCTTGCGCTCCTCAAGAAAGCTACGCTCGTCAGCAGAGCCTCTTTGCTCTCGTCTTGATGATGCTTACCTGCTGAGCTTTTGCACAAACGGGGGAATCTGCTTGCGCTTGCTTTGTGCCTCGCGTTTAGCCTTGGCTGCCATTTCCTCAAGCACCTCGACATTGTCCTGCTCGATCAGGCCCTCGCCGGGGTTCTGCTGCTGCAAAAGCGCGCCGCCTTCATCGCCAACAAAGCCCGTCCAGGGCTCGACCGAGGAATCATAGGCGGCGCGCGGATTGGTCGGCACGAGTGCTTGGTTCGTCGGACGTCGAGCGAGCGATGTCGAAGGCACAGATCCCTGGGCGTACTGTTGTTGAGCCGGGACGAGGCCAAATCGGTTGCCGCCCTGAGGCGTCGCGTCGACCAGGTCGGAGCCCTCTCCGCCGTTCCATCGCATCATGGCCTCTCCCACACCATTCTCAGCCGTGTACGGCTGCTGCATGCGTTGCTGATACGGGACAACAGGCGACGCTCCTGGGGCGGGTCGTTTTCTCGAATTGATTGCCGACATGGAAGGGTCATGCGTCGTGTGCAACTTTTTAGCAAGAGCGATCGGTCAATCGGTCGAGCGTGCGCGGATAGCGGGTCCCTTCAATCTGCGGGCAGGCGGATCGGCTGTGGACGCCCAGCGCCGTGACGCCAAATCGGTGGGGACGAAGCCTGACAGTGGCCAGATGGATCAATTGCTCGCTCTCCAGGAGGCTGGGCTCGGCTGGGTTGTCTCGTGCGCTGTCGGGGCTGACGATGGGATGTTTCGTCCCGAGCACGAGGCTCTATGCAAACCCTGCCTTATCAGGTTGCGACGCGAAGCCGCTGCTGGCAGGCGGGCGAGATTTCTGGGCCGGCCCCGTTGACTGGATGTGGTATGCCGATGTCAAGAGTTGCCTGAGGGACGAGCGACGAAGACGTAGCAAAAGAGCAGGCTCGGATTCTGGCGTCGCGTACCGGGCGATGGCGTTGCAGTAGGCTGTGATCCGGGTCTTACGTAGGAGTAGAGGTACCTGCACAAATCTACTGTACAAGGATAAAAGATTGTGCGAGTTGCCGCCGGGGTGTTGAAGTTTGGGGAGCAAGGCCAAGACGAAAGAGGATATTGACGAGCCGAATCGCTCGATTGTCTGGAGCGGTGCCCAGATGAAGCAAAGAATTGGCGCTTTGACGCGAGGGGGGGCCGGCAAAAAGTTGCTGGACCCTGGCCATCAACGACGACAATAGCCAAGTTGTACCCGGCAAAAGAGGCTACGGCGGCGGAGTACGAGCCTCTGACGGGGATAGCGGGTCCAGGTACGTTCCTGGCATGTCACTCCGCAGCACAGCTGTTTGCCCATCCGACTCCCACCTTGTAGATGGATGCTACATGTCACGTGCGCGACCGTTCCGGACACTTTGACCCGGGCGCGGAGGGCGTCAAAACCCCGCCGGTCTTTTCGCGCCGCGTCGCTTGTCCGAATCCCGGGGGAGATGGCACGGCCTCTATGAAGCCCAACATTTAAGCTTGCATTTTCAAAACAGAGGGACTTGGCCGTCGCCTGGGGTATATGACACGCTGACCGCGTATGCCTTCATGCACCTCCACCATCAATCTACTTGGCCCCTCTCCCGGCAAGTGACGCAGCCCGTGCCATTTGCGCATTGCGGGCTTGATCTCTCGCCTGGTCCCACGCCCGCCCGGAGCCTCCCGTCCTGGCATCGCGTTCTGCCCGCTTCTCTTCCTTGAGCGTGCGTGCCTTCTCCCGTGGATCAATGACGACAAGCTCCTCCTCGGCCTTTCTACGGTTGCTGAGGTCCTTGCCAAGCTTGTCCGCCGCAAAGGAGAGCGCGTGCGACATCCACCCTTCGTCGTCGCTCTCCTCTTTATCCTGCTTGTCCCATGACGTACAGCTTTGGCAGTTGGCGATGAAGTGCAGATCGCATAGCTCTGCTTCGTCTCCGCCGTTGGCCGCGTCCCCCTCGGGGTCAGCTGTCGCTTCAGAGGCGTGCGCCGTCTCCTTCTCCGGCGGGGCGCTATCCAGCTTGGATTGAAAAGCCTTGAGCATGCGAAGAGTCTCTGAATCTTCCGTGCCGATTGCGTTGTTTCCGCCTGGCCGTCTCTTGCGTCCGCGAATCGACGTCTCGGGTATCATGGCCTCCAGGGCTGTCTTCTCCTTTTCCGCGACCGGCTGCTCCGCATGCACCGTCCGTCGCATGGAAGCCTTGAGCGCTGCCAGTTCCTCATTCGCTCTTTGAAGTGCGCTCTTCTTTGGAAGCTCTGGCTCCGGGCTGGGTGTCGGTGACGGTGTAGTCGACGGCCTACGCTTCTCTCGTGATTTCGTAGTCTCTTCCGTGGCTCTCTCGGAGGTGGGTTCTGTTGATTCGCCTGCCTTTGCTTCGATGAGTATGGGTTCGGACTTGGAACCCTTGCCATCCGCTTTGCCCGCCCTTTTTGGCGGTGGTGCTGGCTCCTCTTCCTCGGCAATTAGCCTCGTATCGAACTTGGGCTTCTTGGCAAGTGGAACTTCTTCTTCTTCCTCCTCTTCATCGCCGAAGCTAAGTAGCTGCTTGCCCCCCTTTCTCTTTTTCTTTCTCTTGTCCTTTGCGGTATCGGCAGTCTTGGTCTGCGTAGCAACTCGAGATCGCTTCTTCATGTCATCGAAAGGATTAACCAGGATCTCAATCCTTTCGATCTTGACAGGATATAGTGGTCGTTCCGATCCCTCTTCGAGTTCAGACTCGCCAATCTTTGTGAGGTTGTATATCGTATCGCCCGCGACCCTGCCAAAGAGTGTGTTCTTGCCGTTGAGCTCTTCCGTCTTGTCGAGCGTAAAGAAGAATTGGCTTCCGTTCGTATCTGGTCGACCCTCGTTGGCCATGGCTAAAAGGCCGCGACGGTTGAACTTGAGGCGCGAGTGGAACTCGTCCCTGAAGTTGATGCCAGCGTCGCCCGCATTCTTTCCGTGGCGCTGGTCCATGGGCCAAGGGTCGAGGTCGCCGCTGAACGCGCCTCCATCGTAGATGGACTCGCCGCCATTACCCGTGCCCGTCGGATCACCGCCCTGCAGGATAAAGTTGGGCACCAGCCTGTGGAAGATTGTGCCATCGTAGTAACCGTCGAGACTAAGCTGGAGAAAGTTGCGACACGTCAAGGGCGTTTGCTTCGCGAAAAGCTCGACAAGGATCTCCCCGAGGGTCGTGTGAATGATGGCCGACGCCGTTGGTTGCGGCTCGAGATTGTACAGAGAGGACATGGCGTTTGCGGGCGAGCTGGTCGTAACGCTCGGGGGCGGTTGCTTCGCGCGCTCTGCTCTCCCTCGGGAAGCTGAGGTGATGTTCCGCAGCGCAAGACTTGGCAGTTGGGGCGGGATCCACCGTTATCGATTATGTGAGCAACCCTGCACTAGAGCCAACCGAGGCAGTGACATCATAGCTTCATGATCAGTCAATGCAGTTGGAAATCCGATTGTGCTTTTGTCGCAATATTCGTTGCATCATTCGTTTCATAAGGCTTATACGTCTTTGCGAGATGTTACACTTTTATGACATTGAAACCCCCCTCCAGCTCCTTCATGTGCGTTACTCGAACAGTGCGCCTCCCAGCCTGATGGACACGCTCTTGACCTCGGTATAATTCTGCAGCGCCTCCTCTCCAAGCTCGCGGCCGATGCCGCTTTGCTTGTACCCACCAAAGCACGTCTCGTGCCTGATCATGTTGTAGCCTAGTCCATGTTAGCAACGGCGACCATGATCCGATGCAGATTTGCATGCCGAGGTAAAATGAGCGTAACTTACAATTGACCCAGACCGTGCCAGCCTTGAGAGCGTTGCTGACGCGGATGGCGGTGTTGAGGTCCGTGGTATGAACAGCGGCGGCCAAGCCGTAGGTCGTGTCGTTTCCAAGCTTAATGGCCTCCTCCTCGTCCTTGAACTTGGAGATGGCGCAAACGGGGCCGAAAATCTCCTCCTGCATGATCTTCATGTCGGGCTTGACGTTGGAGAAGATGGTTGGTTGGATGAAGTACCCCTTGTCGCCGTGGCGTTCACCACCAACCTCAACTTTGGCGCCCTCGTCCTTGCCGGCCTTGATGTAGCCCATGATTCGGTCGTACTGCAACTGGCTGACCTGAGGGCCCTGGAAGGTCTTTTCGTCGAATGGGTCACCAACCCTGTTCGCAGCGGCACGCTTCTTGAAGGCCTCGAGGAACTTGTCATAGACGCCTTCTTGGACGAAAATGCGTGTTCCGGCGCAGCAGCATTGGCCGTGGTTGTAGTAGATGCCGAAGTTGACCCAAGAAATGGTCTGCTCGATATCGGCGTCGTTGAAGACGATATTGGGAGACTTGCCGCCGAGCTCGAGAGTAACCTTTTTCAGGTTGGATGCAGCGGCAGCCTTCATGATGGTACGGCCAATAACGGTGGAGCCGGTGAAGGCGATCTTGTCAATGTCCATGTGAGAAGACATGGCGGCGCCAGCAACCTTGCCGAAGCCAGAGAGTAGGTTGAAGACACCAGGAGGGAAACCAGCCTCCTTGACAAAATTGGCAAAGACGAGCGCGGAGAGGGGAGTTTGCTCGGCCGTCTTCATGACAATCGTGTTGCCCGTGGCCAATGCGGGACCGATTTTCCATGACAGCATGAGCATGGGAAAGTTCCAGGGGATGATTTGACCGCAGACGCCGATCTGGACAGTGGTTAGTCGTACAGCGGTCGTGGGTACGTGTCAAGGCTGGACTTACGGGCTCTCGGCGAGTGTAGTTGAAGTGATCGGTAGAGACGTCGAGCGTCTTGCCGTAAATCTTGTCCGTCCACCCACCATAGTATCTGATGACGCCAGCAACAGCACCAATATCGCCGCGGGCCATGGTGATGGACTTGCCATTGTCGAGCGACTCGACGGCAGCAAGGAGATCGGCGTTTTTCTCGACGAGGTCGGCAAGCTTCAGGAGCATCTTTCCCCGGTCCTGGGGCGTGACGTGCTTCCACGTCGTCTCAAAGGCCTTGCGAGCAGCAGCAACGGCAATGTCGACATCCTTTTCGGTGGCCTCGCAGACCGAGGTGATGACCTCCTCAGTGGCGGGATTGACGACTTCGAACTTTTTCTTGTCGACACCCTCGACCCACTCATTATTGATGAAGCTGGAAAGACGCCTGTGAGCTACAAGAAGAGGAGAGGCGAGCGTGGACCGGCTTACAGGCCAATGGGCTGCTGGTAGCTCCCCGTAACGGGAGTCTTGAGGTCGACCGTCAGGGACATTGTGAGTATGGAGGATTGATTCGGTGGGTGATAGGATACGTAGTCTCAACTAGGACAACTGCGCGGCAAGCAGAGCGGTATCAAGGCGAAGAGATATCGACGCAGAGATGAAGACTGCAGAAACAAGTGGGAGAGCGCGGGTGCGGACTTTGTATTTCTAGGGCGGGGGACATGGGACATTTCGCCGGCGGGGAGTTGGACTTTCCCCGCAGGACACCCACCCATTCGCATCGCGAACAAGGCAAGGCGACGTTAACCGGCCATGTATCCTTACCAAGCCGAGAGCATCGTGTTGCCACTTGCATTGTACTGTACCTAGCAGCAGCCGGTACGTTGCGCCTAGACGCTAGAGCCGAGCCTTCCCCCTCCTTCTTGACCCCTCATCGTGTAGGTACAGGCACTGCAGGTGGAGGTTCCTTTCCTCTCGTCCTTTCTCCTCTTTCGCCTTTTGCCCTAGCAGCCGCGGATGCCGTGAACGTGCGATACCTCGGTGAGCGTTGCACAGACACGGGGACTGCGGTCTATGTCGCGCCGGCGCCGAATCAGATGGGGCGCCGACAATGGCGGACGAGCATGTATGTCCCCACCAACATCCACCCACCTCTGCACAAATAACCAGCATCTCGGAATCCTCATAGTCCGTCTTCCCCGCAGCTTACCAAGCGTGGCCAACCTCGTTGGCTCCAGCACTATCACTCCTGATGCACGTCCCAGGCGTGGCTGCAGACGAACAGCTTCTCCGGGCGTTTGTTTGGCGATGGCTTCCTTCGCAAACACCGTCTCCTCACGTCTCTGCAACTGCCATTGCGTCAGAATGCAGATGCCGCCCTCTGGACGCATCGTTTCCGCCCGTTTCTCCGTCAACTGACAATATTTCTATTCGTCCGTCAGATTCGCCGCCCGTCAATCGCCGGTCCAATATCCAGCACGCCCAAGCATCCACCCGGGGACGCTACCGAGTCGGGGCATGCCATGCGCTGCCGGCATTTTGTCCATGCAGCTTTGTGCAACCAACACAGAGCGCCGCTGTGCATACTGCCGGCCCCTAAGTTGCATTGTTAGCACCGCGGACCTCCGAGACTTGTTATGCCGTCGTCAGCCTCGACTGCCGCTTGGCAAGTGCGAGGTTCCACGGCGGCTTGATCATCAAGTCCAGCTTGCCAAGCCGCTGGAAACAACAGCCTTGTTCAGTCCGCAAAACGTGTGCCGTGCAAGCCATTGTTCCAAGGCTGACGCAACAGGGTCCGGCTGTCTTAAAGATACCAACCCGCCTCGTTCGGTCACATTTGTGTTGGGCTGCTGCATGGCCTGCATGCACCTGGCAAGCACAACACTGTACTGGAACGCCGACGATGTCTCTCCTGCCCAACCCTCATTCAAGGACTTTGGTGGAACGTCCAAGCAGCCACAAGCTCCCTCATGAATATTCAAGCGTACCCTCATACGAGTGAGTACCGGCGAGAGGACGCAGGTGCCCAAGATCGCAGCGCCATGGCACTTCAAGCTGAGCCCTGATTGTGACGTTTTGATGAAGCGAGTAGATTGATTTCTATCTAAATCACCTGCAGGTTTAACCTCTTCAGCTTTATGCCTTGCGATTAAATAGGAATTCCCCAATCAAACAGCCTTCTTCATCAGCCAGCCTCGTCCGCAAGATGAAGTCAATTAGCGACATTTATTTTCGTCCAAAGCAGAATTCAACAGCGCAATGTAGTGGTATCATCGAATCTATAAAAGAGCTTCGCAAGAAAATCTATACGTCAACGTCGTGTCGAGCCGGCAGACTGGAGCAGATGTTACGCCCCCTGTATGCGTCCAGCTGCAAAACTTGCTTCCTCGCAGATGCTCGAGAGCATGTGTCAGACTTCATCGAGAGCGGTGCCGAGAACCCTCACGATGCATCAATATTCTATTTAGGGGGTTCATTGTGAGGTTCAGTCTCGAGCTGCACCTCTTCGGTATGGTCTGGGCTGATGAACCCTCCATCGTCGTGCCTTGATGGGCCCAGCACGAGGGGAAAGCAGCCCCTGACTTGGCCACCGGTGATGGAGTGCTCCACGTCCGGACTCTGCAAGGTCTTGATTCCCTGCTCTGGATCCTTGGCCAAGAACACCTTTGATCCGGAGTGTTCTTCCACGAAGTCACAGACTAGAGGATAATAAACCTCCTCTTTGCTATCGACGGCGACGTAGTACTGTTCCTGCTGATTGGCCGGGTTCGTGTATAAGGCAAGAAGCGTTGGAACGCCAGACTTGGGCATCTCATGAGCGTCGGAGACTCGCAGACGGGAAACCCCCGCCGCTGCCATGGTCGCTTCATAGTAGTGCAGTGCCTTGAACGCGCCGTCGGCCACAATCACGTTGCTCTTCATCGACCATAACTCGGAACAGGCGTCGTTGTGTCCGCTATTGGCCATGACTGCATAAACGTTGCCGTTGCTGCAGGAAATGACCAGAGTCGAGTCATCTGGATCCCGAAGCGTGCTGTAGGCCAAGGAGTCTGGCTTGTCCTCGACATACTGATGCACCTCAAAAGGCTCAATCTCATAGGTGATGAGGTTGAGCTCGTTGCCGCGGACATCGTCCGTAATGTCCTGTACATCATTGGGATTGAAAGCCTCCTGGCGCCGGTCAATGTCCATGGTATCCCGCTTCTGCCTCGACTTTGGCGGTTGTCGTCCCCCCGGCTGCGCGACTGCAGCTGGAGGCGGTTTCTTGCCTGCCTTCTTGTTTGCCTCGTCTGGCTTCTTGTTTGCCTCGTCTGGCGACTGGCCTGTTGGAATTCTGCGATATCGTCAGTAAGTCAAATGATACAATGAAAAGGAGGACTCACCCAATACAGCCCGATTTAATCTTTTGGTCGTCCGTGTCGTGGAGACTGAACTGGGCAAGGTCCACGATGTCGACCTTGATCTCGTTGCGCCAAGACAAGGCAGTGCTGATGCCTTTGCAGCCTTCCGTCTCCTCAATGTCGCCGGACCAAACGCCCTGGACCTTCCCATTCGAGTTGGTGCCGAATGATCCCGCAACCTGGGCACCGAACTTGATGGAAGGCTCGTTGATGAGCTTGACGGACTTATCAAAGCCTCCGGCCTTGATGCCACAGGCAAGGCTGATGGGGAATCCGAGTGACGATGAAACAGCAATCTCTCCACTGGCCTGGAACGTCGGCTTGAAGTAGGGTTTCCAGCCGCTTTGCTCCGAAGGAGCCCCCTTCTGTACAAAGTTGATTCTTGCGTGGGCGTTCTCGATGCCCATTTCCGCGCCCGCCAGCAGCTTCCCATTCGCGGCCGCCTCGAGACCGACCTTGGATTCCACGGATATACGGGGCCCGATAGTCACGACGCCGTAGCTCAACCCGGGCAGTCCAATGTCGAAGAGAGGTTGCGTAAAATCCGTCTTGTATGCGATTTGGGCGTCGATGCCGAGCTTCATTGCGATCTTCATGTCGGCCCGCACGTCGATGAATCCTTCTTCGAACCCCTCGATGGTCCATTTTGCGCGACCGGCCACCCGCGCGCTGCCTGACACGCCGCAGCCGACGCAGTAGATGTTCATGTACGACTCTCTACCGCTCTCTCGCTCGAGTCCTGCTGCAAACTTCTTGTTCTTGAGCTTCTCGTTGTTAAAGGACTTGAGAAGAATCGAGTCTCCCCAAGGCGACTTCACTTGCTTGAGCTTCTTATCCTGGAGCTTATCCGGGTCGAACGCCTTGGCGCTCGGCTGGGGAAGCTTCCACGCCAAGTCTTTGTTAATGCTGGCCGTAATTGTCAAGGCGTTCTTGACTGCCCTGTAACCCCTGGCAAGGACTTGGAGAGTTTTCCTGCGAAGCCAGTCGAAAAGCCCTCTCTTTTGGATTGCTCGAGGCCGAAGTGATCTTCTCGCGAGGAAATCATCATCGACTTCATTGCCCTCCTCTCGCTCATCGTCGCCTTCAAACGGACCGCCCCCTCCAAACGGATCGTCCCCTCCTGCGGCCTCGGCTTCGTCGATGGTTGCAACGAATGCGCCGAAAGCCTGTGTCATGTCTTGATAGCCAAGCTTGTCGTCCAAGTCCTGGTCGAACCATTCATCGAGACAGGATGTGGGCAGGTGGAACCTGGCATCTTCAGGAGGATTGCAGTTGCGTGTTGGACCGAATTCTCCCTCGTCGCGTTTTGCCCATGTGTGAGATGATTGACTGCCGTTGGCTTGATTCCATTCGAAACCAGCTCCCGCTTGTCCGACTTGGGCAGCAGAGGCCGTGGTAGGGGACCAAATGCCCCATTCTGTTTCTCCAGCGGAGGATACTTCGTCAGGGTGTCTAGATTCTCCCTTTGCTGTCACAATGCTTCGGTCGTCGTCAAAAGATAGGTCAGAAGCATGAAAGTAGCATCGCTCCCCCTTGTCATAGTCGCCGCACCCTTCGGTATAAGTGATGAGAATCAGCCCACTGCGCCAATGGTCTGACGCAAGTTGGTAAGCCTCTTCGAGAGAGAAGGACATTGTTAGTCGACCATCCTCGTATTTGACTTGACTGAGGTGGTCCGTGTGGTCTAAGTTGACGGAGTCGTGGTCGAAATGATATGAAGTCATGGCATACTGTCCCGTTTCGAACGCGTCTATACGTAAAGCATTAGTTGCGGATACCGCTTCAAGACTCGAGGGAGAAGCCTTACCGCCAACGCCATAATAAATCTGTGACCGCTTCTGCGGGGGGAGAGGGACCACATTATCCGTCCTCTTAGTATCCAGAGACCAGTGGACATTTGGTGATAAAGTCACATCAGGTCCATTGACTTTGAATGTTGCTGTCTGCTCGCCCGCGAAACCGAACCTATTGACCCTAGCAGTCGGGGTTGCTGTCTCCGAAACCTTTGAGGCATCGCCGTGATTATCAGCGGGCAAGGCGTGGCAATGCTCACTTGCAATAAGCGCGCTCAATAATGAAGCGAAGAACGAGGACTTCATCTTCATTGTGCCGTCCGGTTGCTGTGAAAAGCCCAAGGAGGCCTGTTCTGTAGTCTACCTACGAGCACAGCAGTCCGCTGTCTCTTAGTGTAGGAAGGCGACAGGGAGTTCCAGAGCAAATGTATAATCGATGGGGAGAATGCTGTTGCGATCCACGCTTAAACCAGCTAAATTCAAGGAACTGTTGTCGAAGATGAGCATGGCGATTGAAGAGGCAACGACGGCCCATTGATCTATAAGTCCTATTCTCATGGAAAATCTACTCGGCGGACTGACTTGTGAAGTCTGTCCTAGCTGATTCAGTCCCGTATAATCCATGGTCGGTGACTCGTGAAGACCCTGGGGGACTTCGCCCTGCGCCGGCCCAAAAGTGGGAACGTGTCATGCAGGATTCGCACCTTAGGCATACCAAGGCCAGTTCCTCTTTGGAATCATTGTGCAAAGCTGCTTCTCTATCATGCCTATAAGTCTTGACTAGGGGTTGAGGTGAATCTAACCCTTGACTTCCAGATGCTTACCTCTCTGTCCTTGAGTCGTATCGGATTTGCCGCATGGAGAATCCATTCACATAGTGATCATTATTCTTAAGCCAACCCAAACAGTCAAATTTCGCACGTGGCCCAAGGTGCATTTCGTCCGTAGGTTCACGTGCGTTCCAAAGATAGACGCATGCTTGATCTAGAACCGGGGTTGAGAAATATGGACCCAAATAAAACCATTGCTGTTATCACGTCGAGTCGTAGGTTGCTCTGAGAGCGGGAGGGTGGCCCCCTTTTTCGTGTATTGTTTCTGCCATGCTCAGAGTTGCATGGGCTTTGTCATACCCTCTTGTTAGAGTTGTTGCCAAGGATTGTTGGGTCACGGTTTTTCCGAGGACCAACGGATGAGTCCACTGGCGTCAAACATGCGGTGCAACCCATAGAAGAGAACCCATGAGGGGGTGGGGGATTGACGTTTCAACTCCATGTCTTGCTCCCAAGACACGTCTTTCGCTGAGGTAATAGCTAGGATCATTTCAAGTCGATGCTGAAAAGACTTGGAAAAAGGCAGGAGAGACTCTTCCATCTGGTAAACAAGAGCTGGTCGAATATGTTCAATTTCCTTTCTCTCTAAACCAGCTCCATCCTTTGAGTAATAGCAGCCCGTGATCCAGTCTGCCTTCTTTAGGAATCACAGTTTGACCCCAGATACTCCCTAATCTGACATTAGCCAACTATGAAACCATGGATCAAGTTTAAATGTTCAGATTACCTGATTGAGTAAGCTATGCGAATTAGGTTACGGGGCAATGGGGGTCCTGAATTAAAATTACCGAGACTGAATCGTTCCGGATATCACATGTATTTAGCCCGCGACGTCATGCGATCGCCTCTTCTGGCAGGCCGAGCGATCAGCCTGGCCCGGAATCGCGGATTGCGCACGGCCGCAGTTTGAACGTGAATCCGCACCAAAAGCCTTGATACTCGGAGCTTATCTCATCTAATTACGCCGAAGGCACTACCTTGAACCGATTGACGATCGACACGTTGTAGATGTGGGGGTTCCCGCTCTCATACTCAATGTTCGTCTCAAGGTCAGTTCGAATAACGACATGGAGTAAAGCCAGCAAGTGGATTAAGAACGGACAAAGTGTAGGTCACTGGGATTTAGATATATGGAACCGGCGCGCAAACGGGCAGGACATAACAACATTGACGGTTCACGGTCAGTAGTTTTGCTGTCCAGGTCTACAGCAACAACCCACGGAGAAACTTGAAAGTAATAATAAGCTGGTTCCTTCCGGTTCGTACAATAGCCGACGAAGCAGCAACGTGAAGTGAAATCATTCTATATACATGTATCAAGATCAGACTCTAGTCTCTCATTTAGACTTGTCGTGGCATTTGGTTTGTTGGCGGGACGGTCATCTGTCCTGTACTACTGGTTCTGCTGTTTTTACGATAAAGCAACGAGAGAAACTAAAGTAAATGAAACTGCCAATAACTGGAACTTGGAGTCGACGACAATGTATGACGATTAGCCATCCAAGATGACAGGCAATAATCCCCCCAACAAAAGATGCATTTGTAAACTTGCCAGGGCTTTGAATCATTTCGACGTATCATCGAGACGTCTACACACGAGAACAATAGTGCAAACCCTGGTTAGGTCCGGTTCGATTACGCCGTCTGAAATGATGATGCGATTCGTGAACTCGAGATAACGGCTGGACCGGGTTGAATGGTTCAGACGGATCGTGGAGTAAGTAAGAATAGGAAACGGATAATATATTGAAGCTGTTAAAGTGACTTAGGGTAAGCGTAGTTATGCTTGCCATATACCGAGACGAGAATAAATTAAACGATATTAACTAGTTTGTTTTAGAGGCGTTTGGATATATTCTACAAGGCTTTCAAGATGCAGTTAAGGCGCCTAAAGGTAACGGGATTTAACGGAAGCGTAAATAGGGATATTTCGAGCACTATTGACTAAATTTTAAATAAAATAAGAATTATATTAAAAATGGCTCTGGATTGGGATACGGAACAGCTTGCCGTCTTTTCGCTATACGATCGCCGCCGCTACTTACCTGAGGCTTAGCCTAATCTGTTAGGGAGGGGAGCCAGAATAGCAGGGGATAGCGAAGGCGCTAGAAACCCCCAGATTTTAGCCCACCTAACTAATTAGTTTAGCTACACACCTCGCTTAACGGGTATTTAAATATAGTAAGTTAAGACATCTAGAGTACTTTAACCGAGTAACAAGTTCACTGCTTTTATCCTCCGAAGTTTGCAAGTTGGCTAGGTATGCTACGGTCCCGGGTGCTGATAACTTGCGCAGCTCTTCGCTACTCCTATGAAATACCCCATTTGTATCTAGGTGACAACATTCTTCGTCTATCGTCGAAGGGCTGTTCAATCTGGTCTTCAACAGGACCTGTACCTCGTTGTATGTACCAAAATGGGACTCTTTTTTCCCGAAAAGACTTGATACAGTACCACCATCATTCTCAAGTATAATGCTGCTCCAGAATTCAGACGGGCATTTTGGCTCTTCTAGGACAGTACCGGGCCATCCCTCGTAGACGAACCTACTCGAGAAATCTGGCCACAATTTGCACATTTCGCTTACTGTCAGCTCTGGACTCCCCGCGCGGGGTAGGGTCTGCAAGGGCACAGCCCACCGTGGGCGCACCCTGAGTTGGCTGAGAAATAAAGTAGGACTTGGGCGAAGAAAAAAAAAAGCATAAGTAGGTACTCCTCTTCTACGTCATTCCCATGGCCCTTTTCATCCTCAAAACTATATAAAGACTAGTGGTCCCCCCGCCCGAGGTGCAGGAGGAAGGTGGAGCTTGATCCAGTTCATACAGTCGTTATACTTTTCAAACCCGCAGTACTACGCACCACATTGAAGCTACAATGGCCAACCCCCAAGTGTTTTTCGACATTTCAGCCAGTGGCGGTAGGTTTGGCCTTTTTTCTCACAAGAGTAATCTATACTAATGTCCTGTAGACCGTATCGGAAGGGTTGTCATGGAGCTCCGCAAGGACGTCGTCCCCAGGACCGCCGAAAACTTCCGAGCGCTCTGCACTGGCGAGAAGGGCTTCGGCTTCAAGGGCTGTAGCTTCCACCGCGTGATTCCCGGCTTCATGTGCCAAGGCGGTGACTTTACCAACCACAATGTCAGTGAATAGCTAGGTGACGATGCAGCTGCGAGCGCAGTACTGACGTGGTATACAGGGCACTGGTGGCAAGTCCATCTATGGCGAAACGTTTGCCGACGAAAACTTTACCCTCAAGCACACCGGCCCCGGTATTCTGTCCATGGCCAACGCTGGCCCCAACACGTAAGTTTGGCCATGGCCGTTCTTGGCCATTGTGACGTATGCTGACGCGCCCATAGCAACGGCTCCCAGTTCTTCCTCTGCACCGACACCACCAGCTGGCTCGATGGAAAACATGTCGTCTTTGGTAAGGTCGTCGACGGCATGGATGTCGTCAAGAAGGTTGAGAAGTTTGGCAGCGACTCTGGCAAAACCTCCAAGAAGATTGTCATTGACAACTGTGGTGAGCTCTGAGCATCATGGCTAAACGCTGTGTTTGACGTCAGGCTGTGAGGCTGTTTCAAGTCTTTTACCGAGTAATTCAAAATAAGCGAGAAAAAAGAAAATCACAATGAATGAAACGTCATAGTCTACGATTACATTAAGATGTGCTTGTCCAGTTGGCAGTGCAATATCCGAAGCAGACAAGACAGCCATCATACATTTCACTCGCAATACACGTAAAGCTGATCAAAGGGCAGGCAGTTATGCCCAAGGACCAGGTCAAGATTTTGGGTGGTATTATGGATTCGCGTCTCAAGTATAAACAGCACATTGCCCGAGCATCAACTAAAGGGCTCGAGGCAGCAATGGAGCTGAAGCGGCTGAGAGGTCTTTCAGCCGCGACGGCAAGGCAGTTGTTTATATCCACAGTGGTGCCGTTAGTTGCTATGCGCCAAACTTGTGGATGCACGCGTCGGGTCCCAGGACAAGCTTGTTGGTCCTATTAATCGGGTTTAAAAGGCAGGAGCACAAGACATTGTGGGACGCCGTCTCTACACAGACAATCTGTACTTTAATGTCGACATGAGTGCTGATGAAGGCACGGATAGGCCGACGTTCGACCCTTGGCACAGACATATCCACCAAAGGAGTACCATAACGATTCACGCGTGCAAGGCTCTACATGTGTCAAGAATACGTCGACCGAATCGCCTATACAGCAAACGCCCCGGCGAATGCGGAGCAAGAGGCTAAGGGAATCATCACCGGACCACTATCCCGAGCAGCCAAGCATGGCGGAGGACCTATATGGGGTATTAGGTGGTGCGGCGGAATGCTCTCCTCAACAGGTCACAATACTGAAGGGGACAGTGAAGGCCAGTCTAGTGACGAGGACCGGCTATCTTGTAAGCGCCGCAAACTTCGAACGGTCTCGAGAACGACCAGATCTCTAAGCGAGGCTGAGGCATCGCGATGCTGATTGAGGTTAGGAGACTGCCAGAGTATAGTCATGCTATTAGCCTATGCCAGTCATGCTATCACTTGTTCGGTACTGTATCAGACATACGACTGCCGAGCAGCGTCGACAGATAAACCAACGCCGCATGATAGGGCAGCTAGAAATTATAGAGACGTATCTATAGCTGCAAATCGCCCTACATGTATTTGTCGTGTCTAAGACACTCCTGTCTGACCCAATACCAACTCATGCGAGCCATTGTGACACCAGGCGCTCATTCAATAGTGAGCTGCATTGACATGTGTGGCTATCAATGGGGTCACCACTTTTCAGCTGCAGTTCCAACGAGCGCCGGCGCATTCATAGGAACCAAAGGCAACAGAGACCGCCTGACCGCACAAGCCTGTCTCGGGTGGTCGGGCCAGATTCACCGTCGAGGAGGATCGTCTTCTCACCCAACGTAAGGCCAACCGTAGGCCCACGTACAATGACATTCATCAGCAGTTTAACGAGTTTCCCGGGCGGCGGTCTCTAGGAACTTTGCAAGTGCATTATTAAGGTCATATCATCAATCTTGCCGCCAAGGCTTTCATCTTCGTCACCGATAACGAGAAGCTCGGGAACAGCGAACCCTAACTCCAAGGAGATATAACTTCGATCGCTAGAGCTTGATTGAATTCTTCTCTTCTTTAGCCATTTTGTCTCATTACCCTTTCTTCCCGAGTTTCCTTTGTGACTTCCCTGGGTCTACTGAGACGCGCCTTGCCTAACGTTTACGGTCCGCGTTTGTACCGTTTCTTGGGTAACTTCGGGTTAGCCCAAGATCGCATACACATCTTGCCACTTACCTGGCTGATGACGGGTGATCGAAATCACTAGGTCGCACCTAAGCTACGGCCCTTATCCTACGTTGGCCACGCCTAGGTGGACGTGAACGCGTAGAAGGTCGACTGCCCTTTATGGCAACCGAAGCGATTGGTAAACTCATGCTAGCTCCGCTCGCTATGACTACACCGTGCCTCACTTTGTCTGGTAAAAAGTGCGATTCCTTTCCTTGAGCTTCAGTAAAGAGGGGCGTGGCACCAGACGACCAGTAGCTTCGATTGCTGGAAATGCCGACTGCTGAGATGGTAAGCGTAGCGAATGGTAACAGCAGTTTCTAGAAAACGCAAGGTCGCCATTGTAGCGTAGATATACCTGGGCTGTACTACTTCAATTCGTACTTGTTGTTGAGGGCGGGCCAAGTTGGCTTGCCAGTAGCAAAGCGTCAAGAGACTCAACACTACATACTTGGGTGAGGCCGTCCCTTCACAGACGAGGACTACGCGGGATGAGGCAATAGCGGCTGTATACGGATCAATGCGTTCCGCGGGTAAGCAGATCTGCAACGCGAACAGTGCTACAGCAATGCCCATACCATTGACTAGATTGTTCGGCAAACGGAGACTTGGGCACTTGCCGGAAACGCACTGTAAAGACATGGGCTTTGAATTACATGGATCACTGTACAAGAAGGTAGGTGGCTAACATCTGAAGAGCAGTGGTCGTGTCCCAATGGCATTTTATTATAGGGGACTCCCTCTGGGCGTTATATGTATATAAGATAATAGCGCAATAAGCAATGTGAAGCACCTAACCTAGGAGGAAGGCTTGAGGCATTACATATGCGGTAGCGCATCAAGCCATTAGTCGTTTGCGCCTAGACTCCATATCTATACGAGATATCCTCAGGGCGTATTGAACACACCAACATCGCCGACTGATTTGGATTAGGCATGGTTCAAGTCCGAGCTTCAAGGCGCCACATAGCCTCATGTAAGCTGTACTGATGTGACGTCGCTCTGGCCACTGCTGTACCTTGTGTACTGAAACAACAGACATCAAACAACCCAGCATATACGGAAACGGGACCGACCTTGGGGACGTATTGAGACGACCACTGAGCCAAGGAATATCTATTAAAGTAGCAAGTCAAGCAACCCGATTTTTTGCAGACACAATACGCGTCGACGTCCTGGACCGTATATTCTAACCTGATCTTTCTCCAAACTCCTCTGCACTTGATCCCGCAAGTGGCTTTAGTCTCTCGACCATGCCCGGCTTCTGTCATGTCCATGCTGTTTCTCGGGATGAGCAGGTTCCCAAACTCTTCCTACGCAGCAGCTCGATCAGCATCTGTGTGGTGTTCATAGGATTAAGCGCAAAGTTGGTGTCTCTCTACGCATTGGTCATGGCAATCCTGATCCCGGTGAGTGCCCTCGATGTGCCATTCAACCCCAGCCTTGTCAGATCTAGACCCTAACAATGGCGGATCGTTCAGGCCGTGTTCACCCTCATTTGGGACTTGGGAAACTTAATGTCCTCGCTTTTTCGCGCCGACGGCCGAGACACCCACCCGCCTGTTCGTGTCGGTTTGGACTTGGTCTTTGGGCTAGGTTACTTCGCCGCCACGATATTACTGGCCTTTGCGTGTGCAACATGGACCGCGTTGCAGCCCCAGAAAGAGGACAGTTCCAGGCTGCCAAGTGTCGCGAGAGCGAGCGTTGTCTTCGCCGCTGGCGAAACGTGAGTTTTCGCTCCCTGGATTATTACGGCCGGTGTATTTGACTTTGGATGTGACAGAATTATTCACATTACCCTTTTTGCTATCGCGTGTTACGAGACTCTTGCAATGAACCGCATGAAACTAACAATGCGGTCGAATAAGTTGGTTATTGAGCATGAGAGCCCTTCATTGGGTAAGGCAATGATTGCATCGTCTGGGAAAGACAGCGCCTAGCAATGGTGAGGCTTTTTAACCCAGCCAGCGGCGAGGGGAAACATCCAGTCAAGTACAGGACCAGCGCTATCCTTACGCGCGTACGAGTGGGTGTCATTGTCTGGCGCGGTGATGCTGTTCACACATGATTTTGTTGACTTTACTTGCTTTATGAGTTTACTTTTCAACCAGGTGTTTCCGTTTCAAACATGAGGGACAAAGGATAGCTACTATTGCTCAATGCTGACATATAAACACGGCTGGAGCTGTCAAGCAGGTTTATGCATGAGGTTCAAACACAGGAATCTGATTGCACAAGCAACTCGACAGCTACTCTGACAGCACTATTGGTGCCCCGTGAGCCGCTACTCGCAAAGAGGAAATGATTGATGGAATCGATGGCCGGAGAGCGGGGGATTCAGTCGCTTTCCCAGATCGGCCATCTCCGCAACCCATGAGTGGCATGATGCACAAGCTGACTTGGGATGAAAAATCAATCATCCCGTCATAAGTAGCACACTGCCTCTCATTGAGACGCGGTGCCTTGTGTTCAAGAAAACTCCGCGGCAGTATCTGCTCTTTTGTCCAACCAGACTGGGACGTTTTGGCCCGCCGATAAACGCTACGGCAATTTATACGGAAGGATGCCGAGCTGTTGCAGGGCCACGAGTGCCGCCTCCTCGCCTGTTTCCTCGACAATCTTGCCGTCTTTGAGCGTGTAGATTGTGGTTCCCGTGAAGCGAATCTCGCGCCCCGAGTTGGCCGTCGCCAGCCTGCCCAGGGGTAAATCGTCAAAGGCCGGACCAGTGTGCTTGCCACCCCCGATCCAGCGCGTCACGACGTAGTCACCTTCAGCAATCATCGGCGCCGGGCCGTACGGGCGCATTGCCAGGTCGGGGAAGGCCTGTGGTGAGTGAGCTTGCTGCGTCGCGACACCATGTCGAGTCGACTCGTGGTCTATTCCAGGCATACCTTCTTGAAGTCCAGCAGCATCGTCTTTATCGCTTCCTTGCCGCGGCGCTGCCCGTGCAAGGTATAGTTTCCGACAATCTCATCGCTGCAAAGCTCGTCCACAATGGCCAGATTGCTCTTGCCCCAGAACTCTTCGGTATATCTTCAGACGATCTGTTTATTCCGGATTTGCTGTGTCTGCTGTTCGCTCGACATCTTGGCGGCTTCTTTGGCATGAGGTATGCTTGACTTGAAGTGAGCTGTCAATCCTGCGAGGGGATCTTCTCGTGCTTATCTTGTTAGTCACCGCGGACTCGATGCAAGAGGTGATTCGCTGGGGCACGTCGTTTCGACTGCAGCCATCATGGGGCCCGAGGCTCATTTACAGGTTACTTTGCAGAATGAGTCCACTTGGTTGCCAAACGCTCACATCTTTATATTCATGCCAGAACCTGGTGAGAGAACCGGTCAAATATCAACGATATGGAAAGGCTTGAGTCTGTCCTAGAATCTCGATCCAGCTCTGGTTCCGGTCCTGCCGATTCCAAACACGGTGCAGGGCAGCAAAAGCCGCGGTTACGTCGCCGAGGCTTTGCCTGTCGCACAGTCTCATCAGGCGCCGGGCGAAGAAGTTGCGGTCTGATGCAGTCAAGCTCTCTGCCGCAGCGACAAAGTAGACCCAGGCCAACGACATCTCGGTCGGCGCCCCTGGCGGAATCTCACCAACGATAACGCGAAGATCTTCAACCAGGCCGTTCGCGTTGGCAGCCGCTCCAAACATGAGTCGGTTCGCGTGCATCATGCACGCAATCTTCACAGCCACCTCCGAGGCGCTGAAAACTCGAGACATTTGCTCAGGCGTGTAAGCGCCCAGCGAGTGCGCGTCGAAACCTGCGTCGTGGCGGACATGGTCTTGCCGCGGAAGAATAGGTCTGGCACAAAGTTCCATGCTGCGGAAAGAAATGGTCAGACTCTGCGGATCAATGATACTTTGTTCCAGCTTACGTTGCAACTTGATCTTCTAGAAACTCCATCAGCGGTGACTGGAGTTCCGAGTGCTGACTTCGTGTTCCATCGATCCAAAGCGTTGCCATGTTGAATAGAATCTCGAATTGTGACCCGCCAGATGTCATGTCTGCAACGAGTAGGAGCGTTATCGCAGCCAAGACGGTCTCGCGCGGCACATTAGGCTGATTAGACACAGCCGAGAGTTTTCTGATTGCTATTGACCGTAAATTGCTGGCCGGGAGCCTGAAATATGGTTGCTGAAGACTCAAATGGCAAGCTGATGCCGCGAGCAGAGCGCACCGCACAAGAGCGTTCTCTGACGCCAAGGGCAGCACCATCACCCTGTACCCATTCGAATGATCGTTGAGGACTAGTGTATGTGCAATGTTTTCCGAGACTCGGCTGCAGTTAGAGGCAATGAAATCTTGATGCAGAGTGATTGGACAAAACTTACAGTTGGAGAACATCATCCTCGTTAGCGAATCGTGGGTCTCTACGGTTCGTGGTATGGCGGGAACTTGAAGACCGTTCGCCGAAGACATACTTTTTAGAGGTTCAAATACGCCTGGAGCAATTTGACGTCGAAAGCCCTGGGTGAGAGTGGACAGGGAGATGCCATAAAGACTTCCCGTCTCGTTGTCGGTGGATGATGAATACTTTTCCTGGCCCGACTCCATGTCCTCCTCTTTCCGTGATGTCAATCTCCGGAGTCGAAAGACTTCTGTCTCTAACTCCTCAATGTAGCTTTGGGTTCTGTCGCGATGTGCACTATGTATATAGAGTCAATCCCAGATCTTTCGTATTACCAAGCGAGCAAGGGTAGCCTTTACCGTTGGGCCTGGAGAACTTGGCGCCTCCTCTTGACTGTTTTTGAGCCGTCAGGCGATGCTGGATTGTCTAAGTCGCAAATTCAAGCATCATCGGGTGGTTTGCTGTTTACTTACCCTCTTTTCCGTCATATGTCTTGTTTTCCCATGACGATATGCCAAGTACGCGAAGTCTACGAGCCTGCATGTTCTCCTTGCGCTTGCCCAAGGGTTTCGAGGGAGAGGGTGCTCCTGAGTGATCGGACGCGCCGAGTTCTTTCATGACGACAAACCCCTTTCATAAGACTGATACTCGCAAGAAGTTAAGAGAGCCGGAGGCAAGAAAGCATAGCGATTGACGAAATCGTACATTTGACGTGGTTTCTGGACAAGTTGCAGGCAGAAGCCGCAGCCCCGCATGCGAGTGTCACTGCATGTAGGATGATGGTGTGCTCTCAGCTTTGGCACACAGCCCGTGGGAGTCAGCGGTATGAATTTGGTGCACGCCCTGCTAGCATTCCTCTTTACAGTAGGTTGCGGATACTGGCGGGCTAGAATGAAGTTGATTGTCGATCTTGTGATGTCACAAAAATCTTGTGCTGGGCCATACATATGAAATATATGTAGGGCCTGGTCTCTTTACGTACTCATGATGATGTGGACGGGGCTTGGTCACATAGAAAGTGGTGTCCTTGAATTTTGAGCTGGTTCTCTCTCTTACAAGGTCTATTGGTTTGTCCCTGGGGTTTCTCATATGGGTTCTCGCCTGGCTATAATCCTTTACTTGAAAACGGAACAGCCAGAAGTGAGACCGGGCAAGAAACACACATTAAGACAACACTGAATTCGATGAAGCAACTGTCCTACCATTGACGTATTCTCAAGACGTGCAGACAGCATACACATCACTATTGATATCTTACAATCCAGCTGCATCCAACAAATTCAGATGGACCTCACTCCGAGTCGGGAAACTCGGGACAACATGGACAAGCTGCTGCAATGTCAACCCACCCACAATGGCCATCGTATACGCGTGAATCAGATCTTCAGCACCATCTCCTACGATAGTCGCCCCAAGGAGCCTTCCAGTAGACTTTTCCACAACCCACTGTGCCCATCCGGGCGCCGCATCCGGCCTCTGGATCATGGACGCCAGGGTTTTTGCCGGTGCTTCGATTGTTCTCGCACTCAGGCCTTGTGCATCTAGTGAGGAAATATGTGAGAGTCCCACGGTGGCCACGGGAGGCGATGTAAAGATGACCTGAGGTAAAGCTAAGCGATCGGCTGTTGCCGTTGTGAGGCTCCAGTCAGTTTGATGCGAAGTAGATTGGCTCTCCATCTTCTTGTGGGCGAGAATGGAGTTCGCCACGATGCGCCCATGATACTTGCTGCCGTGAGTCAATGGATGACGCTCGTTGACATCGCCGGCAGCGTAGAGCCAGCTTCCAGAAACACCGAGCACGCGCAACGACTCGTCGACACTGATTCTGGATCTGTCGCCCTGAAGGTCAAAGCGCTCGAGACCGAGCCGGGAGGACTGGGGAACCCGTCCTACGGCGATAAGAATCTCGTCGCCTTTCACGACGCTGCCGTCCGATAGCTCTACGTGCACGAGTCGCGCCTCGTCTCTCCAGATTCTTGTGGCCGTCGTGGACAGCATGATCTTTACGCCTTGAGTGACGAGGGATTCATGCACAACGGCACCGGCTTTTGGAGAAAGACGAGCAAGCAGATGACCCGTTGAGGCGATGAGCGTGACAGCACTGCCCAGGCTCGCGTATGCGGTCGCCATCTCGCACCCCACGGCGCCTCCCCCGAGGATCACGAGACTTGCTGGCGCTGTACTGGCGCTGGTTGCGTGCCTAGGAGTCCAATAGTCGATGCCGTCGAGGCCTGGTATCTGAGGGATGCGCGGCAGGCTCCCCGTGCAGATTGCGACGGCGTCTTCGGCTACGAGCTCCACGGATTGCCCGTCCGCTGACTCGACGACCACCCTCTTCTCACCCACAAGTCGACCCCATCCTCGCACAATATCGCTACCGGCTTCTTTGACCATGGGTACAAGGACTTTTTCGTCGTCCCAGTTCGCTACGAATGTGTCTCGGCGAGCAAACACGGCGCTCGGGTCGAGTCGAAGAGTCTCGGCGCCGGTAGTCGTCACGATGCTGTCGCCAGACGCGCGAGCTTCGCGGAGCACTTCCCCGGGGCGCAAGAGCACCTTGCTTGGGACGCACGCCCAGAAGGGGCAGTCTCCTCCAACAAGCTCATCTTCGACAATGATTGCGGTAAGTCCGGCCTTGACTACGCGTGCGGCGATGATCCTTCCCGCCCAGCCGGATCCAATGCAAATCACATTGTATGATTTTGCAGAAAGAGAAGAGATTGAGTTGCTCGACGGATGGAGGTTAATGTTGGCGTAGGGAGGCATTGCGTTGAGATCACGTCAAGTAGAAGCGATACGGAAGTCAAGTTGTGCAGCACTTGGGCAAGGACAGGATGGAAATCCCCAAGGTTTGGCCCCTTATACTGGACCCTCTTCTTACCTAGGTGTTGAAAGAGCAAGTTACATCATTAATGCGTAGTGCTCCTTCGGATACCTGCGGCGAGTCTCATTGGAGACGGACGGATAGGAGCGGCAGCATTGGTAAGACGATGCTCCAATAGGCAAATTGATTCCTAACCATCAAATCGCACCAGCTTTCCACCAATCCGCGCGTCCATCGCGATTGGCAGTATTATCATGTATCTTTGAACACTGGCCCTGATCGACTCATGCATTGTAAGGTTCCGGCTCTGACAAGATGGTGCAACCTGGGAACCAAAACCTATCGGGGCGACTGCAGACCATCTTTTCAGCTCGCAGCTCGCCGTGATTGCAGTACATGTCGACCAGAGCTTTCGATCTGTTAAGCTGGAAATGCAACAAGATCTGTAAAAGTATTGCCACGGCTGACTGCATGTATTAATGATACATGTACAGTGCTTTTTATCGTTGCCTCCAAATACGGAAATACGATGAGGAATCTCAGTCCGGTCAACTCGAGGTTGGCCATTCGTCCTACACTTTTGACTCTTTATATAAAGGACGGTTGGAGATTGGCCATACTTCCCCGGCATGCCTGTTGAAGCCCAACTAAGCACTCCGACGTTCAGATACGCGATATAACAAAGCATCTACTCGACGAAACAATGTCGCTGCGCAAGTGCAACAGGGTCGAGTTCCCAACGCACGACGGCCTACTCCTTCGTGGCGATTTCTACCCTGCCGCTGGCAGCGCCACCACCACCAAAACACCGAGTGTTATCATGACGCAGGGTCTCGCTCTTCTCAAGGAACACTACCTTTGCAACTGGGCCGAGCGTTTCACTCAAGCCGGCTTCAGCGTTCTGGCGTACGATCATCGCAACTTTGGTCACTCGCAGGGTGTTCCTCGCAACGAGGTCGATCTCGCACTGCAAGCCGACGATTACTCCGACGCAGTGTCTTACATGATGACACTGGAAAGCGTTGATCCAGGCAAGATCTTTCTCTGGGGCATTGGGCATTCAGGTGGCTGCGCCGCGACGTGAGTCTGTCCACAACGCCGTTGTTGAAGTACTTTTTCTCACTCTTGTTCATGTAACCAGTGCCGCCGCTCGCGACCGACGCATCGCAGGGGTCATATTGGTCATGCCGTCACAGAGCGGAAGATATGACTGGGACAACTGGCCCGCGCATCTTCGCACACGCCACGCCACCGCGCGGGCACAGGGCAGAGCCGAAGCCGTCAAGCAAGCCGATTTCTGGCGATTCTGGCCCGTCTCGGACCTCGACCGCAATGGCCACGGCGAGTCGATGCTGTCTGACGATGTGGCTTACCACTGGGCCGAGGGAGTCTTCAGACTCACTGCAGAAGGGAAGAATACATTCGACAACAAGGTCATGATATCGTCGCTCCATTCGATATACAATGCGCGGCCAGGCGCATTCTTCAGAGAAATTAGCCCGACGCCGGTATTGCTCCTGGCGGCGACTGACGATCCTGTTGCGTCGGCTTTCGAAGACCAGTTGGGTATATTTGAACAAATGGGCCAGCCCAAGGAGTTCGCCAAACTGACTGGTCACCATTTGGCCAATTACTTTGGAGAACAATTTGAGATTGGGGTTCGGGCAATGATCGAATGGCTGAAGAAATATTCTTAGGGGTTCAGAAGATAGTTCATCTTAATGTTAATGGGTGAAGCCTATGATATGACTCATAAGTGTAAAACAAGTCCCTGGGAAGGCATATAGGGCGATTAAATTGATCAAAGGTTGAGAAAACCCCTCAGGTAAGTCCCTAGTGTTTGCATGAGGCATGGATAATTCAAGGCGGCGTTCATATTAACTATGTAACTAAATTCCCTGTTCACTCCCGTCTTATGTTCAATGCTCATTGTTGCCATGGCGCCCCGGGGCATCAGCTCCTGCCTGACGGCTGTCGACGGCCTATTCAAAATTCTCTTCTGTTTTTCATCTCTACGTGCAGCAAGCGTCCGCCATCTCTTCCCACCTTTGAAAATGAACACAACAGGAACCGTCACGCCTCGATTTCCACTCGCTTCCTCGTCGAGACTGGCGACAGAATTCTCCGCCATCAATCAGCCATAGCCATCGCACGGTTAATCACCTTCCGCGCGCGGAAATAAACAATTGCTCGCCAAGACTGCGAATCCTTACCATGGCCGTCGTCTCGAAGATCAGAGGCTTGACCGTCACCATCAAGATCGATGGGCGGCCTGCCAAAGAGCACGGCACTACGGAAAGCGAGGTCCAGGAAAGCGGCATCGCGAGCACTCGAGAGGCAATTCCTTCAAACTCGAAGACTGCGGTACCTACTATCAATTGCTACATTGAGTCGATCACTGGTGCTAGATTCAGCATCTTGGTCGAGGCCGCGTCCGAATTCAAACGCCAGCACGCTGGCTTCCTCGTCGCCCATTGCTATATCGATGGCATTTTCGTCCGCGGCCAAGCCAAAAACCTCGGCGAATTGCCTCCCAAGCATCGCTCGACGTTTGAGGTGACGAACGGGTGGGCGAAAGGGAGCAATTCTGGCAACGTCATTGCGCAACATTTCACCTTTGCTCCTGTTCTTCGAGGTAAGCTGTTGACGCTTAGACAAGTTCGACAAATGTCTCCGATATAAGCTAACATCCCTTCTGCAAAGTTGACGATGCGAGTGCCGCATCCCCGGTCCCCCCTGATGGGGAGATGGCCATTCCCTTGGCTCGATCAAGGTTAGGGTTTCCATGTCCAGTGGTAGAAAGCCCGACAAGACATCCAAGGTCTTTGTCAATGAAAACCAAGCTCCTTGTCTGGCAGAGCAATTCGTGAGGGGGCGTGAAATAAGTCATGGAACGATGTGAGTCCAACTGCTTCAACTTCAATCAGATAAAGGACTAATGAACTATAGTTTTCAGGCTGGCGCGAAATACCAAGCGCCACAAATGGTAAGATTCAAAAAGAAGATTGAATTATGTGAATTCCATTTCTTGTATCGGTCAAGCGGCAGGTCATCCCTTACTACAAGTTAGCAGGCGGGTACACGTGGCTAACAGCATACAGACGCGCTGCGCAGAGAAGGCATCCCGCCCAGATTGTCGATACCGTCGCGACTGTCTGGGAGACGACAGATCCCTCCTATTGACGAGGATATCCTGAATATGGGTGTCGATGAGCTCCACGCACGTCTGATGGAGTTGCGATGCTCTCTAGGCGCCCGTCAAAGCTTCTACGGCCCTGACCACGGACCACCGGTCGTTGATACGCGATCGACTCTTGTAAAGCGAGCGCGTGATGCAGATGATGCGGAGATCACGATTCGAGAGGCCAGGCGCATCAAGTTGGAGAACTCCGACGGAATCGTGAATCTCACCGAAGATTGATCAGCACAGGTTGCGTGCTTTTCGCCATGCTTCCAAGCATTACGCTGTCCAAAGATTTGAAGGGGATTAACGGCGGAAAGCGAAAGGCAGAGCAAGGGTAGTATCTGTTGCGTGCATGTGGGACAGAGTGTCTTTGCCACCAACATATGATTTGTCTTTCCAGCAACCCAACGACGTGCTTCTCAGATTGGCCCTGGGTTGAGGCGTGTTCAACGAAGTTACACACCTTGCACTGCTACATATACGCTGCGTACGAGGTTATGCTGAAGAATATGCGCCTTTCGACAAGGAAAAAGTAAGCGGGCGTATGCCGCTCTTCTCACATGGGCGTGCATCTGGCAGAACGTGAAATCATGGTGTTTTACAAAGTGGCGATCTTCGCACGACCGCTCCTACGCTGTTCCCGCGCAACCATTGCCCTTTAATCAAGCCTATCTCATCAGCAGTGGTTTGTGTTTACGAGCCGGGCCGAAGGATGAAGCCGTGTCCTGGCATCTGCGTGTCAGGCCACCACTGTTTGTTGCAGGCCCAATAGGCTGATTTGGTGCAGGCCCAGCAATCTTGGCAATGAAAGGAGAAGATACGCCGCGAACATGAAATACATGTAGAGAAAGAGGATAGAGGTAAAGATCCTTTGTACTTGCTCGTTGCACATTGGGTTAATGACAGGCGCGACCTCATCTTTGAAAGTTTCTTGATTACCTATCTATCGGGTCCTTCCCGATTCCCGTTTGTCATTTGCTTGCAGGGCAGTTATGATGACGCTGCACGAGAACCCATGTGACGTGCAGTGCGCTTAGCCCGGTGTGAGATTCCTCAGGCATGAATTCAGCATGTTTTTACAGCCCTCTTCCCAATTCACCTATAATGCTTTCCTCGAACATCCTCCATCCGCACCATCTTCGCATCACACACGCCACCAGCTCAGCAATGGTAAATACCTTTCGCTGATGCCTCTCAAATACATCCTTGAGCCTTTGGAAACCTTTTGCTATTCAAGCCTCGGCCGAAGAGTCTCCTTCAGGTTTGCAGCACGTCAACTCGAACTGTCCTTGCAGCCTCGACATCATGGCAGTCATTCCAAGGATTCCCGGCTTGACTGTCACCGTCCAAGTCGACGGACAATCTGCCACAGAGTATGCTGCGCTGGAGCAGCGCGTGCCGCCGCGTTTGAGTGAGTTTGGGCGTGAGCAGGTGCCTTCGACATGTTGCTACATCGAGTCTCGCTCCGATGTCCGATTCAAGATTCGCGTTGCATGTGCTGGTGCCACAATCGGATTCAAGACCAAAGACGTCCTTGTCGTTTACGTTTACATCGATGGTCAACAAGTCCAAAATGCCCTGCTTCGTTTTCCCCGCCATCCGCGTCCTAGCGAATCTATCTTGGAAGTTGTGGACAGGCTCTTCACTGCAGTGAGGTTATTCGAACGGGTTCAATTTTTATTATCTCTATCGACTAAGAACAGAAACGTGTCCCCTACAAATTGCATACAAATCCCTTTCCCTCTGTGTCCCTCTCTTACTTTCACGTGATTAGCGCGATCGATTAAGGTAGTGATGTGCGCGCCTCAGGTGCCTAGCGCACCTGTGGAACCAACACTGGAACCTCTTTCAAATGGATGATCGCGCTTCCACTGCTCCCACTGTAAAATGCACCAAATGCATGGGAATGACCTAACAAATGAAAAACATATCCCAGAACACCAAAATCCTCCACTGTGATCGTGCCACCATGTTGAATGATGATGAAGTGGTATTTGCTGGAAGATAGAAACTAGAATCTCCTTGTTGGTGTGAATATGGCCTTCCTATTAGAGGAGGCGGTCGAAACTAAATGGAAATAAAGGGTGAAGACGAAGGATAGAGGAAGCAGATAGTAAAAGAGAGGATGACGAAGTTGACTTGGAGAGAGGAGATGATCTCGATTAAATTTCGTCGATAATATCGTCGAATAGGCGTGTTATTCAATGATTGGTATATCATCGCGATGAACAAATCCTTCCACTCTGACGTTTAGTTGATTGTCGCTGATAAACTGTGTGAGGGCGCCGTTCGGCGATGCCTTCGTCATGGCATCGGCAGGGTTATCCGCACCGTTGACCCAACGTATCTCCGCAATATCCCGCGATTCATACGCCTGCCTCAACGCCATGATATCTATCATGAGTCGTTTCTCAGTTGTGGTGCCGAGTTTGACGAGGCACTCATAGAGGCTGTATGAGTCTGTGCAAATAACGAGTGGGATTTGCTTCAGGTCAAGGCGTTGTGCGATTTGATTGACCGTTTGCCTGATCACGAAGGCGAGATCAAATCCTGATGTCAACCCATAGATCTCTGATGCGAGAACGCTTCGAGTAACGCGTTTGCATTTCGTTGAGCTCCAATGAAGGATGTTTCCGCGGATGGAAAAAGAATTATCTGATTTCGCGGTCTCATTGGCGATGATGATCACAAAGCCGATTTGAGAACTCAAATCCTTGTTGTTGGCGAATGATCCATCGGTGAATACGAATATCTTCGCGTTCTCGAGATCGATAGGGATATAATGCAAGCCACGGTCGGGATTGCTAATTTGCCAATCAATCCTCTTGTTTAAAACCTTAAAATCGGCGTCAACAGGTTCTTGGGCTTGTGCCGCAATGGAATAGTCGTACGTTGCTTCTGGTTGGCAGACGGAAGCGATATATGCCCCCCGGGCGCGTTGAGCAACATAATCCTGATGCCTACTTGGTGCTTGAAGATTGATCTCCTCGAGGTTTTGAACTTGGCCTCTTTGTCTGACGATAACACAGCCATTTTGTATGGACAAGCGGTTGCCGTTGAAGTCGCAGATAGAACCTTCCTGGAGAATCTCTTTTGGCTTGGCCTTAAAGCACAGTTCTTTCTCCTCCAGTTTGAGGAATGCATCAGTGCCGACGATGAATGTGTCGTCTGTTTGCAATGCGGCGATACCAAATAGACCCTTGTCGGTGGTGTTGTTTGCCGTGATTAACAAGCATGGGTCGAATGAAGAGGTTTCCATGTTGAGCTTGCGGCAATGATGATCATGGTATGTGTTAAACCAGTGGGCTCCTGCCTCCGCGATGCCATACAGTGGCTTCACTATTCGCAGGATCGTTCCCTCTGGATATCTCTTTCTTAGTTCCTGAGGAAGGGCTGCAAGAATGGTGCGGTTTAGTCTGGTTTGTGACTGTGTGTATGCCATCGTGATATCTCTGATCATGATAGACATATTCTGCGTACAGAGAAACGGGGAAAGAGCCAAGGCAACGCGTTGTGCGGGCCGGCTGATTGTGGGAGCTTGTGTGAGGATCCCACGTTTCTCATCGTCGTTGTATCCTTGAACAACGAGACGTGATTTCTCGTATGGGCTTGCGGTATTCCTTCCCTTGACTTCTCTAACCATGCGAGACTTGAAGACTCGATGACCACCATGTTTATTCACATCGAATTCTTCGGGCACAATGACCCCAGCGGCGAGGAGGTTCGTGAGTTCAAGAGTGTCGGCAGCTTCAAATGGAAAACCGGGGGATTTGATCTTTCCTTCAGCTCGTAGCCGCTTGGCTAGGTCAAGGTGTTCTACTTAATAGTGGATTCTGATGTGCTATTTTGTGTAGCATCCTTCCTGGGTCGGCCACGCCTGCGCGGCCTCTTTGGCTCAGGGTATTCGAAAGGTTTGGGTTGATCTTCCGTGGTAATAGGAAGAGGAAGAGATTGTTGAGTTGTGGGTGGAAGGGGAAGAGGGTTTTGAAGAGGTTGTTGTTGATCGGATTGTGTTGAGGGAAGGAGTGATTGTTGTGTTGATGGGTCTGTGCGGCTAGGGCTAGGGTCGGGTTGCAACTGAGGAAGGAGCGATTCCGGGTGACGATAGTACGGTTGGACGCATGTACTGCGAAATTTCGCTGGTCCGTTGTCCAGGTCAACTGCGATTTCCGTATCCGTCACCTCGAGCACTTTATATGGGCCCTGCCACCCGTGTTTTTCGCGAAATACGCGAACTTCGCTTCCTAGGGGCAGGCACAGCGGCAGGCGCAGCGCTGTATCGGGCCCATTGCGCGTATTTAACGCTGTTTGAACCTTCCTTTGAGCGTTGATCTTCCTCAGCTCTGACATCGTTCGCCACACCGCCTTAGCTCTTGCCATCGCTGAAGGCGTAGGCGGTGAATCTATCGTCATTCGAGGCAGAGCACCGAAGACGAGAAGGGTCGGAACGAGGCCATCAGGGCCAGCGGTGTCGTTGACAGCTTTGAAAGCCATCTGAAGGATCTGATCGGGGCTTATAGTATCCTTTAACTCCGCCTTCAATATATCATATGCCCGTCGTACTGGCACATGGTATCTCTCAACCTTCCCAACAGCCCAATGTGCTTCCACAGGCACCTGATGACACGTTATTCCCATCAGCTTCGCTTCTGCTTGGAACTCGGCAGCAGCGAAGTTCGTGCCCGCGTCATGAGTGATCACATCTGGTGGTCCAAGATAGGTATCCATCCAGCATTGCTTCAACGCGAGCCAGGTTTCCTTCGCTGTCATATTGGATAGGAATCTCCCTGCCTGATAGGCAGTGGCTTGATCAACAATATGGAGGACAGGCTTGCCATCTAGTGTCATGATATCAACGATGACTTCGTAATTGAAGTCACAGTCATCCTTCAAGCTGAACTTGAACCTTCGCGGCGGATCAGATTTCATCTGACAATAGTGGCAGAACTTCTTGATCATCTCCAGGGCTTCGATTTCCACATTATGGCCAGCCGAATTCAACAGCTTATGCAGCCGGTATACGGATGGATGACCAAAACGCGTATGGAGGCGCCGCAATTCAGCTTCCGTGAGGAATGCCACCGATGCCTCTTGTTTCCGTAAGAAGAACCACGCGTGACCCCATCTTCGAATCACTGGGACGCTCACACCGTTGCCAACGAGCTCATTCGTGACGTTATTCAGATACACGCCGAGCCGATCCATATCAGCTAGGCATAGGAGGAATGGCGTTGGCACATTGACTATATGAAAATCAACTTCTCCCACAGGTGTGTTCAGGGTGATCACGCCAAGTGGTGTTTCCAATCTTCCTGCTCCAAATCTGACTGGTTCAGGCTTGCGGTCATTACGGAATTTGATCGAGGGCATCTCTCGTTGGAGGGCATGCAATTGTTCAATGCCACCGGTTGATATGCAGGCCGCACCTGTGTCCGGCATGATTCCCTGAAATGAGGCTTGAGAGTAACGATCCAGTACAAATTGTATGGCTTCGTCACCGGTTGAAGACGTGATTCCTACTGGGGAAACTCGATGGCGGAAAGCTTCGTTGGACAGGAAATTCGCAGCGGTATAGAACGAGTCGTTATGATCAGAGGAGTCAGAATCATCGGATTCTTCCGTGTTGGAGTCATCCTGATCCTGTGATTCACCCTCATAATTAGCAAGGAATATAGCATACGAACGTGAATGGCCATGGAATCCTCTCTCTCGAAGATATTTCTCTTTGGCCGCTTTCCTCTCGTTCTCAGGATGTTTCGTGGAGAAACAACCTTTCTTGCCGCAAACGTAGCATTTCTTCTTCCAAGATGGCCGACGCCGCCGCGATTGATCTCTCGTTCCGCCGGAATTGCGCTGAAATTTGCGATCTACGAAGTTCTGATCGTGTCCTTTATCCAGGTCTTGGGAATATTGGTCACTAGGTTGTCCAGATCGTTCATCCTGCATGGCAGATAGTGATGATCGAAGCTGTGATGCCAATCCCTCAAATGTAGGCGCGGGAGAGTATATCGCGAGTCGGAATTCGGGCACACCACGGCACGCCTTGAGCGTAGCATCGATCAGGCCACCTTCGCCGCCAGACTTATCCCCGAGTGCTCTCCTACAGAGCCGCAATTTCGTAAGAAGGGCCTGGAGGACCTCGTCAGATGACTTACCGGGCATCTCAGCCCGAAGTCGGCTGAAGGTGAGGGTGCTCCAGTCGGTATGATACATCTTCTGGTTGATTTCGGTGTCAAAGTGCTCTTTCATCTTCTGATACATCTCAGCGAAGGTTAAATCAGTGCTGATTTCGTGTAGAAAGAAGGACTGAGCTTCCTTGGCCAGAATCGAAGGGAAAACACCATGGAATTTAGACGGGGGAATGTTTGCTTGACGGCACACGCTCATGAATTTCCGGATCTTGTCATCGAAGATATCGTATGGTTCGCCTGTATAGGCTAGTTTCTTGTCCCATATCTTAATGAATCTAATCGTGAGATCGGCCTCAACTTCCTCGTTCTCGAATCGAACAGGTGGAATGCTCGTGTATGCATCCCGGAAGTTGGTAGTCCGTACGGGGAGCGTCTGCTGATACCGAGGGGATTCGCGCCATTGATGCTGAGGCTCTTGCTGAGCGGGTTGATGGGTCTCAATGATCTGAGGGGATTCCGGTTCTGCCGGTCGGGTAATAGTTGGCTGCTGGATTACTACCGGTGCCGGTGACGATAGAGCCGCTTTAACAGTTCCTTGGAGCAGCTTCTGTTTCACCTTATATGCCACGGTGTTTTCAGCAACCTCTTGACCAAGCAACTCGTTCTCATCCCATTCAGGAAGTTCGTTACTTGTTAGAAGGCCACATAAAGCTCGAGAGATGCTAGAGTTGGCCTTGCCCATATAGATCCCCCTAATTCTGAGAAGCGTCCGGAGTCTTGATCTAAGGCGTGGGTTGATTAGTTCGAAGTCATCATAGCTCCATCCCGTGAAGTCGTTATACAGATCCCCAAGCAGGGCAATTCCGTGGTTACGTTTATCCACCATGTATGTTGCCACACAGCCTAAGAAGAAGCTGTTGCGGTGGACAAGGGAGGAGCTCTGGGTGATAGGTTCGTTGAGGAAATCCGCGTCGAAATGCCTGATCGGGAGTGAAGGGAGCTCCACGATCGTCAGGTTCCGTTCAATGAGTTGCCTGTCTTCGAGAGACACGTTGGCCGGGGTATCCTGGGCTGTCGCCGGGGCTAGTGCGGCAGATGAATTGTCAGACATATTGACAGGCTGTGTGCTGAGAAACAGGGCACAGGGTGTCAATGAGGGTTATCAATGTGCGATAGGGCACGCCTAAGGGTCGCTGATGACAGCAAAGCTTAGGCACGGTTGGATAACTAGAGTGGGCTCTGATGCAGAGTCTTCGTAGCAATCCGCGCGTTGTAGCAACTATCCTACCGTCAGGGAGCTCGCTTTGCAGAGCGTGACGATAGGTTAGCTCTCTTCCGTCTTGCTGTTCTGTGTCACCTTTGCCGGGCGACACTGATCAGTGTGGACAGGCTCTTCACTGCAGTGAGGTTATTCGAACGGGTTCAATTTTTATTATCTCTATCGACTAAGAACAGAAACGTGTCCCCTACAAATTGCATACAAATCCCTTTCCCTCTGTGTCCCTCTCTTACTTTCACGTGATTAGCGCGATCGATTAAGGTAGTGATGTGCGCGCCTCAGGTGCCTAGCGCACCTGTGGAACCAACAGAAGTGGAATATGCTTACGCTAAAACCAGCGATCCTTCAAAAGTCACGATGCAAATGTTCACGTTTGCTCCAGTCACCGCAAGTAAGGCTGTCGTGAGCTCTAGAGCTCCATTCTGGAAAACCCCAAAGATGACGCTAATCTCCGTTTAGTTGAGGACACCACCAGGTCTAGGGTTGCCAAGGACGCACAAAAGGCCAGTTTCCTTGGCCTCATTCAGGTTGAGGTGCGACTCTGCGCGGGAGAAAAGACCTCGACTTCCTCCCCAATCCTTGCACCTTCACAAGGGGCAGACGAATTGCGATTAGCAGAGAAAGCTATGAAGGGGAGGGAGCTCACCCATGGCATGCAGTAATGCCCTTCAGCCCACTGAGTCAACAAGAATTCTGGTTTACAGTGCCGCAGGTTCCAAGCCGAGAGAGAGTGCCCACTACCAATCGTCGTATCCTTTGACAAAGAACGAGCTTTGGGGGTCTTCAACTTCCAGTGTATTCAAACGCCCAGCCTAGCCTCAGCCTGGGGTCATGTCAAGGCAGGCAACCTCTTAACTCCAGGCGAGGCTGAGGCAGGCCTATACCAAAAATGCCATGTGCAGGCAGACTTAGGCAAGGCTGCGATTTTATACAGGCAGGCGTAGGCAAGGTTGAGATTTCGCACAGGCGGGCTTAGGCCAGATTAATATTTTGCTCAGGCTAGGGTAGGCTTGCTTACCCATAGCGAAAATCACTGAATATGAAGCTATTCGGATATATACAGCTCAAGTGGGGTTTTCCAATTGCCTCTCCCTTTCCAAGAGTTTTTGCATCGAAAGAGAAAGTGCTCAATTGTCTCCGCTGCCTGACCACAGTCACACAAGTCCGAGTCTGCTGCTCCTATCCTATAAAGACACTTGTTCAGTCGCGTCATACCAGTGCGAAGCTGGGCAAGAATATCGGATTCTTTCCTTGTCAGAGAATCATAAAGTGCGCGGGTGTGCCTTCCCGGCAACGCTTTGTCAATGCGCTTCGCGTGTTTTCCGACCCCCTCCGGAAGTTGTCTACACTGTCGTTGGGAAAGCGCCAAACGAAGCGTCGTGGACCTTGATTGGTAAGATGGCTCCTCCACGATGCATCCTGCCTGGGTTGCTTTCTGCGCTGCTGCCTTGGCAACTGTTCCCCATTTGAACCCTGCGTGTCTGGCCGGCGCCCATATGAGTCTTACCGAACTGCCACACTCCAAGAGACGTTTGGTGCGGTCGTATATCTGGCGAATCGTGCATTGCCCGGATTGCTTCCGAGGCCGCCTGATCACTTCCACGGCTGAGCGGTTGCTCGTCACCACCGTCACTTCTCGAGGGTGAAGGCTGTCCGGTATGCACGTCAGTGCCATCGCTATCGCTGCCAATTCAGCTGTGTACGGATTCTGTTCATCTGCTGGACCGAGAGTCACGGAATAGCTGACAAGACGATCGCCTTGGCAGCCGCGATCCAGGCTGCATACCACGCCCCCCATTCCCACCATGCCGTTCTTCTGCGAGCTAGACGTTGTTATCATGATTCCCTGAACCTCGTTCGCTGCCCCGACAGCCTTTGTCACGTCGTCCTCGACCACTACCGGGATCCGGCTGGTCCATGGTGACAGCGCATATTCGTGTATGACTTCCATCCGGTCTGTCTGAGCTTTCGCGGCCGAGACAATCTTTCGCATCGGTGATACGAACCGCTTGCTCTTGCTGTTTCTCAAAGCTGCCAGAGGGTGTGTCGATGGAAGAGTTTGAAGACTGATGCAGAGTCTCGTCGTAGCTTGGCTGTGTCGTTCCTCCACCGTTTGAATGCTCGCTTCGGCTTCGGCCACCGCCGTCGCGACCGTACGAAAGACGCCTGTGATGGCCTGCGCCCCAATCATCTGAGCTTTGTTCATCCAAGCTATCTGTTTCGCACGAAGAGCATGCGTCCAGACACTGGAGGCATAGTCCATGGCCGGCACGACTGTCGCTTCAAACAGATGTCTCGCCACCCTGGGTGACAGCATTTTCAATCTTCTCAGGAACATGGCGGCGTTGAGCCCTGCAGTCGCCGCCTTCGCCATGTGTTCTTGATATCGCAATCCGACGTCCATGATTACTCCCAGAATTTTCGCACTTTCCCTCGGCTTGACCCGTTCGCCTTTGATCAAGAACGGCATGTCACTTTTGCGCCCAGTAGCTCGCGTGAAGTGGATGACCGTCGTCTTATCCGCTTCAAATGTTGCACCGCTGCGAGCCTCCCATTCGAGTGCATCGTCGATAATTGACTGAATGCCTGCTCGGTTCGACTCAGCCGTTGGGCCAGTCACCCAGGCAGAATAATCGTCCACAAATGCAATCGAGCCGCTTTCCGCCTTGATTTTTCTCTGCACCAAATCTGCATTGAAGAAGAGGAACAAAATTGGCGAAAGTGGCGATCCTTGAGGAAGACCTGCCTGAGGCAACTCGCGCTGTTCCGACGTATGCCCGTTCACCACCAATGAAGCTGTCCGTGCCGAACAAAAGGCATCGACCCATCTTATGAGTTCGACGGAAATCCCTCTTGCCCTCATTCTGTCGAGCAATCTCTCTTTGCATACTCCATTGTAGGCACCTTTGACATCGAAACTAATCAGGCTAAGCACCTTACGATTCCGCCAGGCCCTGTAAATCTGTTCCTGCAAGAGCAGGAGCGCCTGCTCGGCCGACCGTCTCTTCCTCGCTCCGAAGTGATTCGCTGGCAAAAGCCCGTGAGCCTCCACGGCGTAGGAGATACGCTCGGCCACAACCGCTTCGAGTATCTTGCCAAGAGTCGAAAGAAGCGATATTGGTCGCCAGGCTTTTGCCACCCTGTAGTCCTCTTTCTCGGGCTTCTTCAGCGGGATGATCTTGGCGGTTCTCCATTGACGAGGCACCTTGCCGTCTCTGACAGACGCCCTGTCACACAACGAGGTGCACGAGGAGCATGGATGACTGAGCGGCGATCGGGCAGAAGATCCCCTGTGAATCGGGCAACGAAAGACTCTTGATTTTCTATCTAAGTGATGGTGAGAAGTTGGCTTCTTATGCTTGTGATATTGGGTCTGGTGGCGATATCGCCACCCAGGCAGCATAGATGACGATGTCACCTAGAAGGTTCGAGTTCATCACTAATATGACATTACGAACTGCTTGCTGCCTGTTAGGCAGCACCGTGAATGAGCGTCTTGATCTTGACATGCTGTAGTGTGCGCAAGCATCTTTACTTTTGGGTTTGAGTCACCTAATTTTACCCAAGCCCAGCCCAGCCTAGCCACCCCCTTTGTCTAGGCAGGCTAGGGTCCTCCCCCCCGATGAGGCAGAGGCAGGCAACCACCGAAAATTAGCTGCCGAGGCAGGCTTGATACCCAGAATTCGCTGTCGAGGCACGGCTAGGCAAGGCTAGGCAGGGGCAGGCTCAGGCAACGGCGGGGCGTTTGAATTCACTGTCAACTTCTTCTATAGATCACGAAGTTTGTATCATTGAGCTTTCACTTGCGACGTGAGACTTACAGTCACTAGGTGCACTGCAGAAGGAGATGATTATTCCGCCATCGCCATCTCTTCTGCCGTCGGATGATGTCGACGATAAGGCAGATGCGGATCTAAGAAATATGGGAGCAGAGGAGCTTCGCAAGCTTGTGCAAGAAATGCGACGCTCAAACAATGTAAGCCTTGTTAGCTGGCTGGAGCTACCAGCATCCACAGTCAAAATCCGAACCCACCGTCTGATTGTCGCCGTGTAGGACCACATCAAGCGGGAATTGAGTGCCGAAGCAGAAGAAAGATCGAAGCGTCCAAGGCTGGAGAATGCCGACGGAATCGTTGATCTCACCGACGACTAAACCCGGCATTTGGGGGGCAGTGAATGCAGATACGAAACGCAGCTGATTGAGCTGTCGTGGGCTCTGTAGCGGCACCTGGGATATGGGTGTTAGGCGTCTCAAAGGGGGACGAGCCAAAATGACTTCTAGGAGGTAGGTTTGCTGAGGTCAAAACGTGCAGGGGATGGATTTTCGTATCTCACTGGTTTGATCCGTTTTTGATGGGGAATTATTTTATCAAGTTACACCTCCGTTCATCATTTAGCACGTGGAAAGTAAGCTGCTATGACTTAGGGGGCCGGTGAACAGTGGCTATAAGGCGAGGCCTACGTTACCTGTAGATACACAGCAATACCTCCATACGGGCGCCATCATGCAGAGGTCACGATACAATAATGGGCTGTTCGCTGCAGGCCGCTCTCTTATCGTACAACAAGTCATTGGCTTGAATGACTTTTGTTTGCCGCCGAAGCCTAGCAGACGACTTCGGGTTGTTGCACTTGGACTCAAAACACTGGCAAACTTCACTGTCGTAGAGCACGGATCGTATGATGGCGAGCATCAGACAGATTGCCGGCAGAGAATCGACGTTGAGTCGCAACTACCCATGGAAGCAATTTGCGGAAACGCCCGCATTTCCACAGCGGGCTGGAGCGCTGCAAGTCGCGGGTCCACGGAGACGGGTCCACGGAGACGGGAACTGTGCATAAACTCTACAGCTTCCCCGGAATAGGTACCTTGGCGTGCGGGCTCCATGAGTGGAGAACAAGGTACCGAATCACGACGCGGGGAGGACGCATAAGACGCAGGCACATCCCCTAAAAGGGCTGGCGACATGCCACCGAGGCACGCCAGCGAGGATCAGCCGACGATTGGCCACGCCGCGCCTTTTGCTTAGGTAGCATCAAACGACATGACGTGAGCGCCCGCTGCCAGCGTCCAGAGAATCTGCATCCAAACCTGGAATCAAAAGGCCACCTTGTGCTCCGTTGCCATCCGCCAAGCACCGCGCTCCACGAGGGCCGCCCGCCGTCGACGGCAATGACACGTCTGCAAACGCCTGGTCGTCGCCCTCACGCCGCCGCCGTCTTCTGCTGAGAGACCGGACGTCGCTGCTGCTGCCTCCACTGCCATGTCGCCCGACGCCGCCCCGACCAACGTCCGCGTCTTTGTCCACTGGCGCGACCAGACCGTCTTCGCCGGCGAGGAGGTCAAGTGCACCATCGAGTTCAAGAATGTCGCCCCCGAGCTCCACCAGCAGCAGACACGCCAGCCTGCTCAGCTGCAGAAGCCCGCGCCGGGCGAGAGGCAGAGGCTCCCCCCCCACTCCAACCTGTCGTCGCCTCCGCTCACCAACTCGGCCAGGGGACATCGTCGCTCGGCCCTGTCGCTGAGTGCGCCGCCTCCCAATTCGCGCAGCAGGTCCGGCTCGATTCAATGGCCGCACACGCCCAACGTCGGCGAGTGGCGGCCCGGTCATGCTCACAAGCGCTCTGTCTCCATTGTGTCGATAGGATCTGCCACGGCTGCGGATGATCATGCCCTGCGGAATGAAGCCAATGCCAAACCTCAGCGGCCTCATCGCGGTCACGGCCGAGCAGCTAGTCTGCAGATTGTGCCTCGCGGACAATCGTCGCCAGCTTCGTCCCCAAACACCGGTCAGGAATTCAGCCCTTCCAAAGTCTGTACGTAAACTGACTGTCCTTCAGCCTCCATCACGCAGAGCCCCAACACCCCTTCCGTCTTCCAGGCTTCGTACCCCCCGGACCGATATGCGCGCAATGCGCCCGCCATCACTTTGCCCAACACACCGAATCGGCCCGGCATTCGAAGATCTCCCCTCGGCTCGCCTCGACCTGTGCCAGACTTCCGGTTTCCCCTGGGCTCTCCAGGGCCCGAACCGCCTCCGGAAACTTCGAAACGCTCACGAGGACAAAGCCTGTTCAGTCCTCGAGCGGAAGCAAATGAGCAAAACGGCCTGGCTCTGCGACCAAAGGAACAGGCCTCGACTGCCGCTTCCCACGATCGGCCCAACACGCGTCTGCTAGCCAACACGAGCGCATCCGGTGGCACGCCTCGAAGTAGCGGCGAGTTCTATTCTCTGAGCAACCACTCATCCGAGACGTTGGCGTCAGAGTATGTCGCTCGCCCTCTGATGCGTGGCAATGGGCGGCCTCCCCACATTCGTCGTAGCTCAAGCTTCGTCCCGCAGCAGTCGCGTGCACCCGAGTCTCTCATGATGGGATACGCACAAATACAGGGCTCATTCTCTCTCGACGGCTCCTTGGTTGCTCTTGGCCCCTTTGAGCAAGTAAAGAAGAAAGCGGCGGTGGGTGGTCGTGGCGGAGGAGTCATAGGCTTGGAGCCCTCGAAGCGAGAGAATGGGCTTCTGCGAGGCTTTGGCTGGTCCAACATCAGCAACACTCTAGGCGACTTTTGGGGCGGCGGAGAGCTTAGCACCATCAAGGAGATACGTGGAGTCGCCAACTCGAAATCAGTGCCTTTGCTGAGCACCCCGCAATCCATTTTGTTCGTCGACATGCAACTGGCACCGGGGGAAAGTCGAGCGTACGAATACTCATTCAGACTTCCTAGAGGACTACCGCCCACGCACAAAGGCAAGGCGGTCAAGTTTTCATATAGTCTAGTGATTGGGACTCAGAGAGCTGGGGGGTCCAAAGAGCAGCAGGTGCGATCCGTCGATATACCCTTTCGCGTCCTGGGCAGCGTCAACAGCCACGGGGAGATCCTTGGCCATGATCTCATGAACCCATACGTCCTCCTCCGTGACGAGGCCGAGGTCAGGAGCGTTGGAAAGGGAAAGGTGACTGTTGAGAAGAAGGGTTCGCCAGAGCCCGCAGCAACCAGTCACGAATTCCTCGCCTACGTGGATGAACTGGTAAGTAGACGGAGGAATGATCAGGCGGCCGTGCTACTCTCACCAACAGAGGCACATGACCCTCGACGATCACCAGCGTTTGAGGAGGCGACAAATGCCAAAGATGCTATTCACCTGGCAATCAGAAGGAGCAACTTGGCAAGCGACGCACAGCAGAGTCCCAACCGCTTCGAGATTGCACGCAACGGGCAGCGCGTGGGCGTCATTATGCTCACTAGGCCAGCATTCCGGCTTGGAGAAGTCATCACAATGGCCATTGACTTTACCGATGCCAATGTACCTTGCTACGCGGTGCATGTGACGCTGGAAACGGCGGAAAAGGTGGACGCTGGGCTCGCTGTCCGATCGGAATCAAGCATTCACCGCGTCACACGAAAGGTCTATGTCGCGTTGTCCGAGGCAACGCTCTACTCTCGGCGCGTCGTCTTTTCTCCCACGATACCAATCACCGCAACGCCAGAGTTTATAACGAGCGGCATCAGCCTGGAGTGGAAGCTTCGGGTCGAGTTCGTGGTCCCCTACCAGGGCAACGAGACGGCGCCGCATGGAGAGGATCAAGCGCCACATCCCTTGCTGGAGCAGATATCGCAGGACGAAAAAGGAGGACTTGTACTGGCAGGGGTGGAGAATCTGGCGTGCGAGAGCTTCGACGTGTCCGTGCCGATACGAGTGTACGGAGCCGTAGGGAACGGGCTGGAGCGACTGGAGCGGGACGAGGCTTCGGAACAGGGGCTCGCTGTGTGAGCCTTTGAGGGAGCCAGCCCGGAGCACACCGTAGATGGAGACGACAATAAATCCCTGGATAGATGGACATGTCGCAGGCACGATGCTTCCCTGCAAGCGCCCATATTGTCTCAAACGCTGTGTACACTGTAATGACACTGATGGACCGAGACGCGGGATCGGACACGGAATCGCTTAGATTTCCAATCGCCCCGACGTTTCTGAACGCAAGCGCGCACGTGGCCTTGAGCTCGCTGCGGTCCGGCAAAAGAAGCTGACCAGGCATGAGCATTGGAATGGCCAGGCTCCGGCCCTTGCGCGCGCAACGCCGGCCTCAACGGACGCGCATGCGACCTTGAGCAGCTGCCGAGGACACCTCGAGGCGTTGGCAAGACGCGTTTCGGACCCTCAGGGATGGTGAGATTTGACCTGGTCCGGGGGAAATTGCAAGACCGCACGAGCCCGCGCGGCGAGCAGATAACATGACTGTGATTTGCCGTGTCGACAGGGTCGCCTTTGACTCGACCAGGGCCGGCTCCCAGTATGCGCCGCTTAGGACTTTGAGGCCGCTTCTGGGACAGCAACAGCCTCACTCGGCTGTATTGGAAGCTGCATCGGGGACAAAGATTCATCTCGTCACGGATAATTGGCGCATGGCGACGCCCTTTGCAACGTAATAAAGGCACCCAACGTTGGACAATGTGTCAGTGGAGACCAGGGGGGAGAGGTGAGATGAGAAAATCAAGTCATTCGGTTTATCCCATCTCGCCGACATGAAGCCTTGCTCAAAGGTTAGTGATTACCATTGTGGTTCTTTTATATCGCCGGCATCGACACGAGTCTGACAATGACGGCGGTGACGAATTGCTGCAAAGGGAGAGGACGTTTTGTTTCGTTTCTCCAAACCAAAACGAACGGGGAACCCCGGCGTTTGTGTCCCTCCTAGCTTGCGGTGGACTCCGCTGTCGTGCTAGGCAAAAGCAAGGCAATGGACGCACGTCGCCGCGGAGGCCGGCCAAAGAGATGCCAGGCCTCGGGATATGCAAGCAGTCTGCACAAGGCCGAGGCCATTGTGCGGTGTATGCACGCACTCAAGTGCAAGCACGGGGATGCACGACATTTCACGCCGCAGCCAATTTGTCCAAGACTGCATCTCCCGCGGCAGCTGGCGCTGGATGGAGGAGGGTTGGTGGTGATGGTCCCGATTAGGAGAAGTGGTGTAGGGCGAGGGTGTAGGTGCGCAGGGGACCGCGCACACGGAGACGCGTGAGGGTGTGATGCCGTCAGGCGACGCGGGGAGTGGTAAAAGACGGTGCTGCAGTACAAGCACGTCCGGTAGAAGGCGGGAGCAGCCGCAGCTTTGACGGGAGATGGTGGGCTGGGAGTGATGAAGAGCACGAGAAGCAGAGTCAGAATCGTAGTCGAGCAGATTGCTTGTTTCATTCAGAGAATCATCGGCACAAAGACCAGAGAATAGGCCTGCGTGGTTGATTATAGAAAAGGGTTTGAAACAAAGTCTAGGGCAGTCTGGGCCGACCAGCAGGTTTCATCCGGCGCCGTCTCTGCCCTTGAAAGTCTCGAATGCGTCTTGTCTTCGGCGGTGCTCGTAATAGGTACCTAGTAATACAAGGTCAAGAAGGGAGCGTTGGGGCATCGGCCCGGATGGACGATTGTCTAGCAATTCTATTTTGAGCGCTGTGATGCACCGCGCTTTTGTGCCTTTGCAATCGCTCGCCCAAGGCATTGAACGGACTATTCTTTCGACCGGTCTCTTGTCCCATCATTTATTACAGAAAAAGGTGAGGCGGACCATGGAAAGAGACGCGAGGTACAGAACGTAGCCTGTAGGTACGTACCTGCTTGGTGATCTCCCGAGGCGGGCAGTTCACCCAGCAACGACGCAACCGGGGAGCCGCCCGTGATAGGTCAGCTTCGGGGGCACAGGGGGGTTGAGCGGCAACGACGGCCTGCCACAATTGCCGTTAGTGCTCAGTGCCCGCCGCCACGCACGCTTGTTAACAACCATCTGTGGTCTCGTCAAGGGGGGGTCCCCTGTAGAACGCCGTGTGCGGCCCCTGTACATGGACAGGCCCCCCCGCTCCCTTCCACCGACAGACCGGGGGGACAGCAGCAAGTGGCAGGGGAAGCACGAGCAAAAGTGACAGCATGGAGTCGAGTGCACTTGACCCAGAATGTTCATGAGCTCAATGGCATAATGTTGTGGTGTGCGGCCAGCACAAACGGCGCGTTGATGGAGGACCGCATCAAAAAGAAAGAGAAAGAAAGACGAGGCGAGAGCAGAAAAAAGCTGCCGGCGATTGAACAGATGACGAGGACAAACGCCCGCCGAGCTGTGCGTACGATACATGTACTTGTCGTGTCGTGCTGTTTGTACAGTGGGGTGGCATAAGTTCCGGGCAAGGTGATTTTGCCCCGCTACCCTAAACCTTACCTCTTAACTTTTACCTCTTATAATAGACAACTCTCCCCTGTAAAAATTCTTCATCCCGCGGAGCTGTTAGCGGCTTGTTACGCGGGCTGGGATTTGCAGGCCACCCGACCACGCTTTTGCTGTGAGACCCCATCGGGGCCTTAACAGCACAGAGGAAGACTTTGGAGAGCTCATCTTCCTCTGCAGAGCTGGTCCCGACACAACGTCCACTCGGACCCCTATGGCGTGTGTCGTGTGTCTCTTTTCCTCGCTCCTCGTCCTTCTCTCCTCTCCCTCGCCCAGAGAGTCGTCCTCCGCTAGGTAGAGGTACGCACTTGCTACTCGGGGGGCCGTCGGTGCATTGATGGGAAGGTACGTACAGTGGGGTGGCATAAGTTCCGGGCAAGGTGATTTTGCCCCGCTACCCTAAACCTTACCTCTTAACTTTTACCTCTTATAATAGAAAGAATACTAAGCTAAGTAAAAAAAGAAAATCATTACTATATTATAATACTGTTAATAGCTATAACTTACTACTTTTTTTCGTTTTTTCTTATATATATAATAAGGTATTTAGTATTAAAGAAAGTAAAGTAAGATTAAAGAAATATTTAGGACTATTAATTTAAAATTATATAGCTTTTAGAGAGATTTATTTAAAATTATAACTTTTATTCTACTTACTTATTATAGACTTTACAATAAAATAGCTTATTTACTTTTTTAATATAATACTATATATATTTTTAAAAATAATATTAAACTTTATTTTAAGTTTTTTCTTTTATAGTAATTTTTATACTATACGTTTAAAAATCTATAAATAGCTTTATATAGCTACTTAAACTATATACTATTTATAACGCTAAGAAAAATAGCTAAAATAGATAATAAAAGAGTTATTTTTTATTTATAATAATTATTTAGCTTTATATAGGTTTTTAAAGTAAACCTTTAATTTAAGTACTTTTAAAATTTACTTTACTTAACGTTAAGATTTATTTATACTAGCTAAATATAGCTTAAAATATAAAATCTTTTTATAATATAAAGTTATATTACTATCCATTATAAAATTACAGTTTGTAACTTTATAAGTATTTTATAGCTTTATTTATACGATATTTAATATATAGTAGACTTTTTTAGAAGTATTTATTAAGCTTTATTTAACCTAAAGTAACTCATTAAATATAAGTTTAAAAATTATATAATAATTATATCTAAGTAGCTTATATAATACTGTAAGTTTTAGAATTTTCTCGTGCTTACTAAGCCTTAAATACGACTAAAAATAGTAGTAGCGTAAAGTACTTTTTTTTTAAAAAAGCGGGGTTTAGCGGGGTTGCCCGGAACTTTTGTCTACCCACTGTATGCACATGCGACCTTGTTCATCTGCATTGTGCACGTTCTCCTTCAGTCTCGCTCTTTTTCTCTCTTCCACAGCCTCGACCTGTTCAGCACCGCACTCACTTCCCGGCACACACTCTCCCCCCTTCCCTCTCGCTCTTTCTCACAAATCTCACACTCGCTTGATTCGTGTGGGCACTCGTATGTGTGTATGCGTGCGCGGGCTGTCTACGACATATCTGCAGCTTAGAGCTTGGGCGGCCTGCCTCTTACCCTTTTTCCCTTTTCCTCACCAACCTCCACCTTCCTTACCTTGGAGCTGGTACCCTACCTACTAGCTTGCCTGCCTAGCTGGGCAAGGTCACCGCTTCTTGCGCCATTCAGCTTCTTTCCTTCCCACCCGAAGCTCCAGCTCCTTCTCTTGCACCACCCCCCCTTCGCCTTGGACTGGACCTCTTTCTTTCACAGCATCTCCCTAATACCTACCTTAGGTACCTTGCGTACTACCTTGCCTCCTTTGTCCGCCCGATTGACTGCCGTCGTCACTGTGAGTAGCACTTCCCACTGACGCCCTCCCGTTCTCGCCCTGTCCGCCCACAGCTCGGTGGTGTCGGCCATGGCCAAGAGGGGGGGAGGCCGTTCCAGATCATCGACGGCGGCCCACCGACGCTATGCTAACTTCAACTTTTTGACCTCACACAGCCCTTCTTCCCTTGAGAACCGCCGCTGCCACCACCATCGCCGCGGCTGACCAGATATCAATTTGATTTATACCGAATCCCTTCATCGTTTCCTTTTTTGCTCGACTTTCTTGGTGAGGATTACTAAATAAGAAACGACGAGATACTCCCAAGCGCCCGCTCTGCCGATCTCGACTCGCATCCCCCCACAAGGATTGTCGCCCGGCGCAAGCCTCGTGCCCGGCCTCATTTGCTTGCTTCTTCCAGCGCCTCGCATGTCCTCGTCGGCCTTGCCCACGTCAAGGGTCCCCCAACTCCTCTTCTTCCCTCTCACAGCGGCTCATTGGCGACCCTGAGAGAGTCAATGGCGATACGATGGCCTCGACACCTTCCAACAGTCGACTCATGCTCACGCCCTCCAATTCACCTTTCCTTCGACCTTCAAAGTCGTTGACGCGCGGCCGGCCCTCGCTCCAGGAGTCGAGATTATCTCTCAAACGAGTCGTTGGCACCACTTGCCGCTCCCCGACTGGCTTCGACACCGTCAACTCCCTCTTCGCCTACGTCGCCGGCGGCGCCGTCGTCGTCGTCGATGTCCAAGGTGCCCACTATTCACAGCGTTTCTACCGAGCTCGCCCGGCTGCCGTGCCAGTCTATTCAGTAGCCTCCGCGCAGAATGCTTTCGCCGCCGGCACCTCGACCCCCAAGGCCAATGACAGCCGAAATCGCGTCGCTCCCCATTACCGAGATTCCCCCTACAGCCCGGCCGAATGGACCGAATCTCCAGGCTCCAAGACCTGGACAAGCCGAGAGCGCATCAAGGCCGCCACTTGCCTGGCCCTCAGCCGTGACGGCAAGTATCTAGCCGTTGGCGAAACCGGTTATGCGCCTCGAGTCTTGATCTTCAACCTTCAAGACGCCTCCTCTGACACCCCGCTCGTGTCGATAAGCGAGCACGCCTTTGGCGTCAACGCCGTTGCCTGGTCGGCAGATGGCAAGTACCTGGCTTCCCTCGGCGCCGCCAACGATGGCTTTCTCTACATTTGGAAGATTGATCCGCGTACCGGCGCCGCGAAGCTCTTTCAGCAAAATAAATGCACTGCAAATGTCCGAGAAATGATTTGGCTGGGCAATAATCTCATCACCATGGGCGTTCGCCATATCAAGGTCTGGAAAGTCGACGATGGCCAGGCCGGCCTATCGGGGAAGCAGAAGCTTTCGACCGAGACGACTCTAAACCTACCAATAGCCCAACGACCTTTGCCAGGCCGCAACATGCTCCTCGGCGACCTACTTGATGCCACATTCAGCTGCGCAGCTGTCGACGGGGCGAGGTTGATCCTATGCACGGAATCAGGTGACGTCTGCTTTCTAGATGATGATGAAAAGCACATGAAGCTGGTCAGGGCGTTGAGCTTGGACTTTCCCGTTACCACCATCAACATTAGGGGGAAAGTCGCCTATATTGGCGGCAAAGACGGCCACTTTGTGACCATAGATCTCGCTGACCTTTCAGACGACGACTGTTGCGGGAGCATATTAAGCGCTGGCGAGGCCCCGGCAGGCATTGTCGCCTTGGGGTTCCTTAGCGAGATGCTCGTCACAATCGACTCGAAACAGTCTATTGACCTATGGACTCCAGACTACATCCCGGGCCAGCGTGCCAAAGCAGTTGCGCACATACCCATGCCAGGGCACAGAGAGCCCATCGCTGGCGTACAGGCGCTTCGCAAGCCGAATAAGGCAAGCGCTGCTTTCGTGACGTGGTCACATTCGGGCAACTTCACCTTTTGGGATCTCGACGGTCAAGTCAAGTCGTGCGTCGAGGTGCCCGTCGACGCACCGGAACTAGACAGCGCCCCAGACCTCGCCAACAAGATTACCTGCGCGCGAACTTCGGGTGACGGCAAGCTCTTGGTCACTGCAGACAATCTTGGAATCCTCAAGATAACGGACGCCGACTCGAAAGAATGCGTTTTGGATACCAAAGCGCACTCGTCCGATTGTATATCCATCTGTATCTACGACGAGGAACCGAGATTCCTGATGGCATGTTGCGGCAGGGATCGCACAACACAACTCTTCCATCGACTTTCCAACGGCATCATTGACCATTTCCAGACCTTAGAATTCCCTGCCAAAGTCGTCCAAGTCTTGATACCGACAGAAGACAAGGTCATCACTTGCTCTTTGGACCGAACTCTGCAGATTTTTGATCTGGTGTCCAAGCATGGAAACCCAGACGTTTGCGCAGCGATACCTTCCAAAGTCATATCTTTACGGTCTTCGCCTACATCCATGGCGATGGGCCAGGACAACAGCACCATCTACGTGTCTCTCTTGGACCGCTCCGTTTACCAATTTGATATTGCGACTGGGCGCCAGCTCAGCTACTTCAAGTGTGTGGACGAAAACGGCGCCGAATCGACCATCTTAGAATCCTTGACGGTCGGACCGTGGGCTCCAAAGGACGTTGAGCTTTTACTTGGCTCCTCCAACACGGACAAGTCTGTACGCATCTACGATGCTGCCTCGGGCACCTTTCTCGACCGAGAATGGGGACACACCGAAGCCATCAACGGCGTATGCTTGCTAGACGACGATGACGGATCCAGGAAGATTGTGAGCGTGGGCTCAGACGGCACAATCATGATTTGGGGGCTTGATACGAGCGAGACCTCGCCCAGGCTGACCAGCAGAGACCCTTCGCCGGTGAAGGAGACCACCTCAGCGCGGCCTACTCTTCGCAAGGTGCTCTCCAAAGTTGAGCTCGCGGAATTTCAACGTCCAACTTCGTCCGGTCGTCGGTCGCCCCCGAGGTCGGTGCAGCGCCGCTCCTCGCGGCTAAATCTTTCCAATGGCTCCGGCAGCGTGCGAACACCGACGTCCGCACTCCAAGGAAGCCCATCTACCAACAGCACAATCATGGAGGACACGCCTTCGCGACGCCGGCTCTCGAACGACAATGAAGTGGAGAGCCCTCCGCCGAGCCCAAAGACCAAGAGATGCAGAAATTACTCATCATCGACTCTGGGGAAAGCGTCCCGGAAAAAGGCGTCTACGTCGTCGCTTCATTCGTTTGGGTCTCTCAATATGGCAACTGAACAGGCTTGTCGTACACTTCGAGCCTACAGGAAGAAGCTGTCTTCGGCAGAACCAATCACTACCGACGTGCTGACTGAGCTGGATCACGAGTTGCGACTGACCGCCACGGCGCTCGGCGACAGGGCCAGTCGTAGCAAAGCTATTGACGAGACTGTCTTGACTGGGCTCTTGGATCAATATTCGGAAAGGATAGTTACCATGCTGGATGAAAAACTGCGACTCTCTCATCGAGCGGAGGGGAGAGACGACGAATGCTTGGGTCAGGATCGTCGTCGCAGCTTGACGGGTAGTACGACTTCTTCGTCGTCGTCATCATCACCACGACGCTCATTTTGATTTCTTTGTGTTTTAGCGGATTCATTGGGGGACCCTTGAGCAAGGGCCGGGCATGGTTCACGGCGTTTTGGTTCCAAAGTTGCCTGAGGAGAAGGGGGCTGGCGAGGCCTGGCATAGGGGATGGGAATGCTCATGGAGCAGTATATGGATATGATACCACGGGGCCTGGCGTTTATGGGTTTTCGGCCATGTAGATGGGTTGGGGCTGCGTCATGATTGCCCAAAAGTACTGCCTCTTGTGAGACGCATCTTTTTCAACATGATAAATTCTGTCACAAAGCGCCTCATGGCAGTTCCATAGGATGACTTGTACAAGTAAAGGCCAAGGAGACGCGATGGCTTAAGCGATTGCGTCTTGCATGTCGAGACGCCATCGCGACATCGAATGCCAACGAGTGGCGCTACCGCACTTCTCGCTGTGGGGACGATAAGCCCACGTGACCTGGCGTAGTCCGGGGTGTGCTTGCTCTTCTCGGCCGGCCCAAGGCCTTCCCCTCTTCACCTTCAAAAAACTTTCTCGCGCAGGATCCAACTTTTTTCTCCATCACGTGATTACTGGCCAGACGTGCTGTACGGGCGCTCGACAGTCAACGCCTACGAGGAAAAACCCAACCCCACGACTGGCCCACGTTTATCGAAGCATCACCATTTGGTAATAAAGGGGGCCTCGAGATTACCCGACCGCGAACCCGATGAAATCACCGCCGACGGTGCGCTGAGAGTCCGAAGCCGTGTCCAAGGCTATTTGCAAGGCGATTCGGAATGACGTAGAGGAAGGACGACGGCGACGTCTGGACTCCCCCCCTCCGAACGACAACCGCACAGCGGCACCGTGGCGCCGATCCATCTCGCGACGCTACAGGGTCCCCTCGATCGCTGGCGAGGAGGACCGCGGGGCATGAACAACCCGGCGGCCTACACGCCCCTCGAGTCGCTGTTCCTCTTCCAGTCACTGCTCTCGCAGGGCCTCGACACGGGAGCCTTTGCCCGCATCTCGGAGCTGCTCAAGAACAATGCGCTCATCCGGAGCGGCAAAACGTACGACCCGGCGCGCCTGACGCCCGACGCTCTTGAGCAGCTCTTTTTGCTGCTGCTGCGCGATGAGCTCAGGAGCGAGGCCGAGCGGCTCGAGGGCGCCGACGGAGCGACGTCGCCCGCGTCGCGCAAGAGGAAGCTCGGCACGCCACCCCTCCCGTCTCTCAAGGACGCGTCCCAGCACATCGAGAAGCTGCCCGCGCTCGTCGACCGACTGTACGCCCGATATCGAGACCACATCGTCGAGGAGATTCGGGAAGACGAGCGCCAGTTTGCCATTGTCCAAAGCCACATCCAGGTTCTCGAGAAGAACGAAAAGGAGCGACTCGCAAAGGCTGCCAGCCAAAATGGAACGCCCGTGCTCGCCCCTCGCGACAACAAGCCGACACCGCTGCAGGCTCCGGGTCAGTCTCCGATGCCACCGACTCCCGGCGCGGCCCCGAGCCTGAAGCGAGGTCCTACTCCCAATACGCCAGTTCGTCCAACGAAGCCCCCAGCTCCGATAGCGGCGCAGGCTCCTGCTACAACGCCAGGCCAACCGCCATCTGGGCCGCCGCCAGTTCGACCATCACCTATTCTCAAAGCGGCAAACGGAACAGCTGCCGCTCCTCAGGCACCGACTCACGCTACTCCGCCTGCTTCCCGGCCTCTGCAAGCGCCGGCGCAGCCCGCCAAAGCCCTCATTTCTCCACGACCCGAGACCGTCAGTAAACCCAAGGACGCAACGCCGGCTGCGCCTTTGGTCAGTACACCTACAAGCGTCTTGAAGTGGGAGAGGCCATATCAGCCGCCGCAGACTGGCCCGGCCCCTTCCTCGGGACATGTTCAACATAATGTCCCGACGCAGTTTGCGATATCGCAGAAAGCTCCGCAGCTGCAGCCTTTGCCGCAATCACTGGGCCATCAGCCGCCTTCAACCCCCGATTCCACCGCGCATCCACGGCCCGTTCCTGGCAAGATCGCTAGTAATCAAGCAGCAGGACCACTGGCTGCCCCGGCGCAAGCCGTTGCTCGTCCACCTGTGACGGCTCCTTCACCGCAACCCCGACCGCATACCACGACTCCAGTTGTCCCTCCCAACAGACCGATTCAGCCATATCAAGCTCAGCACCCACCACCAAGACCAATCGCCGCCGCGTCTCCGGCGCCGACTACCAGTGCCGTAGCGCCTGCCCCGACTCAAAAACGACCCCAGAATCAACCCGTGGCACAACCGGCTCAACGTCCCATCGCATCCGCCTCGCCCGCACCTCCATCTGCTCAGAAGGATAAGCCACATATTCCATCGTACAAACTGCATCGGCCCGCCATCCCCGAGCACATTATCCGGCAAGCGGCCGGAACACCTAATGCCAAGCGCAACAGCCCTGTGACGGCACCTCATACACCCGGGACCCTCACACCGTCAGCGCTGACTCGAGGATTCGGGACGAAATGGGCGTCTCATTCTACGCCATCGACTCCTGGGCCGACTGTCATGGAACCCGAGAGCCCGGCTTACGAACCTGTAAGCCCTCCCCAGCGAGCAGCTTCGATAATGTCGGACACTCCAAAGACTGGACTCAGGGCCCATCCCAAACGGACTCCGCAGCCAGACCCTTCGGCTTCTCGAACTCGCGGACGGCCACCGCGCAATGCTCCGCCGAGCGCCACGCCCTCGGTGAGTGGAAACAGGCGGAGCCAGTCGGTCGCATCGCAGGCGGATGAGCTAGCCATGGACCATTCGGTGCTGTCTACCAAGATCAAGAAGGAGGCGATGACACCGCGTCCGCACGACGACGCGGGTGAGACAACCACGGACGAGAGTGTTCATGGACGCACGCATATGGCGACTCCCGGTAGCGTTTCCTCGAGGCTAGCAAAGCGGAAGCGGCCAGATACGCCACCAGAACCGACATCGCCCTCTCCAATGGTGCTGTGGACCCGAGGATTCACCAAGGTGTCATCCTCGGCCCTCGATCAGATCTCTAGCCACCGCCACGCCAACATGTTTGCGACTGGTGTTCGCGAAAAAGACGCGCCAGGGTATCGCCAGATTGTGCTGCAGCCTCAGGACATAACGTCGATCAGGGCTGCCATCAAACAGGGCAACAAGGCAGCCGTCCAGGCAGCGGCTAACCTTCCCGGAGGCGATCCAGGCACCGCCAGCGTTTGGCTACCGCTGTCCGAGGATCTCGTGCCGGCAAAGGGCATCATCAACAGCGCGCAGCTCGAGCGCGAGCTGGTGCACATCTTTTGCAACGCCATCATGTACAACCCCGATCCAGATCGTGGGCCGGGCGCGGCCTTTATGAAGCGGTCCCAAGATGAGGAGGAGGAAGTGGTAGGATACCACTTGGACGAGAATGGCGTCGTCAAGAATACCCGCAGCATGTTTGTCGAGGTGGAGAAGTTACTGGGCGACCTGCGCAGCGCCGAAAAGGACCGTGGCGTGCCGCCGCTGTCGTCGACCCGTCAGGCGAGTGTGGCGACGCCGGCGGACGACACGGCCGAGGACGAGGACGAGCTGGCGGGAGATGGCAATCACACGGCAACCAGCGTCGTCAAGAGGAGGCGCATTAGCACGCGAGGCTGAGGGGGCTGGCGTCGCGGCGCCATCCTCGCACATTGGACACGGGGTAGCCCCGGAGAGCCGGGGACAGTATGAGCGGTGTAGTGGATTGAGTTATTCATTTTTTTACAAGGTGAACCGTTTGGTTCCTCAATGATAGCGCACCAACATGAGCCGTGCACCAAATACGTACGCTAATACTGCACCGCTTGAACAACAGTGACTGTTGGCGAGCTCCATCGCCGAGTAGACATTATGCATCCATTCGTGTTTATGGTATTGCATTTTTTAAACAGTCCGGGGCTTATTGTTCCGACTTGGTGGCACCGTGAGATCCGCTTGAGCAATTACTGCGCCCGCCTTTTTTTGCGTGTTCGGTCAGGGTCTTGCGCGGCCAGTCCGGGCAAATGTCAATGTTGTCGCGGGGAAAGCACCACTCGAGGAAGAGGAAGAAGAGGTAGTCGATGACGACGCAGAGGCAAAACAGCTTGCCGGCCCATATGCCGCAGCCGTAGTAGCGCTTGAGGCGGTCGATGAGGGCAAAGTTGCGCACGCGGCTGCCGTTGAAGCCGCCCGTGTCGAAGCCGTAAAAGGCCTCCTCGGGGATGGTGCCCGTGATGCCGTCGTAGACGCGCTCGGTGCGGAGGGCGACGTTGGCCCACGAGTACATCTTCTTGACCTGGTCGTGGAAGCGGTCGGTGCGCACCTGGCCGGCGCGGACGGCCGTGATGGCCTTGCCCGTGGCGAGGACCAGGTCGTCCTCCTCGGGCTTGGCAAAGGTGGTCATGTGTGAGGGGAGGACCTCGGGGATGCCGCCGACTTGGGTGCAGACGACGTACAGGCCGCAGCTGGCGGCCTCGACAATGACGGTGCCAAAGGCTTCGGTCAGGGACGGGTGGAGGTAGATGTGGCCGCGAATCATGACGTCGCGCACATCTTCGTGCCGAATGGGCCCGAGCATCTCGACGCGGTCCTGCAGGACATTGGTTTCAATCATCTGCTCGAGGTCAATGGCCTTGGGACCGGAGCCGGCAATGATGAAGCGCGTGTTGGGATGGTTCTCGAGGATGCGGGGGATGGCGGCCGTGAGCAGGTCGGTTCCCTTGTTGTAGAAGAGGCGCGAGATGACGACAATGGTAATCATGTCGTTGGGGCCAAGGCGGTTCGGCGGGGACGGGTCCGAGGTGAAGCCATTGGCAGGAGAAGAGGGATAGTTTTTGGGACGAAAGTTTTCGGCGACGACGGCGTTGGGTATGACGGACACCATGAGGGGGTCGAGGGATGCGCGGAGGACCGTGTTTTCCTTGCTCGAGGGAGGTTAGCTGGGGTCAAGCGGCGAGAGGAGCGGGTGTCGGCTTGCCATGTATGGCTGACGCAGATGCTATGATCAACGTCGCTGAGGGTGAACTTGAGGAGCTTGTTGGTCAGGATGCTGGCGGCATCAGCGAAGCCAAAGAGCGAGTGGTCGGTAAAGACGGTGCGCAGGCCCATTGTCCTGGCGTGGAGGATGCCCTCGTGGCAGAGACTGCTGAGGCTGCCATGGCCGTGGACAATCTCGATGCGCTCGCGGATGCAGATGTTGCGCAGGATGGGGAAGAAGGAGAAGACGGTCGGAAAGGTGGTGTGGCGGTAGATGACGAAGAAGGGCACGTGGTAGACCTTGAGGCCGTTTGTGAGGTAGCGGACGCCCTTGCGGTCGTCGTGGGCGTGCGTGATGATGATGACCTTGTGCCCGCGGTCGACGAGCTTGCTCGAGAGCTGGTAGATGTGCGACTCGACGCCTCCGGGTTGCGGGAAGAAGAAGTCGCTGACCATGGCGATGTTGTACGTGCGGCGCGCCATCTCTGCGGATGGGGGCCGCGCATCGGCTCGCGAGTCGGGACTGGGTTTTATGATTGCATTTGTATCGATATGCTCGGTGCGAAAGGATTGTCGTGTAGTATTGAAGAGAGCGGCGCCATCGTATACGGCAGTTGAGCTCGAGAAGCGTCGATGAGTTGGAGTCTGGACGGTACCTACCTAGATACGGAGTCGCTACGTGACGTTGGTCGTTGACAGAGCGGGTTGAGATGAGGTCAGCGAGTGACAGGGGAGGGAGGACCCGCCAAGGCGCCAAAACCACCCCTGCAGCCATCCATGCTCGGCACCGATAAGCGCGGCGGTAGCCCGTGGCAGAACCGCGATAAGATGCAGACCGCCCAAAATTTCCGACTGAGCTGCCCCTCTGCGCCCAACCGTGATGCTCACTCCATACGCCGTCTCGTTTGCCCATCCTCTCCCCGTCGCCCAAAGGCAATTGTTCGAGGCGTCATGTATGCGAGATATATACCCCCAGCAAAAGGCTCGACAGCCACCTCGAGTCCCAAACCAGCTCCTCCCCGCCTGCAAGAGGCGCCCGTCCCAGCTGTCGCGGCGGCGCCAGCAGATGGCTACAGCTACTCTCGCTATGTGCCCGGCGCTGCACCGGCCGTGAAGAAGCCGACGGTTCAATACTTTGACGATGAGCCCCAACAAACGACGCCGAAGCGCAAACGGGAGACGATAGACGAGGCCCACGCGGGCGGCCAAGACAACAAGAAGCTCAGGACTCTAGGAGAAGAAGAGAAGATCGCAGCATCACGGCAGGGGTCAAGACCTGCGCTTCAGCAAGAGGATGGCGCAAAGAAAAAGAAGAACCGGCGGAAGCGCAAGCAGAGGACCAAGGCCGACTCCGATGACTCTGGCGACTCCGACGACGAACCAGCACGGCGAGATGCCATTGAAACACAAGATTTCGCAAAACCCGAGCCCGAGCCTGAACTTCAATTGCAAAACACTTCTGTAGCGGACATCGAAGATACAAAAGTGGAAAAGAAGAAACGTAAAGAAAAATCAAAGCAGAAGACCATGGACCCTGAACCACAAGAGCAGTCTCCCGAACCAACTGAGGGCGATGTCGAAATGATTGACGTGGCGGAATCGTCATCGGCTACGATAATACCCGAAGCAGACACCAGCACGACAGAGGTGGCCAAGAAGGCGAAAAAGGAAAAACAGAAGAAGGAGAAGAAAAAGAAGAAGTCGGAGGACGTGGCCACCGAGCCTGAGGATCAGGACGAAGACTTGCGACATAAAGCGGTTCTGGAACGAAAAGAGAAATCGCTCAAGTTGGCTATCAAGGCAACTCTGAATCCCGAGGCGGAATCGACACAGGAGCCAGTCGAGCTGCACGGCCTGGAACCTTTACCGCAACCCGCTGTTGTGCCCGACGACGAATCGAAGCCGACGTACGATACCCTTCCACCATGGCTCGCGAATCCAATACGAGTGTCTCAGGACACCCAGACGCCTTTCAGTGAACTAGGTATTCTACCCAAGGCAGCCCGGGTACTGGAACAGAAGGGATTTGCAGAGGCTTTCGCCGTCCAGACTGCGGCGATTCCGCTGCTTCTTCCCAGCGATAAGCACCGCCCCGGTGACGTGCTGATATCCGCCGCGACTGGTTCCGGCAAGACCTTGGCGTATGCCCTGCCCATTGTGCGCGACCTAAGCCAGGGTGTCGTCACGCGTCTGCGCGCTCTCGTCGTGCTGCCCACCCGTGAACTCGTCAAGCAGGCACAAGAGGTATTCGAGACTTGCGCACGAGCATACGACGGCGAAGAGCGCAAAAAGGTGCGCATTGGCGTGGCAGTTGGCAGTCAATCGATCAAGAATGAGCAGCAAAACCTGCTGTGGAGCGAGTCGCGACATGATCCAGAAGCATATCAGAAGCTGAAGGGTGAGAAACTCCAGAAGCTGGGTAGCAAAACAGGCTCGGCAGCCGACGACGGCTCCGCCGATCTAGACGCCGACAGCGTTGCCGAAAAGAATCCTCGCATTGGGGCTTGGGAAGGAGAAGTGGTTGACTTCTTCTCCAAGGTCGACATCCTTATATGCACGCCGGGACGCCTGGTCGAGCACGTTGAGCAAACGCCAGGCTTTAGCCTCGACTATGTGCGGTGGTTGGTGGTGGACGAGGCGGATAAGCTACTGGCGCAGAGCTTCCAAGGCTGGCTGGACCTTATCATGGAGCGGTTCAAGGTGGAGCGGTTCAGCGCGCGCGACTTCGTCGACATGGACTACTCTGGAGTGCGCAAGGTGGTTCTGAGCGCGACCCTCACGAGGGACCTCAGCCTGCTGAACCAGCTGGAGCTGCGGCGGCCGCGGCTCATTGTGCTCGAGAGCGATGGCGCGCTGCAGATTGCAGAGCACTCGCTGCCGCCCTCGCTCAAGGAGTTTGCGATCCGGGTCCACGAGTCCAACCTCAAGCCCCTGTATCTGCTGGATCTCCTTCGCGGACCGCACATGACGAGCGTAGTCGGCGGTGGGGACCTGGCTGCGCCAGACCAGAAGACAATGGATTCGGCGCAGGCTTTAGACTCGGACACGAGCTCCGATTCGGGCACGTCGAGCGGTTCGGACACGAGCTCCGAGTCGGAAACATCAAGCGACGCAGACACGAGCTCGGACTCGGACTCGGACACCAGCTCTTCCGGGTCTGAGGACGACAGGAAGCCTGCGCTTCAGCTGCAGTCCCAGTTACCACAAGCACTTATCTTCACCAAGTCCAACGAGTCCGCCATTCGACTTGCGCGACTGCTCGTCCTCCTGGATCCGTCGCTGTCCACACGCATGGCCACGCTCACGTCCACGACACCGACGCACATCCGGCGCAAGACGTTGCGAGCATTTGGAACGCCGTCGTCACCGGTGCGCCTCATCATCGCCTCGGACCTTGTCGCTCGCGGCATCGACATTCCGAACCTAGGCCACGTCGTAAACTACGACCTGCCGCCGAGCGTGGCCAGCTACGTGCATCGCGTCGGCCGTACCGCGCGTGCTGGACGATCCGGATGCGCGTGGACGCTCGTGGGAGACGACGAGAGTGGATGGTTCTGGGGCAAAATCGCCAAGGGCCAGAGCGTGCGCCGAGCGCAAAAGGTGGAGCGGACGAGGATCGAGGAGATGAGCGAGGAGCGGACAAGGGAGTACGAAGATGCATTGAGCAAGCTTGGAAAGGAAGCCCTCGAGATGAGACGAGGGTGAGCGCCATATCGTACATTTTTGATGGACAATACCCATCAGACTCCCAAGCGCCGACCCAAGAGACGTTAGACGTGACACATGGCTCCATTGGCAGACGCTGCTTGCTTGCGCAAAAAGGAGAAGAAAAAAACAACAACCATTGCTTCATGTTTTTCGATATCCCGGTTGAAAGATGCTGCATCATTACTCGTGGGCCGCGTTTCGTTGGGCGTCGTAGAATGGCGCCGGCTTGCGACCCGGCAGGGTGCCATAGCCGGAATTCGTGGAGCCGGCGCAGCTGACGGTGTCGTCATCGTCGGACGTGTAGAGCAGGCGCTGACTGCTGCAGTCGCTGAAGCCGGCGCCCTTCCAGCCGTGGGTGCGCAGGGCAGTCCACCAGCGCGTGCGCTCCCTCATCATGAGCAGGCCAATGATCTGGGGAATCCAAGGTCCCGTCAGCACACTGAGGATTTCAAAGAACAGAGACGGCGTCAGAGACGAACCTGCATGAGACCGACGGCGAGGACGACGGCAAAGTCGAGGGCCGAAGTGGCCTGCATGGCGCTTCTCCAGGGCTGACCGCAGGAGCGGACGCGGGCATACTCGACGGCGCAAGTCGTGTTGCCGGAGAAGGGATAGGCGCGGTCGTCGACGGCGTTGAGGCCGCAGCAGTCGTAGGTGTCCTGGATGAGCTCAATGGGGCCGGCGCTGCGGGCGTCGACCATGGCGCCCCATTCCGAGTCGAGGAGGAAGTCGAGGACGGGGGAGGGGACGACGCCCTCGAGCAGCAGGGTGGCGAGGATGGCCGTGACGATGGCCTGGCAGCCCTGGAGGACGACGGGGGCGAGGCGGGCGAGGGTCGAAGGGTTGGGGTCGGCGGCGCAAGGGTGCGAGGCGCGCAGCAGGTTCGGGTAGATGTAGGCGTTGAGGAAGGCGGCGATGGGCAGGACGACGGCGAGGACGGTGATGGCGGACGAGAGCGGGAGGCTGAGGTGGGCGACGTGGAAGTGGACGACGCTGGGCAGCCGTGAGTTGCGTGCTCTTTGCTTCTTCTTGACCTGTTTGTTGGGGGGAGACGCGTTTTGAGGAGCGACTTACACGGCGACGGCCGAGAGCACCACGCTCGTCTGTACAAGTGAAAGGTCAGCAATTCAGACGACGATATCGACGACGAGGACATGGCTCACCAGCATGTACATCATGCCCGGGTTCAACATGGCGGGCTGATCTGGCGGGCGCGGCGGTCGGCGGACAAACAAACAAAAACGAGGGGATCTCGCGATGCCTGTGCGTCTGGATTGCCGGCACGCACCGAGAGGCGACGCGATTCAAACGAGAAGACGGACCCGTGCGCAGAGCATGAGATGCCTCGTTCGACTTGGAAGGCGCGCAAGAGGGAGTCAGTTCTGCAGGACAGAGTCGAACGGCGAGGCAGTGGGAGAGGATAAAAAACAGAAGCCAGAGCAGACGAGGGGAGGGAGGAGGCGGGACGGGAAGGGTTCAATGGCCAAGGATTCAGCCAAGAGCTAGCATGGTACTAGGGGGTACTTGCTTAGACCAACGGACTATCAAGTACCCTTGGCTTCATTCTACGGTGCGGGCAGAGAATGGAGGGGGGGGGCAAGGGCTCGAACGAATCACGGCTGAAGAATAAAAAACATGGGCAAAAGACGCGAGAGAGGGACGGGAAGGGGGGGCCAAAGAGAGGTGAGCAGACGTGTCTCAGCCGCCGACGGAAGATGCAAGCACTGCGCCCATGTTCATTTCTCTTTTCCTGGCAGTCACGTCTTGTCTCTTTTTTCGCATCGCCATGTTTGTCGATCTCTTGTTGTGGGGCTTGTTTACCGCCGGTTGTCTGTATAAAGTACAGGTACTTTCGACTCGCTTGTACCTTTTCGCAGTGCAAGAGCCCGGATCGCCGAGCACGCTCTCTCGCAACGTCCACGACGTGCGACGACGTGCATGGAGCTTGGAGCTTGGCCGCCTGCCGCCCACAGACGAAACGGCACGCGCCCATGGTTGCGCCGACGCATGTTGGTGGGCGTGTGGGCGAGTGTGAGTGCGTGTGAGTGCGCAGTGACGCAATGGCACGCAATGCCGGCAGCGTGCACCTCTCAGGCGAAACACGGGCTTGTGTCTGGCGCGGACAAGGTACGTGCTCGGTACTTGTCCTCTCTCAGCCCCGCAAGGCAGGCGAGCACGTTTACTTTGCGCCTGGTCTCCTCGTCCTCATTCATCCTCATTCAACAAATGCACAAATGCACATACGTAGATGGACGCTCAGCTTCTCTGCGCGTCACGTCATTGTCGAGCAATCATCACATGATGATGCCCTCGCTCGCGCTCCGCACGGGCACGACAAATGCTACGCTCCCCAACCGCATCGTGTCACCCTGGCGCAGGTCATACATGCCGGCAGAATTGCACGTTACTTCAAGTACCTACAAAGTCACTCGGTACGCGCTCTCAGCCCTCGCACCCTCTCTGGCATCCTCCGCAGACAGCTTACAACCTGGAAGTGACTCGAGACCGGTACGTACCCTCACTCACCAATAACGCCTGTTCCTCTCCACCTCAACCAGGTGCCGCACGCAGAGCCGGCTCGGCCCCATACCCGGCGCCCCACACCCGGCCCATCCGCACCCGTGGGTCGCGCAGAACCCGGACTCGGCTCCGGCCGGCGCATGTGTGGTCATGGCAGCGCTGCGCGCCCCGGTGTGCCCGCGCTAGAGGGCACCCCGGCACGGAGCATACGTGCGCCGCGCAGAGTGGAGCTCCCGGCTCCGCGACCCGCCCGCACGGTTCGTGTCGCATCCCGACCGTCTCCCGGAACGTGCACCGGCCCAGGGCATCTGCGTGAGCATCAGCACTCAAACCTCATGTCTGCAGGGTGAGGGGGGGGACTTGCGCTCTGGGCACTTCTCGTACCTCCTGCCCGCTTCGTCGACGTGCGGCGCTGCTCGGCATCCGGCCTCGGCACATGTCCGGTGCGCATCGCACTCGCCGCCGCGCCCTGCCCGGGCGACGCACTCGGCCTCTGAACACTCGTGAACCCCGCAGAACCAAGGCGGTCCATTCTCACCCCCGTCCTCGTCATCCCCATTCTCGTCAGCGTCCTCATCGCCCCAGCCTTCACCTGTCTCTCCTCCGCGTCGTCGCCTCCGGCCACATCCGGGCTCGAGGCATGAATGCGCCCGACAAAAGCCTCCACCGCGACGCTTGCGCCGCCCACACTGCCGCACGCCGCACGCATGCTCCCGGCAGTATCGGTCGGCCGATCCTCCGTCGAGCTCGTCGGCCGCCGGCCGGCCGCACCCCTGGAGCCGACAGCGTCGATGTCCAGCGCAGTATCCCCGAGCGCCGTCCGCAGCGAGGGCGTGACAGTCTCCTTCGGCGCACGTGTGCCCGTCGCACAGCCCGTGGGCGCCGCGCCGCTCGGGACATTCGGCGACGCGGCATCGGTGGTCGCGGCACCGCTGCAGGTCCCGCGCCCAGGGGCCGTGAGTCTCACGCTCGTTTGCGCACCGTTCTTCGACGCAGTTGTCTGCCAGAAGTCAGTCGTTACAAAGAACGGTTTCCTCCGCAACATGGAGACCGGCAGAGAGGCATGGGCAGACTCACGGAACTCGGCGCAGTATGCGTACCGGCCGGGGATTCTACCACGGATGAGCTGCGGACATCTCGCGCCGCCTACAATCCTCGCGTTGCATCGTATATCTACACGTCTCTGAGTTCAAGCTCGACCAACCTGATAATCATGCTCATTGACCGTTTCCCTCACCGGTCGACACGTACGGAATTCGCAAAACGGCGTCGGGCCCATCCGCGGCCGCCGGCACATGACGTCGCGCTCGTCAAAGAAGAGGCACGCATGCCCGCTGCAGTACAGCGACTCGGTCTGCGTGGTCCGCCCGTCCTTGCGGAACACCCCCCTCGGCTCCGGGCACGCCGTGCCGGGCATGCTGCAGCGCTGGATCCGTCCGGGTACGCGGTTGGGCTGGGCCATGGTCAGCGGGCTTTGGTTGCGCTTGAGCAGGGCTCGATCCGTCACAGAGATGAGGAAACCCGTGTTTTATACCGCAATGCCATCCAAGGCTGTGGATTGTCGTGTTGGCCTTGTAAGCAAGCAATCATGACTCCCGCCGCACGAGTCGCGAGGCTGCTCGTGGCCACCGACCCGCGTGATTCCTCAACCGTAGACGTGGCCAGAGGCGCACCTTTTGTCGCGCGGTCCTACGTATTTGCCTTGCTTAGGCCAAGGGAAATCCGGGTTCTTGCAGCGTCAGGATCATCGGCCGTGACAAACCCGGATGCTCACAACACCAGCTGAGCGCGATGAGCCTTTGCCGACAGTACACCGCAATCCTTTCCATACTTTGGCGTCGCTCTTCGAGACACAGTGTCGTCGTCATCAGCTCGATATTGTAGCTCTTTCTAACTATCGAGCCACCCTCTAGCCTCGAGCTCCTTTACCCCCTTCCCTTGGTATCATTGGATGTGCAAAGAAAAACACGCTGCCTGCCCATTCATGAAAATCTCACCCTTTTCCCTCCTCTATCCAAGGCAAATGCCGAGACGTCGTGTCGTGCTTTGAGCTCGACGAGCAAAATTCCTCCTGGCGCCCATCCTGAAAGTGCAAAAGTGTGCACGCCGCGCGCCGGCCAGTGAATGAGTCACTACTTCGTATTACGTGTCATACGGCTTCAAGGGCCACGACATAGAGGCTCCTTGCTCCGTTACACTGCACTTGGGCACGTCCAACAGCAAAGTCCTCGACCACGGGTTCCTTGTCGTCCGTGTAACATTACTCACATGCGAGGCTCTGGGCCACGACGGCCTGAAGGCCCTCGAGCAAAGCTGCCTCTGCAGCATTGTCTTGGGTTTGAGCCTCCTCCGGCTGTTTAGGCACTTCTACCTGGGGTGCTGCTGGTGTAGGAGCGGGAGGAGGGATTGGCGCCGGCGTAGTTGCCTCGCTCGGCTTTGTCGCCGTTGCAGCAGGAGGATGCTCGATGCGTTGCTGAGGTTGAGGCTGCGGGGCCACTTGTGATGGTTGCGATGATGGAGGTGGAGGTTGTGTCGGAGGAGGCTGCTGCGGGAGATGAAGAGCCGGAGAAGTCGAACTGGTTGGTGTTTGTGGTGATAATTGCGGTCGCGGAAGCTGTGGTGACGGTGAGGGCTGCGATCCTTGCGGGCGTGATTGTGGTTGTATCGGCGAAGCTTGGCTTGGCCCAGCCTTGACGCTGGAGGTCACCGCTGATTGGATTGATGTCGACGGTGTTTGAGGCTGCGGCGTTTGTTGCGCGACACCGGCTTGCTGGGTCGGAGAAGGCTGGGCTTGTTGGACGGGGGGCTTCGGTTGTTGAGACGGCAACTGAGTCCGAGCTGGCGCCCCGGTTTGTGAGGGAGCTGGAGCCATTGGAGGTGCTGAAGAGGGGGCGGCGGCGACAGTGGGAGTCTGATTTTGTGTTGGCGTGGGAGTTCTGGCCGGGATCGTAGCCGCCGTTGGTAGGGCCAGAGCTGTAGATGCTGCTCTGGGAGGGTGCGGCGCCGGAGCAGATGCGCCACCGGCAGCCAAAGTCTGACCTATACCCGGTGATGACTTGGCCGCAGTAATTGCAGCCATGGACGTCGCAACCGGCGCGCGAACCGGCTGGTTGGCTTGAGCGGAGCTAGACGCTGCAGCTGGAACAGAAGCCGACGACGGGCTCACGCCAGGGACTGCAGGGGCAACGGCACCCGTGACGGCAGTCGGCGTCGGATTCGCAGCAAGAGGGCGAGCCGGTGTCGACGTCTGGGCTTGAGAACCCGGAGCGGATTGCGGCGCAGGCGGTTGGCCTTGCGGCTGCAGTGGTCTGGGTTGATGCGGTTGCTGCTGCTGAACCTGGCCTGAAGCTTGAGCCAACAGTGGCCGTGCTTGGGCCTGCTGTTGCGGCTGTCCCTGAGCCTGTCCCTGAGCCTGTCCCTGAGCCTGTCCTTGGGCTTGTAGCGGTCGGGCCTGCTGCTGCTGCTGCTGCTGGCCTTGCGGCAGAGGCAGTCTTCCAGTCTGCGGATGGGGCTGCGACGTGCCCGCTGGCTGTATCTGCGGCCGCGGGAGCTGAGACTGTGGACGCAGCGGCGCTTGCGGCATGGCCTGCAGCACTTGCTGCGTCGTCGCCTGCACTCCCGGTCTGCCAGCCTGTTGCGCCGTCGCCATGGGAAGCGCAGTTCTTGGCACCGTCGTCGACGCAGCCGTCTGCGGTATGCCGCCCGGCCGGACCGCTGCCCCTGGCTGCTGCGCAGGTGCGGGAGCTACGCTGCCATTCACAGTCGCGCCGGGTGTCGTGTTGACGGCCATCCCGGCAGGCTTCACGGCAGTCGGCGTCGGCGTTCTCGTCTGTGGCGGATGCTGCAGCCCGCCAGCAAGCGCCATGATGCCTTGCAACTTGGCCTGCTCTTCTTCCGAATTCAGGCGGGCCCGCTCCTCGGCCTCCTTGCGTGCGGCCTGGGTTGGCGCTCTCGTCTTGAGTTCGCCAGTGACGGCTTGCAGATAGTATGGCATTTCCGAGTTGGTCTTGAGGAAGAAGAGTTTGAGGTTCCGTGCCTTGTCCTTGAGCTGGACCTGCGTCCGGTCCTTGAGGATATCTGACATGGTACCGCTTTGTCCGAAAAGGGTCAGAATCTGGCTCCAGTGAGGCCCCTTGACCATATCAAGGCCGGCCATGAGAGCCTTTTCTTCCTCCTGAGTCCAGGGTCGACGAGTCGAGTGTAGGCCTTCTCGTCTCGTGTGCGCAGACGACTTGGACAAGGCAGCTTGTCGAGCTTTGTCGTAGAGAATCGCACTGGGACACGTCTGGTTGGGAGGGAGGTTTTCCCCATGTGCAGGTGGTTGCGACGGTGGCTCGGGCGCAGGCTGCGCATAGCTTGAATAGTATGGGTGCTGGGCTTGGTGTTGCTGCAGCTGCTGCAAGTATGGCGACTGCGCGGCCATGCTCTCGGCTGGGCAAGGTCAGTCCAGCTGACGGATCGTGAATTCGGCACCACTTACTCGTGCTTTGAGGGACTGTCGGCTGGTAGGGAATTGGTGACAGCCCATGGAGTGTCGTCTTGACGTAATTGGACGTGCTCTCGGCAACCAGCGCCTCGAGTTCCTTGTAGTCGGTTATCAAGTCTATCTTGCCAGTGGTCGTCGCGGGGGTATTATCCGTCTTCTCGCCGTTTGTCGCGGATGACTCGCCTTCAGCGAGAGGCGCTGCGACGGTCTCGTCCTCGGTTAGGCCAGCCAGGGCGTTTTGGACAAGCCCCGAGGCCGTCTTCTCAAAGAAAGAGGAAAGTTCGTCGAGGTCGAGGTCGACATCTTCGCTTTGCTCCTGCGCTTCCTCATCGGGCGTGGGCTCATCCTCTCCTATCGGGACGGGAATGCCAAATCTGCCACACAGCTCTGAGACGGCCCGTAACCGCCCCCTGGCATAAGACACGAATGTTCTCAGTAGCTCCTCGGCAGGATGCCTTTCTCGTAACGTGCCTTTTACTGTCAGCCTGGTCGACACGGGTGAAGAATTAGGACGCCTACTCGGCTCAGCTTGCTCCGCTGCTTCTCCTTGGAGCGTCTCTTTTCTGGACTGAACGTGAGAAACGAAATTTTGGTCGGCCGAGGTGAGCTCCTCGCCGCCGTGCTGTTCGCGTAACCTATCCTCGAGCTTCGAGAGGAGGACCTCGCCCAACACCTCTTCCGACGGTTTCTCGGGCTCTTTCAGCACGAGCGATTCGACGGCTCTTTGTGTCATGATGCCCAGATAGAGTTCGGTTATGCCTGGGGGTAGTTCGGATACTTGGCAGCCAAACATGGTCAAGAAGTGTTCGTCGGCTTCGGACAGCGACTCGGGACTACCGTCTGCGAGCCATGAGCCTAGTTGCGCAAGGTTGGCGAGGTCAACCAAGGTGCGCGACTCATCATCGTTTAGATCCAGCTCCTTGGCGAGCAGGACTGGTTTCGTGGTGTATAGCAATCGCAATTGTTCAAATGACTGTCTGACTTGTCGGTATGAGCGCCCGTGATCGGCATCGGCGTCCCTGATGAGCCTCATTGTCTCGTCGAGTGGTTGCTGCACCAGTATGTGCAACAAAGAAAGCGCCTGCGCAAACCAGTCAGCAGCCGTCCGCTCCCCGTCCGCGGGCACCATACCGTGACCCCCAGCGCCTGTAGATTGACTTGGCGAACAAAAGCTTGCGGTTCCGCGGCAAAGGTCGGACGCGCCCTCGGGGGCTCTTGCGTATCCGGCGCCGCTGGCGTATCGTCCAGGTTCATGGGGTCGGCGGCGGGCGTAGACGCGGCGTTGAACTGGTCGACCAGGTCGCCGACATTGGAGAGCGCATTCTGGACGAGCAGCGCCAGACCATCCTCCAGCGACTCTTCCTCAGCCTGGTCTTCGGTCTTGGTTCTCTTCGACTCGGGGCTTTGGGTCGCGCCTCCGTCTACATCTTCAAACGGTCGTTTGGAGGTAAGCTCACGTGTGAGCTCGCTGAAATCGAGACCTTCGAGACCTGTGGGATCGGGTTCCTGCTTGACGTCTAGACGACCGCGCAGATGTTTAGCACTCCCGTTTCTGCCGGCTCTTCCAGGCGCAGACGTCATGGGCCAAGGTGACGGCCCCGGAGACATACCTGTGTTGGATGCCGAGACGGCAACGCCGCTCTCAGCTTGCGCCGGCTCGGCCATGCTGCCAATCGCGTCGGCTCACCGATTCTGGGAGCGCTTGCAACGGCGTACGGCAGCAGCAAGGAGACGACGAGGACGGGACGCAGGGTGCGCATGCGACGGCCGGCGAGCCGAGCAAGAAGACGGTCAAGCGACGAGCAGACGGCGGGCGGTCGGAGAAAATTTGCTGAGTCAGGCGCCCCGGCTGCCCTTATATCGTGCCCCAAAATTCTGCCACTCGAGATACACAATCCTCACAACGTGGCGGGCTAAAATTATTGTCGACGCTGAATTTCAAAATCCAAACGGCCACGCCAGAGGAGAGGTGCAAAAGCAAGGCAATGCTGAATCCATTAGGATGAATTTAAATCTGCACCGTTGCCGTGTGGGAAACCGATCCTCCAGCAACTTTGCTGCGGCTCGCATGCTATTGCATCTACTGTAATCCAGAGACTCGGGCAATTGCGCCAATGGCTCTTCAATGCATCACGATTTGCTGGATCGGCCGCCGCTCTCAACAACATATGGCCCGACTCAAAGTTTAATGATTAGACGTACTTCGTACAGTATGGTCGTGTTAGTCTTTAAGCCGGCATATATACTGTACATACAGTGTTCGTAGAGCGTCACGGTCAATGCCTCGGTCTCTGGTGCAAGAATACGGTCCCCATTTATTAGTCAGCTCCCTTCCCCGACCGCGGGCGGGCAGGGCAGCAGCTCTTGTCCCGGGGACCGGTCGAGACTGCCAAGCCTTGGCCATGTTGGATCTTGAAGGCGCTCATCCGGGTGCATCCGCCCCTTCGCAACCGCCCGATGGCGAGTCTTTGACCTACGGTGAAAGTCGCACCGCTGTCGACGGCTCTTACCAAGCTGCGAGCAAGTATGACCTCGCTTAGAAGACATCATGCTCTGTGCAAGAAGCGAAAAGTGATCCCAGCTGCCTGTTCCTCGTCAATTGTGACTCTCATTCACCACATCGTAGCTTGCTAGACCTTGGCTTCACCATCAAAACATTTCCTAAAGACTCCTCCGTCAGAACGACACTGGGAAGGACACGCACCGCCCACCTAGAACTCAAGTCCAGCTTCGTCGAAATGATCGACAGGTTCCAATGCCCGGCGCACACCCGCACTCCCTGGGGTCGCCGCGAACATCGCTACGACCACCGCCTTCGCTATCTCATCATGGCCATCCTCCTGGTATCCTTTCTGGCCATTGTTTCTGCCGGCGTGGTCTTTGCGTTCGGACGCAAGACGAACATGACCGACAATCTTGCTCAGTTCGACAAGACAAGCACGGGCGGAAATCACATGTCATCGACGAACACCCATCATCTCTGGCAAAGCAAAGTCGGCCGCCTGCGCAGGATATCCCCGGATCATGACGTCGCAGCGCCTAGCAGAGTACACCTCGTACGGAGCACGACTCCGGATGGGTAGCCAGGTCAAGGGGGCCACTCAGATAACACGTCATCATTCGTATTAAGATAGAAAACGCAAAGGGTATATAACATATGCCACCAAGTTGCCGCGCATGGTTCCAGAATCCGTACGTGGGTGATTACTTTTGTCGGGGCAATGACAATGTGTGTGGGAGACCAGTAGCAATTACAGAGCAAGAGCGAGAACCAGCATCGTTCCGCCCAGACCCGCCCACATGGCAGCGATGCGATGATCGGCCAAGGCTGCGTTACCGTTATTGTCGCCACCCATCCGGCTTGCCGTCTCGGAAGGGGGTTGACTCTCACTCGCGCCAGCATCGCCCGTAGAACTGGGTGCCATCTTATGTTCGCCCAGGGTGGGGAGCTTGACGTTGGCGTCGACCTGCCACCAACCGCCGGGCGTTGAAGTTGGGCAAGGGCGGGTGGAGACAGCCTTTGCGTCGTAATCGTCCCTTTTAACACCTGTCGGGTGATTGGCAGCCCATTTGGACTTGAGGTTGTCAAAGTCGGGGTTGACGGGGGTGGGATTTCCCTTGCGAGAGAACCCGTCGGCGACCAACTCGTCGTTGCGGGACAGGTCGTCGATTCGGGGCCCATACGAGATGACGCCGTAGTTGTTTTGCTCCTGAATCCATTCATAGACAATGGCGCCACTCCAATCATTGACCATGGGCGTGCTGAAGATGGCGTCCTGATCGTCCCACTTGCGAGGTCCGGGCACGTTGCAGCCCGTCTCGGTGAAGAAGATGGGAACCGGAAAGTCCTTGGCGTACTCCTGTAGCTGGTCGTAGGTCGATTCCTTGTAGGTGCTTGGATCGCACCACGAGTATGAGTTGAGGCCAAAGAAGTCGACAATTTCGGACGAGTTGCCGCCGCACGTGAGATAGTCTTGAAGCATGGGTCGAAGTTCCTTGATGTCGGCAGCCGAGTAGCCAACGGGGATCTTCCGGTAACCCTTGCGGTCGCGATATGCCTTCATGTCACGCGCAGCAGCCTTGAGGAATGGGGCAGCGGGCGATGCATCCTTGTGAGCAATGTTCTCATTGCCGACAAAGAATCCCAGGACATTGTCGTATCTGTGAAAAGTGTCCATGACTTTGGCGTAGGCATCGTACTGGGTGGAATTCCAGTAGAGCGTCACCTGGCAAGTCAGCTGGGGCGCGAGGCGGGAAAGATACTTGGACTCACCGGTTCGATGTAAGTGCCAAATGTGTCGAGGTCCACGACAAGGTAGATGCCAGCTTCATCCAGTGCCTTCATGCAACCATCGTGATCGGCATCCGCGTCGACATGGTAAACACGAATCGTGTTGGCACCCAGCTCCTTCATGAGATTGGCGTCCAGCTTGCATTGTTCCGTGTCGATGAGAGGATCCGAGGGACGTAACTGATACGCAACACCTACCATGAGTTAGTGCCTGCGGTCAGTCGTTGAGAAGGCAGGCAGACCTTTCATAAAGAATTGCGAGCCGTCCTTGTTGAAGAACTTGTTGCCGTAGACCTCGATGGGGTCCAGGGCCGTGGCCGATAGGGCAAGGCTGGCGATTGCCCCCAGCAGGCGTTTCTGAAGCATTGCGCCTGTTAACGAGGGCTTCGCTCAAAACTTTGCAGGCCGATGCCGAATGCAGTGTGAGGTCGGGCAGTGGGAAAGAGCGAAGCCAGCGAATCGAGATTGTCGAAGGAAGAGGGCCGAGCAAGACCAAGCGATTGACGGCGTCCAAGACTTTGCAGCAACGACAGACTGAAATCCGGAGAAAGTGTAGGGGAAAAGAGGAATTGGTCCCTGAAGAGGCGGGACGAAGTAGGCAGATGGCGACTTCCTCGTGCATCTCGCTTCTTCTCACTTAGCCTGGCCAGGCATCTTGAGGAAGTTAAGGCCAGAAACACCGGCAGAAGGAAGCAGCAGGTTTCCTGGGCCGGCAGGTTCGAGCGAAACACGAAAGGGCTGGCCCCTGCCAATCGTGTTTCTCGTGTGCCGTCGACGGAGCACCAAATCTCCATGATTGGCGCTCGTGGCAGGCCAGCGGTTCGGCGCAGTGAATCGCCAAGGTCTGTTGGTCGAGGACGCGGCTCATGATGTCACAGAAACAGACTTGCAGGGTGGCATCGGGGCCAACGAGACAGGGGAGCTCGATTGTGCGACGCAGCCAGGCAGTGAATTACGTAGGCAGCGCAAGCCAAGTCTGCCGCTGGCTTTTGAGCCTCTTCACGTCAACTCCTGGATGAGAATTGTCAGCGCACAGAACACCCACTGCGCAGACTTCGCACAAGTGGGTGGAGTGGTGCATTCTTTCCCTTCTTGCCCTGCCGGCCTCAAGAATACGGAGTTGCGTGAGTGTAAAAAGGCAGCTGGAGTCTTGCAGGTTTACTGCATACGAGTACTCGTGCTCTAGCTCAAGTCCCTTCCAACCCGCGATTTGGAACGACAAGTCCCATGAGTCCATGACGGGAGAGAAATAAATACGAATATATAGGTACCTTTTAAGAAGGAAAAAGACCTCGACGGCAAAAAAAACATATAACACTAGGTACTGTAGGTATTCGATAGTCGTCACCGACCTAACCACTAATCCGGCGCTCGCTAGGTTATGGTAGGAGATCGGATAGGCATTATTATATTTAAAAGTTTAAATAATTTATATATAAAATCTAAAAAAGAAAAGATATAATTAAAAAGGAGGCTTTTAGCTATTAAAGCTAAAGTAATTTTACGTAAAAGAAAGCTAGTAATATATAAAGACCTTACCCGCCCTTTTTAGTATATTTAGTATAAATCCGGGCCGAATTTTAAGTAGCTCGGGTAGCTGTATATAAGTATCGGGAAGTAGATTTGCGTAGCCCCTACTACGGAACGGCAAAAGAGAGTTACCATTTCTGCCAAAAGGTCATGCTACAGCCTCGGTTGGATGCTATAGCAGGTAAATCGGCTTATTAAGGGTCCTTTTGCAAGGATCCCGCACACATTCCGTAACAGCCCCGCTTTTATATAGATAGTATATATAAGATCTACTAAGATTAGCGCAATATAACCTCTAAGTATCTCTACGCACATTAGCCCTATACACTCACATAACTATATAATCGTTTGTACGTAGCTTGCGGTGCCGGTGATTTGACAGGGGAAAACCACCAACAGCCCACGGCAACATAGTGAGATAAGGTTGCCTCCTATAATAACGTCGTGAAGCTCTTCCCTAATAGGCAAACACTCGACGTTAGCTCGTTCTTATTCTCTAGATTAGATAGTTCTTATTATTCGTAGCGTCTTTTCTCTTATCCTTCGTCTCTTCTAATATGCAGACGTAATTATAGATTGTCTATACTTGCGGTCGGGTTCGTCGCGATAGCTTTACTTCATTCTACGTTAGAATATACTTAATCGGCCCAAACTAGTTAATTTATCTATACCGTACGAACTTCTGCTCTCGGCTGTCCGTCCGTATATGCTTGATTAGATGCTATCTACCTAGCTAGGCTTCCTTTTATATCTTTTCCGAGTATTTTTGAGTTTTCGGTGTTACTTCCTCTTCCTTGCTCAACTCCCGATATCTCCGTTCTCCACGCTCTAACTATCTTTCGCACGCCTAATTGCCTCGGCACTCTCTTTTCCTTGTGACTCGCTTCTCTCTCCTCGTCTATCTGCCTCTCTTCTTCAGCTTTTTGGGGCGTTGGCCCTTTTTCCCGCCAAAGTGAGGTGTCGCATAGAGAGCTAGCCTTATGTTACATACCATCTGGGCGTAGATAATATGCGACATAGGGTTGGTGTCGCACAGAGAGCTAGTCTTATGTCACATACCATCTGCGATTAGAGTACGGAGGTTGGGCACTAAAGTATTCAGACCAGCTTAGGTCACTCGGATTACATAACACCGTGCAAATCAGTTTTCCCAGGTTTTCGCACTGTTTCTTCACTCCACATGAAAAGCTCTTTCCCTAGTAATTTGTATGGAGGGATACCCCTACAAGCGTAATTCAACGAATCTAAGTCAAATTTTCCAAAATGGTGCAAACACGAGCCCAAGCGCGACTGGCCCAACGCACTACTAGTATGACTAGTACCGATAAGAAGCTGCTTCTAACGCACGAGCTGGATGACGAAGCCGACGCAGCAAACGGCGCCGTTGCGGCCAACGCTGCCGTTGAGATAACGCGACAACCTTCCAGAAGGGCATCTGTGACCTCTTTTGCCTCTTCGGCTTCTGTGGCCCAATCGGTCTCTTCTGCCTCTTCCGCTTCTTCGGCTCCTTCTGTGGCCGAATTGGCTCAATTGGTGCAAGCGGCCTTTTTGGCTGATCACAACAGACCACAACCTTCCAATCAGGAAGCCATTGCTCCTGCTGCTGCCGGCCCGATTAAGCATGTCTCACGGAGGATGAGCAAAGCTGGCACATAGATCCGGGACTGGAAGACTCTTGGTTTCTATCTAATGAGCGGAAGTTCGTCTTTCCTATATACATCAATAGAAGAAGCAATGGTGCTGCTGCCACAGGCAGCAGCCCGCCTAGTCGCGTCTGCCTGCCAGGCAGTAGGCAGCACCGTGAACGAGTGTTCAGCTCTTGACAAAGCATACGAATGCGGCAAGAGCCGTCGCTCTAGAGCTTTGGAATCAAGGCATCTCGACCAATGACATCATACAGAGAACAGGGATCAAGAAAAGCTCCTTCTTTTGCCTATTGCGGAAGGCCAAAGAACGTGGCTTCCAGCGCGGAATGCCTGTCACAGAGGAGTATGTGATCAATAAGCCTCGATCCGGAAGGCCACGATTGGTCGACGATACCGTTGGGGAAAAGGTTATCTCAACCTTAACTCGAAATAGCACAACGAGGCAATATAGCCTTTCAAAGCTCTCTCAAGCAGTCCAGAAGCGTCATGGAATAAAGCTTTCCCGCATGACAATATGGCGTTGGCTCAAAAAGAAAGGCTATTCGAGTGTTAAGCACACAACAAAGCCAGGCCTGAATAATTTCCAGCGAATGAAAAGGCTCCAATTCGCCTGGGAACACCGAGATTGGACTATTGAACACTGGAAGAAGGTTATCTGGAGCGATGAAACGTCTGTTATTCTTGGCTCTTTGCGGGGAAAACGGCGGGTTTGGCGCCTACCAAAGGAAGCTTATTCTCAACATTGTGTGCGGCAACGTTGGAAAGGGAAGAGGGAATTCATGTTCTGGGCCTGCTTTGCATACGACCACAAAGGGCCTTCTTATGTGTGGGGAGAGGAAACAGCCAGTCAGACGAAGGCATACGCTGCGGAAGTCCTAAAATGGAATAAAGAGAATGAGGCTCGGCTCAAACAAGAGTGGGAAATAACCAATGACATGCGGCGAATCAACCTCCGGAGGAAACCCCCGGGGAAGAAGCCGGAATGGAAGTTCACGAAGGCTAATGGAAGGTGGGAACGCAAGACGAAAGGCGGCATTGATTCCCTACGATATAAGCACGAGGTGCTCTTGCCGCTCTTCTTCCCCTTTCTGGAAAGCCTGCCTGGCGACGATTGGCTGGCTCAAGAGGATAATGCGGCTTCACATGCACAACGGCGCAATAGAGAGCTTTGGCATCAAAAGGGGTTTAAAACGGCCAATTGGCCACCTAATTCACCGGACCTATCACCAATTGAGCCTGCATGGTTCATGCTCAAATGTATCACATCAAAGAAGAAGATTACGTCAAGGGCAATGCTTATTAATACATGGAAGAAAGCTTGGGCATTGTTCCCGCAAGAGAAGCTACAACGGCTTGTGGAAAGAATACCCGGCAACATCCAATGGGTGCTCTATATGGAAATAATCTATATGAAGAAGGCAGCGATCCGCCTGATCTAACCAACCAGCAAAGGGAAGAGCTATATGATGGGATTGAGTTTCTTTTGAGCCAATCGAATCCGATTCTGCCTGGCCTGGAAGCTCTTATAGAAGCTGTGGAAGAAGGCGTTGAGGAAGGTTGGCAAGACGTTAGAGGACGAATTGCCTAATTAGGCAGGGGATGTGGATACAATACTGTATTGTGCTGCACGGTGTTATGTAATCCGAGTGACCTAAGCTGGTCTGAATACTTTAGTGCCCAACCTCCGTACCGTATTACCTCACGAGATTGGGCGCGTCTTGGCAGTGTGGAGCCTCCCTTACTGCCGATTCCCAAAGTTGTTTTTAGGAACTACCATCTCGTTCTATAACGCTTATTGCTTAGACTCGGTTGAAGAAGAGGACCTCCTCTTTAATCGGCTTAGGGTAAAGGGCTTCCGTGGGGCCAACGGGCATAGACGAATGCCAAGGCACGCCCAATTTCGTGAGGTAATACGGTAGTTTAATAGTCGCCGAAGTCCGAAGCCATAACCCACGGTACTACGTATTAAGGTCAAGCACCTGGATGCGTTGTGCTTGCGGTAAGCGGCGACGCTTACGTAGATAAATGTCAGAAACTCGGGTTTCTATTACCTTCCGACGCAGCAGAGAGGCAGTCACAGGATGGACGAAATAGTGAATTAATAAAAGGTTCGATTAATAGATCAAAAAGGATCATTAATATGATAGATGAGGATGATTCTCCTGACCCCGCTGCGGCTGATAGCTATGCCTCTTTTTAGGCTCCTGATCTTGTGGTAACGAGTCTCTACCCAGCTTTTACAGGGATGTCTCGCACCTGCACATTCTGACAATAACTACTTCGTAGTATGGGTACCTGCGCAATTTTTCATGCACGGGCATCCCCATCCGAGGGGTAGGGAAGAGGATTGGGTGCTGTTCAACTCAGACTCAAACCACATTTTACAGTAGCTCGGTGTAACGGGCTGAGCCCGAGGGGTCTCCGCTTCTCGACCAAGCATACCACTAATGTGTTATACACTTTTTTTTTTAATTTATTACTCTTATATAGCTTAGGGCTATGGAGAGGTAACTAAGCTACAGGCTTAATTACAAGCTAGTTTTGCTATAAGTAAGGAAAATAAAGGAAAAGCTCGTCTAATGGGTGTACACATTGCAACTTCTGTAAAAGTGGTGTCTATTACAAACATTCCTAAAGCCCAAAACATTCCTCACATACTATCAGGGTAAACACTGACCTCATTGACTGCTATCTAGAAATACTAGGAATTGTCTCTGTAAACGGGAGCGCTACATTATAGTAAAGCTCGAGTATTTAACGCTGCGATTATTCCTGATCTTTTATAGTGTTATTATAACAAGCAGTCTCGTCAACGTAGCCGACACGTGCCTAAAGCCTAAATTCTTTCGATTTATTTCGAACACTATTACTACAATACTTAAAATGAAGACATCTGTCATACTAATTTGTTATATCTCCGGATATGTCACCGGCGCTTCTTTCGGTAGCGGACAGCCAGGATTTCCACCTTGCCCGGGGACTGTAAATTACAAACATTGCGGTGAATGCAAGGGGGTACTTGTAGGTTGATGCCGTTGTCAACTACGGGCGCTTTACAGTAAAGGATAAATCACTTACAAATATTGGCATTTAGGATTGTGCAGGTCACAGCGGATCTGAATATTGCCTACCGGCTCGACAATTGGAGTGCCATAATGGCAAATGTGTGACACCCGGCTCAACCTATGGCTGCGAGATCCCTGAAGGTGACCTGGTTGAACACCCCCCTTTAACTACGGAGCAGAGAGAGAGGGAGAGAACGAGAATGCGGGAAGCTCTTCGGACAGAATTCGCTAGGATCTCCGCGGGTCCCCAACTGTGTATATCGTGCACGCATGGTCATTGTAAGGACAAGTACTTCAAGTGTGAGGAGAAGCGGAACAGAAAGGAGAAGGATTGTGAGAGGAAAACAGAGCTGCTAAAGAAGCACTTTTTGGAGGCGTTTGCGGCGAATAAGGATTGTAAGGGTAGGGATAAGAGCTCGATGAAATGTGAGAGGGTGGAGAGGTCGAGAATGGAGAGGAAGAATTGTCTGGGTAGGTTGCAGGACCTAAGGGAGTGTAATGAACTGAAGACATGTGTTGATGCGTGTCGGAAGACTTGTCAGCCTCCGTAAGGGCTAAGGTTAGGGTTAGGGTTATAAAGAATGATAATATATTAGTTTTTTTCTATATAACTTAGACTTTCTGCTATATTTGTCTCTCGGCAGCTATATATATTAGATGTTATGACCCTAATGCAGGCCGCAGGTTAGGCCGACCTCTGTCGTCTTTTCTTCTGGAAATCACCGTGGACGTTGTAAAGTAAAGGGGGGATTTATTAGACTACCTATATGTTCTTGTACTCTCTGCTGTAAGGAAAGCAACCAAGCTCCTCTAGCTGCGTGTATGGAAGAGAGAGGCCTTAAATGAGGTGAGTGAGAGTCATGTAGCTGCCTCGGACTCGTCTCCATGAGAGCTTTCCTTGCGATCCTACATAGAGCCCGTGTGCTCTATGTGATACACTCTGCAGCCAGGAATCCCGACTTTGGCCAGTCACCTACGTAGGTTAGTGACCCAGCGGCATGGGGCACGACGTCTGTCAGTCAGGCGAGCTGCGCACGAGTTGCCCGGTGGCCGCAACGGCGCGTTCCGGAATGCGCTGGGATCCGCAAACTCCCCAATACGGCAATCGGCGGCACTAGCGCGGGCTCGGCGCCGGTGACGGATCTAGCAAGCCCCACTTTCCCGACGTCTTCCATAGGCGCCGTCCGCCGGCTTAGATCTGCTTAGTGGTTGCGTTTACGGGCCGCTTGGAGCGCAAGACTTTGTTGGTCGCTCGCTTGACAAATGCACCTTGCCTTTACGTTATCCGCTCGGCCGGTCCCCGTTGAGGTCAAGGACCTGCAGGTATCGAGCTTCGATTTGGCAGCTGCTAATGCAACTTAACCGGCTCTAGGAGCTCGCTCTAATTGGAGACTTGTGAGGAAGCTGGTTCCTTTTTCCTGACATTAGCCCCTGCGGCCTGGAACACAGTGTACTGCGTATCTTGGATACGGACAGAAATCAGACAGGTTAGCTAGCTTTGGTCTCACATTTCACAGCTGAGAACATGGGTTACGGACTCTTGTTATCCATTGCCCATGATGCTTCTGGGTGATTGCGGCGAGCTTATTGTGTATTGGTTTCTGCTAGACGAACTTGTCCTAGGCAGTCGTACTCTGTGTAGTATCTGGTCGTCTTGTGGGTGCCGAGGTTTCTGTCCATGGGACGGCAGGGACGAAAACATTTCCCATTCGCAACCGGCGCCTAGGATATAGGGACCGGGCCTGGGGCCGTGATGCCGGATGGAGCAGCTTCACACAGAATGATGAGATTGTACTCCTCGGGCATACTTCCACGTGCTGATTTGTCGAACAGCCGTGAGTGCTGAATCTATTCGAGTTTGAGTAACGAGCTCGTCTTGACAGGCTGCCCATCAACTGTGCACATGAGTCGGGGGCCGGTATGCGCCGCCAAAACCTACCGCCTGAGAGTCTGACGGAGTGAAATTCTGAATCTCTGTCATGATGCAAGGGGAGTAAGTGCAAGGTGATACAGATATATGAGAGAAGCTTGTTGGCGGCTTCCTACGACGGTGGACACTCAACCGCCACGACTGTGATCCCAACGCGGTATATGGGTTCGCGGAGGACACTCTCACTCAATCCATCAGGGCTAGGAAAGCCGATACCCGCCAGTGCTGAGGTCGTCATTGCGTATCTCCAGCCACACATGCCGCTGGACGAGCGGCGCGAGTAATTGTCTTTGTTTTGGGGGTTCAACTGTAACTGCAGCACATGCAAGGCTGGGGACGAGGCCTCGCGTGAAGTCAAACGAGCGTCATCATGAAGAAAGGCTTCCGCTGCCTCGGCCAGCTGTTTGTTGATTTGTTTGTTTGTATGCTCAACGTCCGCGCGCTGCTCCCGCCTCTCTCAGCTGAAAGATGTCTAGGGTAAGCGTTTTCCCTCACGCAGTCGTCCTATACGTGATGGAAGATTGAGATATCAAAGCTCATGGATGCACGTATTGCTGGGCGAAACGTGATTAGGCCAATCCATCCCGACACATTATTTCACGCTCCCTGCTCCTAAAGACACGGGCGGGACCTAAAATAGCGTGCATCCCAAAACCCTGCACGGCTCTCATCCGGGCCTCGGCCTATTCAAAGCTCGTCTCAACTGCCAGTCCATCACATCTTCTCGTCCTCACGGGCACAAGTCGCCGACAGATCCGTTTGCCAGACCTGCCCAAACGTACAAAAAAAACGACAAAAAGATGTCTTTGGTTTGCAACTTTGTTCGCGGTGAATGGCCGCGTTTGCCCGTGCTGAATCAATCATTGGGTGAATCGGGGCAGCGCCATTGTTCACGTCTTCGCATAAAAACCGTCAATGGATATGATCGGACCCGGCTCCCTTTGTCTCCCATTGTCGGGGGCGTGGATAGGCGAGTATTCGACGAGCGACAGCCGCGCGCCCCCGACGGCCTCTGCAATGAATATAAATCTTTGGGACAAGATGCTTTCGCAACGCCAGTCCACCAGCGCAAGTCGCTTAACCGCATCGCCGCATCTTTCAGAGTCTTCCTCGCGTCGAACAAGATTTCCCCTTGCCGGTAGATTTCTCGAATTCGAACTCGATAGGAGACGTTCCCGATCCGCCTATATTCCGTCAGAAACATGACTCCCGGCAGGAGGAGTCAAGGTGCCCCGGGCGGCCAACCTGCTTCGGCGCGGCCTGTAAGTCGAGACGCCGCTCTCCCGGCACAGGGCTAACAAAGCATCGCAGCGTGTCAAGGACGAGTCCGACTCCGATCAGGAGATAACCGCCATCGGAAATGTACCAGCCCCTGAACCCGCCGGCGCTCAGCGAGAGTCGGGCCCACGTCAGGGGGCTCGCAGCTCACAGCGAATCTCCCCCAACGGAGTGCGACGGAGTCCTCGAAACGAACCGGAGAACGTGAGCGCCGTCCAGAGGCCTTCTCTACCTGCGTCAAGAGCACAGGGTTCTCGGTCTCTTCACGGCCTCGACGCGCCTAGGATGACAATCTGGGGAACAAGCCCAGATGTCATCTCCAAGACGCCCAGTCCAGAAGGCAAGGAGCCGACCGAAGAGGGCACTCCTTCCGATGCCACGCAGGTCAAGTTGACGCGCCCCAGCGCGGACGGGCACAGTCCCTCGTACTTGCCGCCGCCGCCTGCGTCAAGATCTCCCGAGGGGCCGGCGCCGCGGAACGGCAACGCGACCCCCGAGATGCTGAACCAGGACGACATGCCGTTCGGGCGAAGCGCTTCGAACTCATCCGTAGCAGAAGTATATCCCCCGAGACGTCAGTCCCTGAGCCCTTCGGAGAGATCCCTCAGGCGGAGGTCTTCCGTCGCCCAGCATGCCCAGGCTCCCATCGCGAGCACCGCCAGTGCCGTCCGACAAAGGGCGGCGCGGAGTCGAAACTCCTCCAACGTGGTCAGAAGAACCGCGTGGAGCCAACAGTGCTTCCCAACACGGTGCCGGCGAACCGGCTCCGCGTCGCCGTCTTCGGCACCGGCACCAAGGGCCAGCTCGGCCTTGGCAACCAGCACCACCACCATCAGAGCCCGACTGTAGCGCCGCTGCCGCGCTTCAATCACCTCCTGATACCGCCCTCGTGCAACGTGGTGCAGGTGGCCGTGGGTGCCCAGCACTGCGCCGCCGTGACTGACGGGGGCCGCATAGTGACTTGGGGCAACAACGAGCACGCGGCGCTGGGCCGCGTCACCGGCCAACACATGATGAGTTCGTCGGTCAGTCACCCCTGGTATATCGAGAGGCTTGGACCCGTGGAGACAGTTGCGACTCAAGTCGCCGTGACCAATTCCGCCACGTTTGTCCTCACGCAATGGGGTCAAGTGTATGGATGGGGCACCTTCTGCGTAAGTTTGGTTCAACCGGTGATGACGAACAAGTTACTGACAGGAAGTAGAAGCGTGGCCAGCCCTTTGGGTTCCTCAGGGAACAGGCGCAGCGTGGCGTGGACCGCCTGCAGACGACGCCCATCCCGGTGCCCGGCCTCAGGAACATCAAGCAGCTCTCGGCCGGGTCCGAACACATGCTAGCCCTCGACCACGAGGGCAAGGTCTGGACCTGGGGCGTCGGAGACGAGGCCACGCTGGGCAGGCGCCTCATGCCCCGCGAGCGCCACGGCCCTGCGACGCTCGTCCCACGCGTCCTGAACCTGCCGAAAAAGGGCATCGTCAACATCTTTGCCGGCTTCTACCACAACTTCGCTATCGACGCCGTTGGAGACGTCTGGGCCTGGGGACTCAACCCGGACGGCCGGACTGGCATTCCTGTAGACGGCGACGAAAAAGTCGCAATGCCTCGCGTTGTCGAGGTTCTTCGGGGCCGACGCATCAAGTCCCTCTCCGCTGGCTTCGACCACAGCCTGGCGTGCACCGAGGACGGCGCCGTTCTGGCCTGGGGACGCTGCAAGGACGGCCGGCTGGGTTTCGCAGCGGACGAGGACCTTCCGGATGTCGACGTCTTGCAAAAGCAGCGGTTCCGCGAAGGCGCCCAGGAGGAGTGGAAGGCGTGGGCTGTGGTAACGCCGACGGTCGTGCCGGGCGTCCGGGGCGAGTCCGTGGAAGCCGGCGAAAAGCACTCCTTGGCCGTCGGCTCAGACGGCTGGGTATATTCTTGGGGCCGAACGGACGATTTCCGCACCGGCCTCAACACACAGATGGCGGTTGACATGCCGGGATTGCTTTACGGCGATGCCCAGCAAATACACTGCACCTTTGCCGGCTCTCGGGGGGCCTTTTCCATCGTCGCTGGCACTGGTGAGCCCGACGACGCCGAGAGCAGTGAGCCCGACGACGCCGACAATCGTGAACCCGAGGCACGCTATACATTCATTCTACATCGCCCACCATTCAGTCTGGTTTGATTATGCTTGAAGACAAGGGCGTTTGGAAGCGATGGGCGGTGGAAGGCGACAGGCGTTTGCGTGCATCTTGCCGATACCGAGGCAAGGGATAGATAAACATTATGCATTTAGAGATCTAACACAATTATACACGTACATTATACAGCTGCGCCAGCGCCGCTCTGACCTTTGACTCCGACTTATGTAGACTTGTCCTTGTCGCCCTTGGCAATGCCCTGCCGGCCGACAAAGGTGCGCATGCCTCGATCGATGCCCGACAGCTTCCTCGCCAGGAGCTGCAGCGCCACGGGCAAGACGTTGTACCAGTCGACCCAGCGAGCGTACAGGGGCATTCCGGCAACGACGCCGGTGCCGCCGTCGATGGCGGCAATGATTTCCTTGGCCACGTCGACGGGCTCGACGACGGGCGCCAGGAAGCTGTTGGGCGTCTGGACGCCGTAAAAGAGCGGCGTGCTCAGCTGGCCGGGGGTGATGAGCACGGTGCGGATCTCGGGATGCGAGACGCGCAGCTCGGCCGTCAGCGACCGGTGCAGCGCCGTCAGACCGGCCTTGGCCGCGGCGTAGTCGGTCAGCTGGGCGGCGCCGAGGTGGCCGATGACGGACGAGATGTTGACAATAGTGCCGCCGCGACCGGAGCGGATGAGGGCGGGCAAGAAAGCCTTGAGGCAGTAAAAGGGGCCGAGCAGGTTGGTGGAGATGCTGGTGTCAATCTCGTCGAGGCTGAGCTCGAGCAACGACTTGCCCACGACAATGGCGGCATTGTTGATGAGCACCGTCGGGGTGCCAAGCTGTCTCGAGTCAGCATCGATCACGCTGAGAAGGGCATTGATGGGGCAGGGCATAAGAATCTCACGTCTCGTTCAATCTCGGTGGCGACCTTGGCGACCTGGGCCTTGTCGCCGACATCGCACTTGTAAAAGGTGACGCCGCGGGCCTCGCCATTCTCCAAGTCATTGACGTCGAGGACGGCGACGCTGGCGCCGCGCATGCCATAGACCTCGGCGACGAGCATGCCGAGCCCGCTGGCGCCGCCGGTGACGACAATGACCTCCTCGCCCAGGTCGACGTCGCGCGGGCGGCCGTGGGCGATGCGCTGGTTGGCCATGCCCGCGGCCGCGGCCAGGGTGACGAGGCCGGCCCAGACGAACGAGGCGATCATGGGCGGCGCCTCCCACTTGACGGTGCGCGCGCGCAGGCACAGCGGGATCATCCAGCAGACAAAGGGGTGCAGCAGCGTCACGTTGAGCACCTTGAGCAGCAGGTCCACCGACAGCGGCGCGTACCAGGCATCGCGCTGCGGCGGCCGCGGGTAGGTCCGCGAGGCCATGACGGCTGAGTGCGCGTGCGAGAGGAGAAAGTTGGTTGGGCGGACGAGCGTCGAGGGCGGTGCTGAGGCGGAGTTGACGGGACTGAAGCACGAGGCAGATGGATATTGCCGAGATGCAGCTTTGGCGCGCGAGTCCACAAACGACGGATACGGTGGTGAAATTGGATGATTCGCAGAGCCCGCCGCGAAGCCGTTGGACGAAGTTGAAAGATGGGGAATGGAAACACAGCAGAGGCTCGGTTTGTCCAGCCCGAGCAGCCAGGCTTCACAAGCTTTCGGGTATGACCTTGGGGGAGCCGACGGAGAATATTATGGAGCAGCAGGTTGCTCGAACGGACGTGGTCGCAAAAGAGGGCCTCCGCCCCGCTGCACCGACGATGGAAACGCCGCTTCTGAAACCCTGACCGCCAAGAGAGGTATCTCCAAGTACAGCGCCGCTTTCGGAAGGCCTGCCCTGTACATCCGGGTACGCGTCCTCATCTCTCCGTGCCAAAAGCCTGCCCCCCCCGGGTCTGCCGCAGGCGCAGTGGAACCCCTCCAGCGGCCGCGGCCGCATCCTTTAAGGTACGTGCCGGCGCTTGCGGACCTGCAGACGCTTCTCGTTACTCACACACTACTACCTACTTCGTTAGACCAACGGTGGTCGCATACATGCAGTGAGTAGCAATCAAATGAAAAAGGGAGATTCTATTCCTTTTCCTTGTCCAAATTGCATCCAGCGCAACTAACCCGTCCCCTCTTGTCGTCTTCTCAAAATATCCCCTTATTCTTATCCCACGGCCGCTTCTCTCGGTATTCTCGAATCTCCTCGTCTTCGATGCTTCTCTCGCGCTGCCTCGCCCTCTCTCTCCACTCGTAGTAGGACGGATCGCGCACGATGCCCTCTCGTCGCCACTTCTTGGGCGGCTTGATGCCCAGCGCCGCCTTGCGCTCCCAGACCTCCTTCCCGCGCCGGAACCACCGCTGCTGCCTCTCCTCTTCCTCCTGGGGCGACGGCCGCCACTTGCTCTTGAGGATTCGGCGGATGGCTTCCGGCGACACCTCGAACTTTTCCGCCAGCGCGCTCGTCGTGTACACGTCGGGGAATTGGGCGTTGAGCGCGCGGATGCCGTCGAGCGCGTCGGGCGAGAGGCGCTTGCGCGGCTGCCAGCCGTCGGGGAACTTCTTGTCGAGAGCCTGCTTCTGCGCTTTCCAGGGTTCGGCTTGAGGCGGACGTTTCTCTGCAGACGTTTCTTCGGGTGATGTAATAGTGGATTTGGGTATCTTTAGTCTCGCGGGTTTTGGTTTCTCGGAGGAGGCGGCCGTTTCTGGATTTTGAGTCTCCGATTCAGGTGCGATTGGCCTTGCCCCAGACGGCTCGCCTCTTGAATCCTCTGAAGCCAAGTCTGAAGATGACACGGGCGCTTCAGGTGCATCCGATACCTCTGATTTGCTTGCTAGCGAGGTTCCTTCCTGCTGTCTTGACGTTGCCGAGGCGTGAAAACCATGGTGTCGCGGCACGCTGAAGAGCCGGCCCTTTGCCGTCACCTTCGTTATCGTGTGTGTAGATCCAAGAACGGGCGGCACAGACTTGACATCAAGTCTATGGACCTGAGCGAGGCTCCGAAAGAATAGCCTCCATGGTGTCAAGCGACACGTGCAGCTCATACTGGAGTGAAGCGTGTCGTTCGAGACAGATGAAGTGTCGCGAGTTCGAAAAAATGATTGCCTCTAACGGTTTGGTACGAGGTACATTAGGGGTCCCTGGTGGGATGGACGTCTATGCGGATCAATGTTGTCCCGACGCCGCGGCAACATGAACCGCAGATGCGCAGCCACGACAAGGAGATTGCATGCGCAGGCCGGAAAGGGGAAACAAAAACGGGGTTTACGGACTCGGGCTTTGCCACCCTCGCAGCCACCTGCTGCCTGAATTGTCATCAGGTAGTCAGGGTCGCTCGGCAGCACATGTGTTTAGTCAAGTGGGTCGAGGTTTCCGGTCGAGACGAAGCTAATCAAGTGCGTTTATTCATCGCCGCTGGTCAAATCATACATCCAACAGGATATCGGCTTGCGGTGCCACGCAGTCTTGTATGTGAGCCATCAAAGTAAGAAAGCATCCCATGTGACAGACCAGAATTCGTACAGTATCTAGTGCATCGCTAGCATGTAACCCCAACGCCAATCCAAACCGAAACGCCTGTGCTTTTGAAGTCGGGCAATTCAACAATCACAACGGTCATGCGTTGTGCATCAACTCGACCGGCGGGCGAGACGTGTGAGCCATGATGGGCCGCGTGTTTTCCAGTGGGCTCATGGGGAAGGGTGCATCCGTCATGTCTTCGACGACGACTGCAGGCAGATCGGGGCTGTCACCATTGTCGGCAGGACGATAGATGAGGGTGGAGCTCCGACTCCGCGGGCGGGTGCCATCTACCGGGCTCATGGGCGACTCGTTGCCACTGCGGTGATGAAGCTTTGCGAGAGCCTCGGCGAGGTCTTGGGCGTGCACCATTTTGTTGGGAGCGTCCTCGAGGCGCATCTCCCAGCCATGCGGGGGACTCGGTGGAGGTGAAATGAAGAAGAGCTTGCCGGCGTCGGGCAGGGCAAGGTGCTCGTCCTTGGCTTGCACGGGCGTGGGTTGGCCAAAGTAGATCTTGATACGCTCGCCGAGAATCGCCTCGCCGTCCCAGATTTGGCGCACAGCAATCGCGGCGTCGTCGTCGAAGAAGGAGATGACGATGCGACGGAAAGACTTGAGAGGCGCAAAGGCGTGGATGGGCGCCGTCTTTGCAATGAGGTCGCGGATCGTCTGCAGGTTGTCGGGGCAGAAAATGTCGGTGTCGTTGAGATTCGTAAAGAGCAGCGTATTGGACGGCGGCGTGGGCTGAGCAAGGGGAGGCAAGCCGGAGAGGTCGAGAGTGAGGTTGGCCTTGCGGGAAGCCGACGAGGACGACCTCGAGGAGCGGGGTGAGGGTTCCATGTCTGGGACGATGTTGTCGATATTGGGTAGTGGCTGACGGGAGAGTATGGAAGATTGTGTAGTGGAAGAAGGACTTGATGTGTGCGGAGGGTTCACGAGAGGGAGTCTGGCCAGCGGGGACGGCGCAGTATTTGTCTCTCGGAGGGGCGAGGATGAAATCGTCAAGCAGAATCCGGAAGAAGAGGAAGGCGCCATGTCAAGGCTGGCGCAGCACCGTGTTAGCGGATTAGCGCAGGTAGGTATCCATGTTGTACAGTGCCGCCAAGGAGCGGGTGATGGGCGAGGTATCCGGTCCAAGAGTGGGGGTGGGGCGGGTTCCTGTCGCAGCTAAAAGACCTGTGAGCGGATGAAATCGCCGCAGAGGAAGGAACCTCGAGCAAAAGACAGATTCCGTCCAGCCCCAATGTGGCAGCTGCGATCGAGCATGGCGGCTGGCGAGCTTGGCATTGATCCCTCATCAGCACCGGCGATAACATGGATGCGCCGAAGGAACCTATGCTGCACTTGCGTCATTAAGCGAATACATGGTGGCGGTGATGTGGTCTGGTGGAAGGTCGATAAGATTATGCGAATGCCACGAGGTTGGGTTTGAAGGTGGTGGCTGTTGCGCGAAGCAACTGCGTCGACGAGAATGACTTGCGACACGCAGGGCACCGTCACGCACTGTCAGGTACCTCGCGTCGTCGCTTATGCCATCAAGATGGTCCCCACCGGCCCGCCGGCCCACCGGCAATGGGCGGGACTGACAGCTGGGAGAAGCACAGGGCCTTAGGCCTACCTACCTTACTAACCTACAGTATGCGCTAGAGTTGGAGGGCTGTGCAGGCGCATTTGATCCATCAGCCATCAGGTCACTGCCGGCTCCACCCCTGGCCACCGGAGTTTGGCGCTCTCCCTCCAAACTCATTTCTTCCTGCTCCGCCTGCCGCGCGTGTCGTCGCTTTCTCTTGGCAAAGGTCGATCAATGCCCCGTGCCCGATGCTGCTCACCCGACTCTGACGATGGCACATTCCCATCCAAGTCTCGCCTTTTTCTCCCCCTGGCCGTCACACGAGCGAAACATGGTTCTGTCCTGCTGTGATGCCGGCAAACAGTGGGGTCGTGTCTCGCTCTCGCTTCAGGCCCTGAAGCCGGGGGAGAAACAGCGCCAGTCGACTGCTCTCCTCAAGTCCCCTATCTCGTCATGCTGCGTGAGCATGTTTTTGCGAGACATCTTGGCGCAGAGACATATTGAGGCTCAGCGAGGACAATTACAAAACTGGCCCATCAGAAGTCGGTGACGAAACCCAAGTGCCCGAGACACTCGAACCATGACGCTGGTTTGCGTGCCTGTTACCCTAGGTTGGCTCCCTTTTTCCTGGCCTTTGGAATTCATGTCTTGAACCTAGACTCTTTGCCTGATGCGATTGGAGATTCTCGCCTGCTTAGGAACACCACACCTGTGCCCAACAAGGTTGCCGGCAGCGTCTCCACGGAGATGGAAGCGATACTGCCGAATTGATACCATCGCCTGTTTCCTGAGGCTCGGCAGGTTCGCCTCTGTCAAGCGTTTTCATCGCCTAAAAAAACTGAATTAGCCTGCCTTTCTCGCGGCGCTATCTGGCAAACTCGCTTATGCTCGACTGCCTTTCGTTATTCGGAAAATACCATGGGGCGGTCAGGCCCTGGAATAACTGAATGAACCTGGTCCTTCTTGAGCCGCGACTGATGGCGACTGATCCCAAGTACCGAGAAGGGGCGCCGGAGCCTCACTCGCCTGAATAGTCTGCCGTTGTGAATGTAGCCAACGTCGTGAGTAACTTGCTGGCTTATATATGCATTTTGAGGGCTTGGCAAAAGCCGAGGTCTTGGGCTCGAAAGCTGGCTGGCGGATGCAGGAGCTGGACAGCTTGCGCTCGACGTGTGTCCTACCGGTCGCCGGCTTCATGCTCCATCAGATGTGCGGATAGCTTGCATATATCTGCGTGTTCAAGCACATATAAGGCCCCCTACTCCTTAACACCTGTGAGTTTAGGACCCTGTTGGCAACTAGTCAAAACAAAGGCAAGAAACAAGAACATTGCAGAGAAGTTTGGGAGACACTAAGCCATCAAGACTACAAAGGAGAGGACTTGGGGGCGACATTCTAGATAAAAGCCCACCAGGGGCGCATGACTCTCAACTGAAGAGGGAAGATGTAAACCGACAGGGACCCATTTACCTACGACTGATGGGTATCCAACACTCAGAAGCATGAAGGATGAGGATCCCCCAGCTGCCATCCGTGGAGGGATCTGCCAACTCAATCATCCGGCCAATAAAAGTATACAGAGACCATACCAGATGGCATAGCATCATTGATGGAGATATCCATGTCCAGCTGAGGTTGAGCGTGAAAGTTTGTGCATTCGGGCTGCGAAGATGAGTGCCATTATAAGTACATGTATAGAGGATCGCCCTCTCCTCCTAGATGATGTATTTTGGTAGACCTTGCGATGATTGTGGCCGAAGGGGCGTCCTCAGCAAGCTTGCCGCCATTACTAAACTACTCTCGTATGCTCTCCGAGTGAGTCGAGTAAAAGGTAAGGGCAAAGCGTCAAGTGAAGAAGGCGGGTCTCGAAATGCTCTTTCGATACAGCGACTTTTGAGACGAGTGCATGATCACCACCACGCAAGAGGCCCCTTTGTTCAATATTCACAAGTCATACGGCTTTTCTCATGAAATTCATGCGTCATGAGAATCATCAGGCTCTTTGCGTAGTAACTTGGCGAGTGCCATGAGTGCCTCAGGCGGTTTACCTCGACGGGCCGGTCAGCCTGATCTGACCCAGTGAATGAAGGCTATCTAGACTTTCCGTCAATCGCAGGGTGTCTCATGCTGTGAATGTTAATGTTACTCGGGTGCCGCTCCAAAGGGTTCCGAGGTCGCGCGGATGAGCCTGCCTGGCAGCGCTCATCTGAAATGAACTGAGTGGCCGGATGTGAATCTTCGTAGTAAACACATATCACTCTTCATTCAACGAATTATTCTTAGTTCGTACACGTGAGTGCTCTCCCACCACCCGTACTCCTCTTCCAAACCCTTCCCTGCTTCTTCTGCGAAGCCTGGCGCCTATTTCTCCGTCTCTTTGACGTTCCCAGATCCATGTTCTTGCTCTCTTTCTGCACCGTCTTTGGAGCCATCTGGATATCTTTGCTCAACTTTCGCAGCTTCCCTGCCCTTTGCCGCCTGAACTGCGCAAAGGGCAGCCACTTCTTCTCCAGGCCCAGCTCGCAGGCGCAAACGGTCCCAGTCCTATCAACACTCCACTTTTGACTGCGCAAACAAACCATCGCCCTCTGACCAGATCTGAGTGGAATTCAGGCGTTCACATCATGGCCGTCATTCCCGAAATTCCCAGCCTGTCAGTCATAGTCAAGACCGACGGGCAACCTGCTGTCGAGTATGATCCGCCAATTGAACCGTCGCCAACGGACAAGGCTGGTAGCGTTGATCCAGATGACGGGCCATCTATTTGTCGTTACATCGAGTCAATCACAGACCAGACTTTCAGCATAGAAGCCGTCTTTTCTCCATCGTTCCAGATCAGACGAGGCTACGATCACCTCTTCATGAATGTTGAGGTTGATGGGGACTGGCTTGCCTGGGATCATTGTCGTATCGGCAAATATTTTCTCAGAAAGCCCAAAGCCCTGAAAGTTGACACCTGCTGGATTTCGGCCAACATCCCTGGCCAGGGGACCGCGTATGATCTCAAGTTCTGTTCGGTTGCGGCAAGTAAGTAATTGGAACCTTTAGAAGACTGTGATCCAGTCGCTACTGTTAGTTACTTACCTTCTTGTGTCCAAGTCGAAATTGCCTCGTTAGACAGAATCAATCAAGATGTGAAAATCGCACGCAACATGGGATCGATCGTGATCAAGGTAGGCTTTGGAAAAGGCTTAAGCACGAAGAAGGATGATTCGATTTCTGATAACGTCTTGGCGCAATCCAAAAACGGTGAAAGAATTGAGCTGGCAATGAAGGCGTTGAAAGGGCGCGCCCTCACACATGGTGCCACGTATATCTCTTCAATCTCCATCCTGCAATGAGTAAGGCATTTGACACATCTTAGGCTCTCTGCGAGGCAGAACTGTGATGGGGCGGGCCTGGTAACGACTTGGTTTACCAAGCAGAAACCGATAGCCACCTTTATCTTCAAATATCGATCGCAAGGTCAGTATCGTCAACTTCTCCCTTCGCCAGCATGCTGCGTGAACTGATGAGACTCAGCCGGATTGCGAAGCGAAGTGATACTTCCTCCACACGAGGTCGAAGACACTGTCGACAACGATATTCTGCAGATGAGCGTGGAGGAGCTTCAGAAAATTGCCATGGACGCACGACGTTCCAACAAGGTACGTCGCCTGCAAGCCCCTTGGTATTTCAATGCGATTGGAAGTTAACTTGGGGCCATGAAACAGAGTGTTATTAAGCGAGAGTGCGACGACGACGCTGCAGTGGTCCCGACTAAGCACGTTAAGGTCAAGGAGGTCGATGGCATCCTCGACATCACCGAAGACTCAGACTGAGCATCATTGCACATCGGACGCGGCTATAGTGATTTCGGCGAATCATGATGTTTTGGGCCGTAAAGGAATCTGGGTTTACAAGGTTGAACTGGTCGCATCGGACGTGGGACGTGAGACGAAAAAGGGCATCATGAGTTGTCGCGCAAAAGCTTGCTTTCATTTCTTTGAACAGTCTGGGCGTTTTATGAGTAAAAATGGGGTTCGAGAGGGTTGCATAGACACGAAGATGAGTTCGACTTCTATGTTCTCCCCCTCGAGATCAAAAAGGGTTGCGTTTTGCAGACAAATGAGAGGGCTCTTCGGGGACGTGATATACCACAGCTCTTTGGCATCTCTTGGAGGTGTGATACCGCCCTCACCTGCAGCAGCGACAAGCATGGCATTCCGATCTCAGGTCGAGAACCTCAGGCTGGATCTTTTGCATCGGCATTCACAGTCGCGGATGGACCACGTGTCGCACATCTCTCCAGCTGCTCCTTTGATCGCCCTCGTCACTCTCGACTCCCACGCTACGTTCGGCAGGAGGCGCGGCGCGGCGTCCGGGTCCCTGAGCATGCATATGATGCACGCTTGAGCAGACCGTCTCCGTATAATCCCGCTCCCGCGCGTGCAGCCAGACGTTGACGAGTTCTCATTGGCAACCAAGCTTTCCCTGGCCGGCGCTCCCCGCTCTTCCTTCCCGCCCCTCCTTGCTCAGATGATTTGGCCGCGGCGTGAGAGGGCAGTTATCAATCGAGGGGTTTTGGTTCCAGGATGACGACAGAGTCGACGATGACATGCTGCGTCCACGGCTGAGGCCTTGGGATGCTGACGCCCAGATGGTTGCAGCAGATGAGCCATTCGTTGCTATCGTATCCCCTCGGCTCGTGCCTTGTCTGTTAGCTTGCGTTACACCCCTCTCCAACTGCCCGGTGTGGTCCCTGGAGGATCGTGTGCATGGTCGGGCCGCCTTGTCTCGTCTTGATCCCCCGCGTCGTGATTCCCCTTTGAATCGTCGTTGGGCTCGGTTGGTGGCTGCATGTCGACACGAGACGCTTGGGGTACGTACCTCGCTGTACCAGCCGATGTCGCTGGTGGGGCTCCGCAGCGTGTCAACGTTCCCCCCACTAAAAGTCGAGAATAAGTGGAGCGCGTACCGGCTCTTGCGACAAGCAGCAGCAGAAGGGCTCCAACTGCCTCGAGGTTGCGACTCATCATCAATGGCAAGCTTCCCTCTGCCGCCTCGGAGCTTGTCTTCGCATGTGCCTGTGCATCCCTGCCCTCCGCTTGTCCGCTGCATCTTGACGTCGGTCCCTCGGCCAGACTGAGTGCCTACTGCTTCTCCTCTTCTCCTCTTCTCCATTGAATCTCATTGCCGTTCGAACTTGCTGCGCCGTCCAGAGTCTCGAATCGCATTCAAGTCGTTCCTTGCGGCGCCACCTCCCTCCATCCTATCTCTTGGCCGCTCCGATCGCCCCCCTCTGCATGGAACCGTGGGCATGTTCTTCCTGTCGCTGGGCAAGTCCAGCCGGTCATGCAGAGTAAAGGGCCCCTTGGCGGCCGCGGCGTCGGGGCTCGCAGGTGACTCGTGCTCGTCGATCCGCAATCGCCAATCCCGTCGCGCCGCGAGCAATGGCGCCTGGCGGCCCGTCTCCGTCCTTGACGAGTATGGATCTCTCTGCCCTGCTCTTCCTCCCGTCACTGACGCCTTGGGGGGGAAAGATGGGTCGCCCGCGAAGCCCGTCCCATCAGCCTGCGCCAGCTCATGGTTTTTGGCCGCTCCCTGACCGAGTCGCGCCTCATCAGCTCGGCCAACTACGTTCGCACCGAGCTGCCCGTCAGGTTCGAACCCCTTGAAATCCAAGTCTTCTTCCACCCTCGCTCTGACTCTTCGCCCCTGGTACAGGATAGCCCATCGGCTCCGCGACATGCAGCAGCTCCCCTACGTCGTCGTCACCAACCGCCACATCAACGACGTCTACGACCTCTACTACAATGCCTTTGATACCTTTCGCAAGCTCAAGGAAATCAAGACGCTCGAGGACAACGACCGCATGTGCGAAATTATCAGCCAGAACCTCAAGGGGCACCTGACTGTCATACCAAAACTTGCCATGGGCATCCTCGAGTGCGGCGGTCTCATGGATCCAGACGAGCTCGACCAATTCATGAATACCATCCTCAGATCGGTACGCTCTACCTTCGCAACATCTGATTTGGCCGAGCTAACTTTCGAAGCGCATCTCCCGTCGCGTCATTGCCGAGCAACACCTCTCCCTGACTGAGACCTACAACTCTCCCTACTTCTCCCCCGGCGCCAAACTCTCCGAGTCCGACTTTATAGGCGAAGTCTTCATCAAGTGCTCCGCCAAGGACGTCATCGACCGCTGTGCCAAAGCCGTTCGCTCCCTCGCCCGCTCCACAAACGGCCCCGACGTGGCCATTCCCGAAATCCGCGTCGTCGGCCACCTCGACGCCAGTTTCCCCTACATCCTCAGCCACATTGAGTACATTGTCGGCGAGCTCCTGCGCAACTCGGTCCAAGCCGTCATCGAGCGCCACCAGAAGCTACATTCCTCTTCCTCGAGCCCGCCTCCCGTTGAGGTCACCGTCTGCGAAGCCCAGGAACACGTCATATTCCGCATCTCGGATCAAGGTGGCGGCATTCCCCGCGACCAGCTGCCCTACCTGTGGTCCTTCAGTAAGGGCCCCCAGAGCCAGAAGCGCCTCGAGAACCTCGGGCAAGTTCCCCGAATGGCCGCCACCATGCAGGAACTCCACGTCCAGGACGAGCTGGGCCGCGCTGACCTCAAGACGCCGGCCTACCATCAAGGCTCCCTCTCGCCACTGACCGTCCGGCCCCCCAATCTTCGTCTCGGCATGGGCCTGCCCCTGAGCCGCGTCTACGCCGAGTACTGGGCCGGCAGCCTTCATCTCCATAGTCTCGAGGGCTACGGCGTCGACGCCTTTCTACAGATATCTAGGTTGGGCAATAAAAACGAGCAACTCACCACGAGGGCCTCCATGGATGCCGTATGACTAGGCTTGAGAAGCCTGATGTCGTCTTCAACTTCACATCTTTACCAAGCGTGTGGCCACTCTGAGCTTCAAGTACACTCGTATTCGTGCCGCGCCGGTAGAAGAAGCCCTGGCGCGCGTTTCCGAGGCGGGCCCTCTCGCGTCCATCTCTCTGAGCCCCGTCCAAATATCTTTCACCCATTGCCCTGCGGCAAGGCGGAAAGCGGACAGGATCGCGAGTCTCGCCAGGGCGTCTTTAGCTAGCCTGTCATTCAAGCAAAGCGCGATTGGGGCCGTAGCAAGTCTTTGTCATACAACGTGATGAGTCAATTACATTGGCCTTTTCAGCTGCCTATCTGCGAGAAACGGGGCTTGTGATGAAAAAAGGGAGAAAAAAGACAAATAAAGTAAGGCTACATCACAGATAAAAAAAGGACTCGCCATCGCGCCCCGCCCCGCGTGCCTTGCAAGAGCCAGGCCGTTGGCTAAACTGCCAACCTGACCGCACCTTCATGGGAATAAGGAGACTGGGCAGAGCACGCCTGTGATATACATCCGTAGCTTGCGGCGGACCGAGGGCAACGCGCAGAGCCATGTCATATGTATCGCGCCTTAACTCCCGTAACGGCTGTTAGCAGGTGACACGAGTTATCCATAATGTTTTCCATCCACGACAGTGGTATTCGTTGACCCCTTTCAACTCCTAACCCCAACGGTGGAGCGACGAGCCGTTCAAGCACAGTCTGCTCAACATTAACATGGCTCGTTGTCCAGGCCGCGCCCAACTTAGCGACGGCCGTGGCTGCGGACGGCGCTGCCCTGCATTGCTTCGAGTTCGCCCTCGAGCTGTTTGATCTGGGCATGAGTCTGCTCGAGGTCCTTGTTGAGACGATCGCGCTCGGCAATGAGCTTCTGCTCCCATTGGCGGAATCGCTGCTCCTCGATCTTGACCTGCTCAGTGAAGCGCTTGCGCAGGGCCTCCTCCTCCTCCTTGAACTTGGGGTTGTCCAGCTTTCGTGGGCGAGCCTCGCCGAACTTGCGAGTCTCCATCTGCTGGGCGCGGTAGGCCTCGTAGTGGGCTTCTTCCGTGGTGTGGATGAGGTCGAGCATGTGCGTCCTGATGAGGATGGAACGCAGCTTCTTGAAGTCGCAGTGATCCTCGTTCTCAACCTCGGCGACACCCCAAGAGTACTGACGACCCTTTACGATGCGGCCGTCTCCGGTCTTGACATCCTTTTCTGAGCCGATGACGGCGAAGGGCATGGCAGCCATGAGGCTGCGTGCATGTTGAGCAGCCGCCTCATCGTCTTCCTCAATCGGGGGCTGGTAAATCTTGATGTTCTGAGCCTCAATGACGGAGATGATCTAGGACGAGGGTCAGTAAGCCTTTATCAACATATGGACTCCTGCACAACGCACTCTTTGCTTGAACTTGGCAAGATCAGCAGGGCTTAGGGTATCAGCCTTTGCAATGACGGGGATAAGGTTGACACGAGAGCATAGTCTCTTCATGACCTCAATATCCAGTGGCTTGAGAGTGTGGCCGGTGGGTCGGATGAAGTAGAGGCATGCGTGAACACGGAGGTCAATCTTGTCCTGGCGGCGGGGCTGCTGCTCCTGAAGCATGTAGGATTCGTGTTGGTCATCGAGGAACTCAATGATAGGCATCCAGGAGTCGCGGTTGTTGACGTAGTCGCCGAAGCCGGGGGTATCAATGACAGTTAGGCGGACTGTGCTGGGTTAGCTTATCCCTGATGCAACGGGTTCACAGTATCGTGCGTACCCTTGAAGAACTTCTCCTCGAGCTCAGCCTTGGTGATTTCAATCTCGACAGTCTTGTCGACCTGCTTCTGATGACGCTTCTTGTGGTCGGCATAGTTCTTGATGGTCGTAGAGAAGAGAGTGTTGATGAATGTAGTCTTGCCCAGTCCCGACTCGCCAGCGACCTAGACGGCGGTGCATTAGCCATACGCGGTTCTTGAGTGAAGATGAAGACGAAAGCGTGCATATGCGGATACCGGCGGTCAGCGGGATTGAGAGGCCGTACCATGATGGTGAAGCTGGCACCGCGTTTGGCGACAATCTTATGCCGCTGGTTGGGGAGATTGGCAATGCCAATCGGCGAGGCACTCTCGGGGGCTGGGGGAACCATTGCGAAGGGATTCCACGAGGGACGAGAGAGGGAGTATTGAAAGGATAAGAAGCCGAGGCCGTGGATGCACAGGCAGATGTATAGACAGTAGAGAGATGCCTCTGGTGCAGTCCAGTTGTTGCAGAAGGGTCGAAGGATGCTGAGGATCGGGAGCTGGCCAAAGTCGCAGCTAACGAAGCGCCGAAGTGCACTCAGGGGAAAATGAGACCAAGCCTAAAAGGGGCGGGCAGGCAGGGTCGTGGTGTCGAGACCTCACTGTGGTTTGTCCCTTATGTAAGGTGCTTGATGCTACACAGCGTGTCACGAGGAAAGAGGAGTCGGTCAAATGGACTCCACTTTCCTCGTCGCTGGCATGGCTGGCGGTCCTACCCCAACAACGGCCCTGACAGACAGGGCCCGTGCGCGCATCTTGCCTGAAGAGGATTAGCCGCCGCCTGAGGTTCAGGATTAATCTTCTGCCGCCACGCTCATTGGCGGGCCAATTTGCTGCAGTCTCGGGAGTTCCATACTGTACCGGGCGAACAGATTTGAGTTGGCGGTAAAAAAAAGCTGGACCATGCGCTAATCGATAAGAAAAAAGAAGCAAACCGCAAGCCGATTTTCTTCATACGTGATATGCAGAGTCGCAAGATCATGGACCCCCGCCATTAACGACGATGAAGACCGAATTCAAGGTAGGATTCTGCATCATAGGATTTGTCGAAATGCGAATTGACGCATCTGCAGTTTTCCAACTTGCTCGGCACCGTGTACTGCCAGGGCAACCTGCTCTTCAGTCCCGACGGCACCCATCTCTTCTCTCCCGTCGGTAACAGGGTGACGGTCTTCAACCTTGTCGAGTATGTTACCACGACTCTACGAATACGCGGAATGCTTGATATGACCGCTGACCTTTCGCCCTTTCGTCGATAGAAACAAATCTCACACACTTCCTTTTGCGCATCGCAAGAACATCTCGAGAATAGGCCTTACACCTCGCGGCAACCTCCTCCTCACGATAGACGAAGATGGCTCGGCGATTCTTACAAACGTTCATCGACGGATCCCAATCTATCGCTTTACTTTCAAGTCGCAGGTCACAGCGCTTGCTTTCTCTCCCTCAGGAAGACACTTTGCGGTCGGCATAGGTCGCAAAGTAGAAGTCTGGCACGTTCCCTCAACACCCGACTCAAATTCGGATGGCGGGCTCGACTTTGCACCCTTTGTGAGGCATCATACACACACCGGCCATTTCGATACTGTGCGACACATCGAATGGTCAAGCGACTCGCGGTTCTTCCTCACCGCCGCCAAGGACCTTACGGCGAGAATATGGAGCTTAGATCAGGAAGAAGGGTTCATACCGACGGTACTGTCCGGACATAAGCAAGCCGTTGTGGGCGCTTGGTTCTCGGAAGACCAAGAAATCATTTATACCGTCAGCAAAGACGGCGCCGTCTTCGAATGGCGTTACGCGAAGCGCATCGATCAAGACCAGGAGGACGACTCTGATGATTCTGATATGCGCTGGCGGATCGTTCAAAGACATTACTTCATGCAAGGAAGCGCGCATGTCAAATGCGCAGCCTTCCACCCAGAAACAAACTTGCTAGTAGCTGGCTTCTCCAACGGCATCTTTGGGCTTTACGAGCTGCCGGACTTGAACAACATTCACAAGTTGAGCATCTCACAAAACGACATTGACTTTGTTACAATCAACAAGAGCGGAGAGTGGCTGGCTTTTGGGGCCTCAAAACTGGGACAGCTATTGGTGTGGGAATGGCAGTCAGAGTCGTATATTCTCAAGCAGCAAGGTCACTTTGATGCGATGAACTCGCTCGTCTACTCACCCGACGGCCAACGAATCGTGACGACAGCCGACGACGGCAAGATCAAAGTCTGGGACACCGAGTCTGGGTTTTGCATCGTCACCTTCACCGAACACACCAGCGGGGTCACTGCCTGCGAGTTTGCGAAGAAGGGAAATGTACTCTTCACGGCGAGTCTTGATGGGTCGATTCGAGCTTGGGATCTCATTCGATACCGAAACTTCCGAACGTTTACGGCGCCGACACGGTTATCATTTTCGTGCATGGCGGTCGACCCGAGCGGCGAAGTCGTTGCAGCCGGATCGCTCGACTCTTTCGACATCCACATCTGGTCAGTGCAGACGGGGCAGCTGCTTGATCAGCTCTCCGGACACGAAGGGCCAGTGTCCGCTCTGGCATTTGCTCCGAACGGAACGTCTCTAGTCAGTGGAAGCTGGGATCGGACGGCGCGGATCTGGTCCATTTTCAACCGAACGCAGACTAGCGAGCCTTTGCAACTACAAGCAGATGTGTTGGACATTGCTGTGCGACCGGACTCGTTGCAGCTGGCCATCTCGACGTTGGATGGACAGCTGACCTTTTGGTCTTTGGCCGATGCTGAGCAGGTTGCCGGGCTTGACGGGCGCCGCGACGTGTCTGGAGGACGACATTTTACCGATCGAAGAACAGCGGCAAATGTTTCAGGGACAAAGAGCTTCAACTGCATTCGCTACAGCATGGACGGGAGTTGTCTGCTTGCAGGCGGTAACAGCAAGTATATTTGCTTATACTCGGTGACGACCATGGTGCTGCTCAAGAAGTTTACTGTCAGCGTCAACCTCTCGCTGTCTGGAACGCAAGAGTTCTTGAACAGCAAACTGTTGACAGAGGCCGGTGCAATGGCGGACATCGACGAAACTGGCGAGGCGTCTGATCGCGAGGATCGCAGAGACGGTAGCTTGCCGGGATCGAAGCGCGGCGGAGATCCCTCAGCGAGGAAGAAGCTGCCGGCCGTCAGAGTATCCGGCCTAGGCTTCTCGCCCTCGGGCACGGCCTTTTGCGCGGCCTCCACCGAGGGCTTGCTCATCTACAGCCTGGACACGACGCTGCAGTTCGACCCGTTTGATCTCAACATGGAGATCACGCCGGCGTCGACGCTCGCCGTGCTCGAGACGGAGCGCGACTACCTCAAGGCGCTCGTCATGGCCTTTCGGCTCAACGAGGCCGGCCTGGTCAAGCGCGTCTTCCTCTCGGTGCCGCCCGCCGACATCGCGCTCGTCGTGGCCGAGCTGCCGACCGTTTACGTCTCGCGGCTGCTGCGCTTCGTCGCCGCCCAGACCGACGAGTCGCCGCACATGGAGTTTTGCTTGCTCTGGGTCAAGGCCCTCGTCGACAAGCACGGCGCCTGGCTGACGGCGAACCGGGCCAAGGTGGACATTGAGCTTCGCGCCGTGGCGCGCGCCGTTTCCAAGATGCGCGACGAGATCCGAAGGCTGGCCAACGAGAATGTGTACATGGTCGATTATCTACTGGGACAGGCCGAGAAGGGTGCCGACGGCGGTTCGAGCAAGGGGCTCGTCAAAGGCGGTGACGGATCTGACAAAATGATGCTTGATTTCAATGGCAATGTGGCGTCTGATGGGGAATCCGACGGCGAAGACGAATGGATTGGAATAGATTAGACCAAACAGCCGAGCTCAATCTCAATGACAAAACTTATGGCTACAAGACTTTGCCTCATTTTGTTCGGTTACAGATCATCAATCATCACCTGGATCGAGTCACACCTACTCGGCCTTTGGGACATCCTTCCACGCCTCTGGGAACCCAGTCAACCTAACCCACAATGCGGCAATGCCCGGCTTCGCAGCCTGGCTCTTCATGCTACGCAGGAGCGTGGCCATGATCTTGAGCCAGGCCTCGTCATCGGCGATGCGGATCCACGGCCGGCCAGCGAAGCGACGCGATTCCTCCTGCGCAAGAAGGAGCCCCTTGACGACCTTGATGGTGTGGCCGTCGTCAATGACGTCGTAGAAACGCGACACGAGATCGGCGGCCTGCTTGGCATCGACATCCGAGGGGGCCAGCTTGCGGATGGCGTCGACTGAAAGGTTGGGTGCGCCGCACGAGAGGTACTGAACCAAGTCCATGCGGAGCTTCCACTCGAGCAAGCGGGCCTTTGTGGCAGCAGTCACCCAGTCGAGCTTATTGATTGCCAAGAAGAAGGGGACAGATGTGAGATGATGACTGGGACGATTAGCGACGATCGAGTCACAGCGGGCAAGGCTGTATGAAGAAGCCAAGACGAGTGATGCCGGGGAGACGCGACTTACATGAGAAAAAAGTCAAACCTGGGAACATACGGCGGATTCAGCGCCGCAGACGAAATCATGTACGCAGCAGTATGCACCATTTCGGCAGTCTTCTCGTCAATCTCGTCGGGGCGGACGCGGATCTGGGTCAGGACGTCCATAGCCTCGTCCTCTGCGCGGGCGAGCATGCCGTCAAAAACGCGATTCGAGTCTTCCCACTGGAAGCTGCTTACGAGCTTCTCGTGATCGCGGCGGAGATTCTCGAGAACCTCTGGGAACGGCGGCGGCGTTTGGGGCGCGGGTATCTGGGCGGCAGCGGCGTCGACCTTCCAGAGGAAATTGCCTAAGCGGTTGGCGTGGACGGCGGCCTGGGCGAGGCCCTCGGCGACAATGGCGGGCTGGCGCCACTCGATGCCGTACATGGTCTGGATGAGCGGGTGCAGCAGGCCCCCGTACAGGCGGCCGAGCATGTCTCGGGCGGCCGGCGTGTCGGCAAAGAGGTGGTCAGCGACCACGGCCTGCCACCCGTGGCGCTCAATCTGGCGCTGGAAGAAGCGAAGGAAATCTGGGTAGTGCTTCTCCTGGCCCAGGTAGCGCGACGCGTTGGCGGCAAAGTCGGCTTCGAGCTCGTCGACGATGGTACTGTGAGTCTCCTTTGCGTGGACCTGATACGAGGCGTTTGCGTCGTATGCCTTTTGCAGGTCCGAGGGGCCGCTCCCCGTGCCGTAGAGGGTGAAGAGGTGATGGACAATCTGGGAGAGCGAGTCAGCCAAGGACGTGGTGCCATGCTGGGTTCAAGGGAGGCTTACGTGGTTGTGGAAGCCGTGTTCATTGAAGAAGACGTGATGAGTCTGGTGACGGAAGATCTGATTAGCTTGTTGCCGTTGTGATGCTGGAGAGATGGACGCCAGCGACGCGGCTGCCGCCACTCACTTCCAAGTCTTGCTGCAGCAAGTCTGATAGCTTGGCGGCCGTCTCGTCGTTTTGGCGAATGTTGATGAGGCCAGTATCGGCGGCGGGCACGAGGACCTTGTACGCGGTCGCCATGGTTGCGATTCGACGTCGGGCGGAAGAGTGGGAAAGTGAAGAGCAAGACGGGTTGATGCGAGCAGAGATGGATCGACTCGATGCCAGATTCGCGAATCTCGTCAAGAGCAGTGCAGGTGGTTTGCATGGAGATGCGGTTACACGGTGACTGGCAATGAGGAGAGGCTTCTCGATGATGGCCATGCATGCAGCTCGGGTCCTTTATACTTTGGTAAGTTATCAGATATATATACTTCGTACAAACACACAAGTACAACTCTGCAATGCGACACTTGCCCAAACGGCAGCGCGATGCAGACGGCTGAACGACAGCTCAGACAAGAGGCTCGGCGCTGACAAATGGGACACATGGGAGCGAGTGTCGACGGGCTGGCTCGCGACGCGAATGGCCTCGGATATCCGACGGGGCAAAAGGTGGCACAATGGGTGTGAATGCTCGGCGATGGCATTTTGGCAGTGAGATCAAAAGTCTGGCTCATCCGCAGCGGCCGGCACCAAGACCTACTTTGGGCACTTGCCTTTTGGTCTAGGCCCAGGCAAGGCATGCATCTGTGATTGGAAAGCGACGGCACAAGACTGGCCAGAGGCACCTGCTACTTTGCCGGAGCTGCGAGGACGTGACGTCATTGCTCGGCGACACCAACTTATTGGTTCCTCGTTCCTTCCGACTCGGCCAAGCTGCATTAGTTGGACGGATTTCGGAGAATGTGCCCTCGGTTTATTCCGCCCAATTGTCCGAAGCGTCGGCCTTTGCGCACGATTGTGCGACTTGATATCGCCGTGGGTGTCACGGTCCGTCGTCGATAAACCATCAAGCATCGAGTCTTCATAGGCAAAGAATCAAGGTCATTTTTGTCATCTTTCGTCAAGACGACACCACGCGCTCCGTGACTATGTTACTCTAAAAACGTGGCAGTCCGGCGCGCTCGCTTGGGTATATCGGTCTCGATGCTTGATCCAACGACATGGCCAAACGTCCATCTCTGTCAATAGACTTGCTCTCGTGCGCCATTCGGACTTGACACGCAATGCTGATAGCTCATGAACCAAGTTGGGACCGGCCCATCCTTACTCCTTGCCGTCCGTCTCGGCCATGTCCTCGTCGTCCTCGTCCGACTCAAACTCCATGTCGCTCATGGCATCCTGCTCCTGGGCTTGGACTAGACAGAGGTTGTTAGCTAATGATCCATGACGCAACGAGCTCGATGCTTACTAAAGTACTTGATGGCGTTGGGCCACAGCTCCTCGGAAATGGCAATGGCGAGGTCATCGGCAGCTGGGAAGATCTCCAGCTCGTACTCGTCTTCGAAGTCTTCGTCCTCGTCCTCCTCGTCCTCCTTGACCTCAATCTCCTTGCCCTCCTTGCGAGCTTGGCGCTGTTCCTCCTGGATCTTGAAGGCCTCGCGGTCCTCCTCGGGGGAGACGTCCCTGCCACGGAAGCCGAACCAGGCAAAGAAACTGATACCGCCGAGGCCGGTCTTGTCAATCAGCTCGCGGAGCTTCTTCTTGGTCTCGGTGTCCTCCTCGGCTTCAGTGGCGCCGGCCTTCTTTGCGGCCTTGTCCTCCTCCCAGACCTTGCAGGCGAGGTCGAGCAGGCCGCCCGTCAGGTCCTTGTCGGCCGACTTCCACTTGATGGCGACGGGCTCGCTGACGAGGCCCTCCCAGCCGTCCTTTGCGCGGCGCCACCAAAACTTCTTCTCGAGCACCTTGTCCTCAAAGTGCTCATTGTCCGAGAACTCGAGGCGGATGCTCAGGCTGCGCGGGTCGCCGCCGGGCAGCTCGAAGCGCTCGACCGTCAGCGACTCGAGGGCGCTGAGGAGCAAGGCCGAGTCCGAGGGCTGGATGAAGTCGTCGATCTCCGGGGGCGACTGCTCCAAGGCCAGGGGCCAGAAGTGGGGGATGCTGGAGACGACCTTTTGGCGCTTGGCGTACGCGTCCTTGGAGATTTTGTCTTGGTAACGGACTGTAGGGGGAGGACAAGGCGTTAGTTTTGTAAACGGGGCAGGTCAGTCGGTATTCAAGCAACTCACTAATCTCGAGCTCAATCTGCTCAAAGTCGTCCTCGAGGTCCTCGAGCTGCTCGTACGAGATGGGGATGTCCTGGTTCTCGGTAGACATGTTGGCGGTTATTTGGCAAGAGACGTCGACTATGCGAGAGGATTGACGAGAGACAGGCGGGTATGAGAGAGACGAATGGACCGGTGGAGCGCGTCGGGGAGCTTGGTCGTCTTTATAAGTTGATGCGGCTTGGCAAAGGGGCATTCAGGGGCCAGCGGCAAAAAACAACAGGAAGAATACCTCTCTCGGCAATCGGAGTTTTCAGGGCCTCGCTTTTTAAGATTGTCACTCGGGACAGCTTTGCACCGTATCCCACAATTTATTTTGCGCCGCAGACGAAATTGACTGTTTGCGCGCTCCGAGGCACTCCAACTTTTTTTTCTCTCAACCTTGCTCCTTCCCTGGCGGCGGCGGTGAGAGGTGGGGCACTTTTTTTGATGTCATTGGTGTGCCCCCCACGTCCCCTTATGCTGGGAGAAGGTACCGATTGGGCCTCTGGACCCTTGATTTAGGGGGTGGTTAACAAACCACCTCCTCCCGCTAATCAACCACCAAAAGTGGGTCAAGTGTGGCGTAAGTCATGGCACAACGCCGATACCGCAGAATTTACATGGCCTTCCTCTACGTATCGTACAGCAGGGGTTTTAGCTGTGCCCGCAGCATACCGTATTAGAACCTCATCAAAGTGAAGCTTCTCGCGATACCTCCATCCTACCGCCACCGCTATGGATGCCATTTTCTCCCGTCAATTCGAGTCACGAGAGGCAGCCAAAGCTGCCTGTTCTGCTGTTGCGAAACAGGAAGGCTTCGCCCTTGCCATACGCAACAAGAAGCCGCCCGGCTCCGACAACCCAACTTACCTTCTTCTTCGGTGCTCGAAGGGCGGCGCGTATCGCGATCAACGCAACGAGACCGTACACGAATCCAAGCGCCGCAATAATACGCATTCACTGAAGTCTGAATGTCCCTTCCAAATCAATATCAAATTGAAACACGAGGGCCCCTGGGCTGTGGCGCCCTCGCGATCCTCAGGCCCTCACAACCACCCCTTCACACCTGCTGCTACGCATAGCAAATACCTAGCCGAACTTATCGCCGCCCACCGCGATCAAATCATCCACTTTTACAACTGTGGTCTCCGGCCGTTCCTGATTGCCTCCCACCTTCGTGGCCTTTCTCAAGACGACCCTGACCTCGCAGGGATCTCGAGCCAACACATCAGGAACGCCCTCGCCCTCTACCGCGCCGAAGAACTCGCTGGCCGTACGCCCATCGAATTCCTCTATGGCCAGCTCAAAGACTCGTCTCTCGGCTTCTTCTTCCGAGATACACGTGATCAGGAGGGCCGGCTGACCGGCCTGTTCATCGCACCGCGCAGCGGCATCGAGCTCTGGCGGCGTTTTTGGAGCATCCTGCTTTTGGACTGTACGTATAAGACCAACCGGTTCAAGATGCCTCTTCTCAACGTGTGTGGATCTACATCTGAGAGGAAAACCTTCTCTGTGGCCTCTATATTCCTCAGTGGAGAGGCAGAGCCGCAATACCGCTGGGCGCTGCAGTGTCTACTTGAGCTAGCAGCCGAGTAAAACATGCTGCGGAAAATTCGGCGTTTGAAAGCGCGTGACTGACCGCCTCGACCGAACATGAAGTCGCTTTGCACCAATAACCGAGACGCAGCAAGAGAAGGGAGGCTACAACTACAAAGTACTTCGTACGCCACGTAGAAATGGCGACGAGAAACATGCTCGAGTTTCTTGGTCCGAGATTGGCGCCGCCTCGGACAGGCGCTAAAAAAGTTACAGTTTCCACAGCTTCAAGGGTCCGTCTTGTTTTTTTTCTCGACATTTCACACGGAGTGGCGGATCCTTGGACTGGGGGACCTGCGGTTGCCTAGCCAGAGCTGCCCTGCGAATTCAATATTGACTTGCGAGACAATGAATCCTTCCTCTGCCTAACAGAGGCCTCCGTTGCTGGCACCTATCGTAGCATATACCCGTCTCCGAGTATTTGATAGCTAGTCCATCCGTCCGATATTCGCGAATGATTCACTTGAGCAAGCCGCCAAATGCGCACGAGGTACTGCCCAACGTCAACGCCTACTGTGCTGGTGAGTCAGCCGACAGAAAATACGTAGCCTTTGTTGGTTCCTGAACGATCGCTGCCTATTATGCCGCTGCCTTGCATCCTTGTTGAGCTTGTCGAGTTGTTGGCCCGAAGCATAGAGTAGGAAGGAGCCTGCACTGTGACTCACAGTTTGCCGGTTAGGCTCGTCCGACCAATCACAACCGCCTCCAACGGCCGGCTCGTCTATACCGCACGACTGCGGGGAACGACATGAGAGCTTCCGTCAACTCCACCATTGATGCATCGTGATGCTACGGCCGCCAACCTGCCCAGACTCAAGCAGCCTCGCAGACGTCGCATCGCCTCGTGACCATCCTCGCCAGACGCTCGCAGTCCTTGCCTTCAGTCAAACGTCAATGGGCCGAGCTGGCCATTGACCGAAACTTGGAAACTTGGCTGTTTCTTTCATCCCATCTTGGCTGCATCTCCTCATCACGACTCACAGCTGACCGCCCGTGGATGCTTTAAAACCCTGCCAGCCACCTCTTTGCTCTTGCTCTTGCTCTTCCTTGCTCTTACAACAGTCCCTGCAGCTTCAGCAAACCCCGACGGCAACTCGCACCAATCCGATATCACACATCGTTGCAAAGCACATACACCCTCTGACCATGCCACGACCCACAACCCGCCGTGTCCCCCTCGAGGTCGCCGTCTTCTCGGGCCGCAGCGCCCTCGAGGCCCAGCGTCTCGGCGCCTCGCGTGTCGAGCTCAACGCCCCGGGCTCATACGCCGCCGGCGGCCTGACCCCCGACGTCGCCGTGCTCGCCAGCATCCGCCCGCAGCTCACCATACCCGTCCACGTCATGATCCGCCCCCGTGGCCCTCCCGCAGTAAGAGCCGACGGCGGCCTTCAGGAGCCCGATTTCGTCTATTCCGCTACCGAGCTCGCGCGGATGACGGCCGCCATAGGCCGCTTCAAGGCCGCCGGACTCATGAACCCCTTCCGCGGCGACCGCTTCGTCTTTGGCGCCGTCCGCGAGGCCAGCGTTGACGACGACGACGCCGAAGACGGCGGCCTCCTCCGCGGAGGCAGGGACGGTAAGCAGATTGAGATTGACGAGACAGCCTGCCGGACCCTCATCCAGGCCGCCAAGCCCTTTGGCTGCGTCTTCCACCGTGCCTTCGATGCAATGGCCGCGGGTACCCGGGGCGCCGAAGCCGCCGAGGTCCTCATCCGCCTCGGCTTCGAGTGCGTCCTGACGGCCGGCGGCACCAACGGCAGCTGCTGCGAGCGCACAAACGTCGATAACATCGACCACCTGTGCCACCGCGTCAACGGCCGCCTGCAGGTCATTGTCGGCGGCGGCCTGCGCCGCTACAACGCCAGCCGCGCCGCCGACGTGCTCGCCGTCTACGCCGACTACGAAGAGTCTGACTCGAGCTGCGTCTGGTTCCACACGGCCGCCGTCAGGCGGGCAGACGACGGCAGCCCCACCGAGGAGCTCGACGTCCACGAACTCCAAGAGTTGCTCATCCGCTTCCAGCAGCGGGAGCCGGCCTAGAAGGATCCGGCTGCCCACTGGTTGGCGCACTATGGCCCGGGTTGGCATGGCCCGAATCTCCTCTGAGCCCCAAGACCGCATGGCCCGAGGGCCGACGATGCAAGCATCACGTACCAATGTCGAGCACCCACGCAAGCGACCCCTCAAATCTCTCGCCACCGTGACATTGCTAACGTGGTTTCTTGTCTATCGCCTCTACCTTCGGCGCGGTTCTGGAGATCGATTTGTACGTTCTCGACACGATCTCGACACGTTTCGGCCGTCTCGTCTCCATGACACTACCCTATCCGCCTCTCGTTGAATTTGTTCAAAGCCCAACGGACTGAGATGAATGGTCCAATTGCTCACCACGACTCACTCACCCCGTTCCGCTCGAAATCGGAAATCAATTACGAAGTAAGTTCGAGGCTCTCAGCGTAGGTTGACGATGGTTCGCCTAGATATCTGGTCGCAAAGGGGTAGGTGGATTCACCAAGACGTGAGGATTTTCAGTCTCCTGGGGGCTTCATGCACATGTATTCGACGTTGACCTTGGCGGTAAGATGTTTCTTCCTGAGCTTTCGTATGATTGATCTGAGCTTGGGATGGTTGGGGTAAGGACTTGCCAGGTTTGCCATGCCTCTGAAGAGCAGAGCCCGGAAGGGTGCACCAGAACTCAGACAGCAAGCTAGGTTTCTTAGTTACCTTACGTAGGTAGTTAAAAGATCTTGATAATTTCACGGAGTCTATTGGCCAGCGCAATGACGCAACCATAGGGACCTTTCCGTCGCCCTGATTTGCTCCGTCTGTCTTGTCTCGTTTGTTTTCACACTCCCTCATGGGCACAATAGATTGCAATGTCATCGCTATGCATCTCCGCGCTCGTCAAGTCACCGAGCTTCCCCCTCTTCGCTGTTATCTAGCCATCACTCGGTGCAGATTTTGCCTTGTTCGGCGCAGGCTGCGTCTCATACTGCGGCTCGTGCTTGTTCACGCGGGCCAGCCCTAGACAGTTGGCGATTTTGTAGAAAATGTCAACATTGTTGAAAGTGCCGCCAAAGGTTTCTTGGCACGGTCCCCATGCATAAACGGGCACGTCTGTCAGAGAGTGAACACCCTGAGCATCGCTAGTCGGCAGTGTCCCATTCACGACGAATCCGTCGGGCGAGTCTTTGGGGTTGACGTAGTACTCGCTGCCGACCTTGACCGTAGGGTCGCGAGGGCCCGATTTGTGCACCCTGTAGTCCTCGCGGCGGTCGGGCGATGCCCCGGGACCAGCAGCGATGGCATAACGAGGTTCCCAGTTGAGGGGAAAGGTGTGACCAGTGCCGTAGTCGAGACCGGGAACCTTTTCGGTATAATGAGAGAGGCCCGACTTCTCATAGACGCCAACGGCATTACGCTTAGTTCGCTCATCATCATGTTGGGCAATGTACTTTGTGTCGGCAGATCCCCAAACGCTACATTGTGTTAGTGAGGACGCGCTGACAGTCGAGGGCCGTGGCGTTTGACCCCTGAGGCTTTGAAATGCAACTTACTCAAAGCCGTGTCCATGATCGGCCGTGACAATGACTAGTGTTTCATTGAGGATATTGAGTGCTTTGAGCTTGTCAATGGTCGCCCGCACAGTGTCGTCGAGCTCCAACAAGTCTCCAAGAGCTCGATCATAGTCGAGCACGTGCATCTGTTTGTCAATGGACGCAGCCTCTGACATGAGGAAGAAGCCTTCGTCACCACCTCGCTCATTCAGGATATCGACTGCTTTGAGGGTCATTTCCTTGAGGCCAGGGAGGTCCAGAGCAGGGTCGTTGCCGCCGGAGGGGTTGTTCTTGAAACTCCTGAGGTTCTTCTTGTAGATGTTGCGGTCCAGCCAGACGGGCATTACACCCTTGCAGAAGACACCAAGAGCCTTCTTGGTCGACTTGAGGCTGAGAAGTGATGTCTTGTTGAGGCTGATGGCGTATTCTTTCTTGGCGAAAAGATCGTAATAGTCCTGGCCGTGGTATGAAGCTTTGCCTGGGTAGAATTGCTCGGCACCGCCGCCAAAGTAGACGTCTGGTCCGCCGTGCTGGGTCCAGGTATAGTTCGTGACGCCATTAAGAGCCTGATCAATGAGCGGTGCATACTCTCCTCGGGAGCGGGTGTGAGCGGTGAGCGCAATGGGAGTCGCGTCGGCCAAGAAAGCTGTTGAGACAGCACCCCAAACTCCTCGCTAATGTGACCCATTAGCATATGGCCTACATCCATCGAGCAAAGGTGGATGCTTACGCGAACGCGGCGGAAAATCTCAACAATGGTCTCAACCTTGGGATCGTCAAAGGGATCAGGGGATGAGTCGGCATAAACACTAGACATGACATGTCAGGCCGCTGCCAGCGATTTGGAAAGGGAGAGGAGTTTGCGGACCCCATTGCGTTGACTGTGCTCTTGTGGCCAGAGTACAGCGCCGAGGCCGAATTGGCCGAGTCGGTTATGTAGCTGTCAATCGAGTGCGTCATCTGGTGACCGAGGACAGGGAACTCGTCCATTTTCATGCGCGTCTGATATTTGCCATTGACGCTCTTGTGTCCGAGTAGACGAGCTGCGGTGATCTGGTCAACTCATGGTAAGCTGCGCAGCCTCGTTAAATTGGGACTGACGCGTTGTCGTACCATGTTTGTGGTCATGCCATCGCCGATGAAGAAGATGACGTTCTTGGCCTTGGGCTTCTCTGCAAGAGGGCGAACCACCCAGTGTGCAGCGGTCTTCTTGTCGCCGTAGTAGTTGAGGATGACGGTGTACTTTCCGGGCTCATTGAGGGCCAGCTTGCGGTAGGCCTTGGCGGCGACCTTGACAACTGAAGGGGTCTTACGGTCCTCGGCAAAGAGATCCTCGTACCACTTGAATTGCCACTTTTCCAGACTGGGCTGCTCGACTCGGAAAAACTTGGCGACATCCTGGGGTTTGCCGCCATCTTTGGCAATGGTAACGGTGAAGCTTTCGTCCAGCTTGCCACGGGGAACACGGTCGGCCTCGGACCCATTGATTGGAGCATGAACTTCGACGCGAAGATCAAAGAGCTGCCCGGGAAGAAAGTCACTCTGATCGGGAGGCAACACGCAACCTAGGTCCGGACAGGTCCCCAGACGCTGATAGGTCGAGGCAGAGGCGATCGAGAGCGATGCCAAGAGGGCAACACTGTGACTGATGAGACGCATCTTGGTGTCCCGTGCAGCTGTGATGTAAAGGAGTGATGCGGTGACGGCGACAGCCCAGTTCGTGAGCGCCGGACCTCGATATTTTGACGTACAGTAGGGTGAGCTGCCGGGCCGGCGATGATGGTTCAGGGAACGGACGCGTTTTTATGCAGCCGCCGATTAAACTCGAAATCTGGGGAAGCTAGAGACGCCACCAGGAACGCTTCTTGGCTAGCAGGCGACGGCACAGGCTGGTTATCGTCGCTATTGTTGGACGGGTAGGGCCGCATAGCCGTTGGGGGATCCTGGCGGAGACGAATGGCCAAATCCGCACACTTTGACGAGAAAAGGGTGCAGCGACGGAGGTGCGTTGCACCGTCAGCCCCTCTTGATGCGGCATGGCGGGAGGGTGATGCCGGAGCAGTTCGATCCATTGTCGTCGACGGATGCGTGCACGTGTTGGAGCCAGCTGTGCGGTGAGGCTTGATTGTCTTGGAGCCGAAGGTCTTTTTGTACGATGCTTGTCCGGACTTGGGATGGGGAGCTGCGGGGATTGGGGACCAGGAGGACGGACCGAGTCTTGATTGGCTCAAGTCAAGGGATACTCTATGGGTACTTCGTAGCGATCCCTGATAGCTATAGTTATGAGAGCGGTGTGTACATGGGAGGGGAGTTGAAAAAGTATCTCGTATGTATGTATGTATGTGTATTTTCCGTCCAGTGGCCTCAGGCCACTCAGGTCCCCTAGCGGGGCACAGGACGTGTTAGGCTAGTGGCTAATTTGCTACGTGAGACTACGTAAATAAGGACACTATCTAACATGGCATCAGCTCAAAGGCGCTCACGATCTACTCTGTTACCCGTCAGCGGGTTGTGCAGGCGATGTCGTATACTGAACCATAATGGTCTGTGGAGCGGGCTGCGGTGGCAGCCGGGAGAGGCTTGCGCGGGCAGAAGGTGTCAACTCCACCTTCCGCCTGTCGCCGCCGGAGAAGAAAGAAAGGAAAGGGAGCACGACAGTGCTGTGATGGATAATTTCATCTAGTGATGCGGGCAGATCTTCTCGAAGAAGGAGCTTGCCTTCGCCAGCTTGACGAATTTGTCGAAATCTCTACCTATTGCCCGGTTGATCGCTTCGGTCGGTGAGGGTGCCAGTCTCATTCGACAACGCGGCTGAATCTTCCGACAATAGAAGAGATGCGTCGGCGCCTTGCGCCGACCGCAAGAGCACGTGATACAAGCGTCGTCGTGTTGGAATCTTTCGTGGTAATCAGCAAAGTCACCGTGGTGAGTCCTCGCGGCCAGGAGGTGGTGAAGCATTGTTCTTGGGAGACCTAGCTCCGGAGGACAGCCAGAAGGGAATTTGAGGGTCAGACTCTGATACTTATCGGGCGCTGAAGCATCCCACCAGGCTTGCACTGCGATTCTAGACCGCTGTCTAGCCGTCTTTCGCAAGAAGGCCAGTGTTGGGACTGCGTCTGCGGGTTCGGGCTGGGCGCATCCCGTCTTCGCCAGGATGTCGGCTTGTTCATTTCCTGGAATCTCGGTGTGTCCGGGTATCCAGCGGACTTCAGTCTTTCCGTGCGTTCTCGCCAGGGCCTGAAAGGTCCGAAAGACCCGTTGCGACGAGTCTGAAGGCTTGCCTCGTAGGCATTTGGCGGCTGCGATGTTGTCGAGGCATACCACTATTCGCTGTCTGGCAGACGAAGGGAGCCTGAGAGCGGCTTTGAGGCCTTCCAGCGCTCCTTTGGCCTCCGCATCGAATACCTCGGCAGGACCGAGGCGTCCAGCCCCTTGGCGGTTTGAATGTCCGTTCTGGTGTACAGTGAAGCCATAACCGGCCGCACCGCTCGGGGAGAGCGAGCCGTCTGAGTATACGATGAGCGTGGACGGCGGGATAGATCGTAGCCAATCGAGAAAGTCGTTGGCTGAATCTTCTTTGGATGCATTTTGTAGCGGCTGCAGTGTTTCGTTATTGTACTTTCGTGGGACCAGTACAGGGCGCTGGCAGTTCGCCAGCAATTTGTTCGTTCTCCTCAGCCGAGTTGGGAAGGCCTTTGGCGGAAGTTGGTATTTCAGCTTGACACACTTGATGATGGGCCGAGGCGCAATCTCGATGGTGCGTTTGGCGAGAGGATGTGCATGATCCAACGATTTGATGCGAGCAGAGAACCGAATTCGTCTTCCCTCCAGTAGTTGGCGAACCGGGGGTATGCCGCTTTCTCGGTGCAAGACAGCGATCCGGGTGGTCTTCCACGTCGGCAGAATCGCTCGGACGGCCTGCACGAGGGCTTTACTCATTTTCCGCAGAAGCTGTTGGATTCGGGACGGTCCTTGCACCTCGGCGACGTTGGGCCTGGAT